>OX387416.1:3872751-4472751 GCA_947563765.1 Anarsia innoxiella
ACAGTGGGTTTTAAAAAACGAACAAAAAAAATATCTTTATCAATAAAATATGTAGCACCCCGTGAGCACCCCTAAACAAGCTGACTACGTTTTATGTACGTTTTTTTGTAGCAGTACGCCTATATTTGTATATATATTGCTGAGGAGTTACGACTCAGTTTAAATTTTTAACGTGCCTTTAATATTCGGGAGGTATTGTGGCCTTCTTTTAGGATGGAGCACGTAAAATGTTGGTGATGTATGCCTTGAGTACGATTTCAAATGGATTTATATAGGTATAGTTTTCCAAGATATGACGAAAAATGCGCACGAAGTCCCGAACAGCTTCTAGTACTAATAACATTTTATATGGAACCTACATCGAAATCTCAAAAAAACTTCCTATACATACAAAATAAATCAGCTGATTGGCAAATAACTATAGAGTGTCCATATCTAAAATTTCAATATAGGTACCTAAGTATATTCCATAGAAAAAATTGTATGGTTAAATGACCTAAGAATAATTCTAAAAACTAAACAGATCACAAAATCTCCATGAAAACCTATCCTCACTCTCACAGGAAGGACACGTCACGTCAGACAATTCTAGCACAAAATAGGTTTGTTACAATAGAGTTTCCTTTCCCTCGGGCCTTACATTATGAGAGTTCTTTCTATACAAAACTACAGCCTATTTATACCATAGCTATAGGTACTTTAGTTCACCTATAACTCACTAGTTGTGTTTTGTTTTAATTCAAAGTGAACAGTTTGAGAGCAAGTGTGTCAGGGTAGGAGTATTTATTTGAAACTGCAAAGTTGGGAGAACGAGAGTGACAAGGTATGTTTTTGTTTTGCGTTTAATGTCATTAGGTATTTACCTACTCGTAAAAAGTGCTAGAGACCATTTGAAATCTGCACAATAAGGTAATTAAAGTAAGTTGGTAGTATATAAAAATATCTTATACAGAATGTCCCATAAATAGGCCGACAAACTGACAGCGGAGGTAGATGGACTTAAGGTGCATTAAATAAGCCTAACGTGCCCGTAGAAAAGTGTAATGAGTATTGAGTGAGACCCGTTTCAGTGATTTTTGAAAAAAGAACCACTTTTTGATGGTTTTTGTATCAGAGAGCGATTAATATTGTCATGTCAATAAAAACACACACATTTAAATTATTTTGAGAGTCAAAACGGTACATACTTACAAATAGGTATATATTTATGTAGTAATATAATTCTCTCAACGTTTTTTTTTCTAATCTTCAAAATGGCGTCAGATTCTGCTACCTCACCCAAGGGATCGGCCGAAACATTACTTTTTAACAAACATCTGCCATTGTAGGGACAATCCAAATATTTCTCGTGTCTAATTTGGACCTATTTATGCAGAAACGTTCCAACTGACAAAATTGTCAAAATTGAGTTAATGATGCCAGACTAACCCTTGAGGTACCTTCCATCTTTGGGCAAAAAACTGGTTCTCTAAACTTAATCAGTTTTGAGATAATTAATAGCTCAAAAGCTTATAACGTTCCAAACGACACATTTTGCACTAAAGAAACGTTTCAAATCACTATGGAACGTTTTAATTTTATTCATTTGTGGTTGAAAAATGTTCCAAACATCTTTGGAACATTGTTATTTTTTAAAAATAGTTGACAATTCTTTTGTTGAAATGTTTCATGTGGGTTTGGAACATTTAAAAAAACACATATTTTCAAAATTATTTTTCTTTTAAATGTTTCAACTATATTTGTGAACTCACAGAAATAAAATAGATTTTTCTATATTTTTAGAAAGGGTTCCAACAAGCTCTGGATCGCTTGATACAATTACCTAAAATGATAGTTTATTAAATGAGGAAAAACTTTACTATAAACCGAAAAAAGTAATTAAGACCAATCTTTAATTTTTAATGACTAAATTACCTACAGAGAAATTAGTTAGCTTCTAATATAATTTTGCTCAAATGTATTATTTATTTTTACTCAAGAGACCGTATTTATGTGATATTACTATTCATGAAAAAAAAATATATTAAGGAAATTTCTCACAAAAGGTGTCTTGACTTGACAAAAAGTGGAATTCGATTGATATTTTTACTAGCTTTCATATACTACCTACTTGAAGGAAAATTAAGAAACATCATGCCAGTTATTGTAGGATGATTCACATTTTAAAATTATTTATTTAATTAATTAATAGATCTAAATATATTTTGGTGCCACAGGTAGAGTACAATAGTAAATCAGAAGCTTACTAAAGAATAATTAGGTATATATTTTTTATATAATTACCAAAATGTATATTGACATTATTGGTTCAGAAATGATACATTTTTGTCTAATGGTTCGTTGGCTGTGGTTGAATTAAGAAAATTTTCAGCTAAGTACTGCAAATGCCATGGAATATATGCGGTTTATTTGATTTTATTCGTTTATTAAAAAGATGGATTCAATAATTAAAAATCTCTCATTCATGTACCCAGATCTAATTCTATTCCCTCAGATTATTGATTTAGATGTAGGGAACCTTTTTAAATTAATAATTTAAGTCATTTGTATCAACATCGCGTTTTTTTTTCATTATTTATATTTTTATTACAAATTGTACCTATACAAAAATGTTTAACTACTTATTTATTTTGTTTTATATTGTTTATATGGTAGCTAATTAAAATACCACAGAGTTGTTAGCAAGTTTTAGCTTAAAAAAGTTTTTAAATAGTCAGCAACAATCAAAAATTTACAAAAAATACCTTTGTGAATCTTTTATTTTGTTTTTTTTACGCCTTTGCAATAAAAAAATAAATTAACAAAAACTTACCAAAATAATAGTAAAATTAGCTAGCAATAATTTAATTACATGGTATAATATATTTGAAAAATAGTTGTGAAACCTGTGGTTGAGTTAGTGGTG
The DNA here is from genome assembly GCA_947563765.1 of Anarsia innoxiella. Taxonomy (NCBI): domain Eukaryota; kingdom Metazoa; phylum Arthropoda; class Insecta; order Lepidoptera; family Gelechiidae; genus Anarsia; species Anarsia innoxiella. Next base: position 3,875,657 of record OX387416.1, read on the forward strand.
TGGCAATATATTGATTTGGAAACCAGAAACATTAAGATACCTACTAATATTTTTTCTTGTAGCTTAGTTATGACAAATAGAAGCTTTATTTAGTTGTCAAATAAAAATATTATATTATTTGTACTTATAATTTTAAAAAAACCATTTTGGAACGTTTCTGCGAAATGTGCTAAAAAACGAGTTCATACAAAATAGAATTTTCATGAAACGTTCCAAACCGATTTTTCGTAAATATTATCAATTTAATTACTTTTACTCGAATAACGACCCCTTAAACAAATGCATTTTAGTAACATCTTTAAATTAATCAATCATTTTCGACTCTACCTGCAGTGAAAAAAAAGTACACAGCTCAAACACAAAAATGCATTTTTCTCAGTTTCACCTCTCTGTCAGTTGGAACGTTTCTGCATAAATAGGTCCATTTTACGTCACGTCAAATATTACTTATATTACCAGTCATTACAAATACGAATTCTGCAAAAAAATGCTACGAAAGAAATACTAGGCGAAAGTAATGAGGAAGGAATATAAGGAGTGGCCCCATTTTTTTTTTCCATATACAAATGATATGATAGCGTGCCAAGGTTGGCGCACGTTTTTCATAGTTTTCTTGGTAGATGACCTGTCAAACGATAAGAAATTCCATACAAAAAGGTAGCCATTTTGCGCCAGACCAGGTGGGAGATCCAGACGGTATGGCACCTCCTAAAGACCAGTCTTTCTGCAAAAGTCTGCAAAAGAATTCTGCAAAAAAATGCTACGAAAGAAATACTAGGCGAAAGTGGATGGAAATGTTGAGAAGGCGAACATACCTCGATCAAGGGTTGTTAAAGAAAGGCTACGGCATAATTATGTATCCTAAACCGAGACGTGCATGAATGAAGCGGCTGATGAATGTGGATGAAGCGAAAGAATTGTGTTGAGATCTTAGCAAGTGGAGGGAAGTGATCTCTGCCTATTCCGATGGGAATAAGGCGTGCGTGATAGTCTGTCACTGACAGATATATTTGTACTTACTTATGTACAAAATTGTATCTAGACTTTTAACATACCTCCTATTTTAATTCACGTACATTATAGAGGGATCAGAAAAGTTTTTCAATCATTCGGGACGAAAGTACCAAACTATTTTTGAACAGTGTGGGTAAAAGTTTGGAATATGTAGGGCTACTCTGACTTTCTCCCTAACATACCGTGTCTACAGTAAGCACCTACATCATCATTATTATATTTATTTAAGAGTTAGACTCTTGTCGGTGGAGGATCCGACATTTAGGCCTATTTATTTAGTAGGTACATAGTAAGCGTAAATACAAGCGTAAATATCTATGGTAGCTCATCGGTGAAGCTCCTTCCACTCTATTCAATCTTCTACATACATACATACAAATCCGTCACGCCTCTCTCCTATTGGGGTAGGCAGAGACCAACTCCTTCCACTTGCTTCCTTACGTGTGTTTGTATCCAATCTTCTACTTTAATGTTAACCTCCTGATAGGACATGACTGCAATTTTTTCTTTCATTTGTTTTTATAAATAATCTCTTCCCTTTCCTCCTATCTTCCCTACCAAGACATTCCTTCTTTAAAACTCTCAAGCCTTTGAACACGTGTCGTATGTACATTACCTACCAAGTAATCTATTCAGAATCTAGAGTAAGATAGCGGTCGATAGATAGATGGGTTGAGGTGGACCAATTTTAATTGGGCATTAATGGTTTCGACGGGGACGGACAGATAAGGGTTAAAGGGAAATGGGTTTCAAGGGTGGAAAATCGTTTTTTGGTGTAAGTTTTGGGTAACCGTACTAACCGTCGTTGTAAATTGCTAGGATTTGATATTGTATAAGTAGGTAGATGGCGTATTTGCTAGTGACATTTTTTATTTATTGGAAAACCAACAGCTTCAATATACAAAATAGAAAAGTTTAGTTATTACTTACTCTTAAGGACGCATCCTGAATTCAGTATTTGACTAAAGGTTGCTAAGATTTCATTTGGTATCTACACACCAAAGCCGCCGGCTTTTTTGACAGCTGCCATTCGTATGACGTAAAGCCGCCGGCCATGTCACTATCAATTTTCTTACAATCAGCTAAGTAAATATCACTTACACGACTCAAACGTACGGTGTAGACTCTGCCAAGAAGAGAAACGCTTGATAATGAAGAAGAGAAAGTGAGTATCACGTTACATAACTAAAAGTAAGCATATCTCTATCTTTACATACCTACATATCTCTATCTACATATAACAGTTTATAACAAAATCGTTTCCATCCCACGCTTACGACAAAAGACATGCTCAATATGGATCCTTTTTCCTTATCTCTGATGACAAAGGGGAAGGTGAGCTGAATAGTTCCCACCTCGTTTTTCGACCTATTTGTTCACCCGAGCGAGACTCGCCCTTAACTTAATGACCTCAAAGCAATTTCTGGGAATAAACGTGCAAATTGCGCTCCTAACTGGATTTTGCTTGCTTTTTTTTCTGTTGAATTTTTTCAAGATGATTTATTAGGATATGCGTGCGTTTTTAAAATGATTGCTTTGATAGATACTTTTGATTAGAAGAAGTATAAAAAGGAGCCAGTAAGTAATCAAATATCTCTCCTTTTGTTGTTGTTAGCCCATTATGTCCCCACCGAGGGGCACGAGCCTACTCTCATACAGAGAGTGATTAGGCCGTAATCCACCACGTTGGCCAAGTGCGGGTTGGCGGATTTCACATACACCTTAGAATTTCTTCTCTGGTGAATGCAGGTTTCCTCACGATGTTTTCCTTCACCGTTAGCAAGTCTTGTGGTAATCGAATAAATTGAACTGTACATGAGAAATAAACTCAGAGGTACGTGCCCGCGCCAGGATTCGAACCCGCGCCCTTGGAGTGCGAGGCAAGCGTTCTAGCAACTGGGCTACCACCGCTTTTTTTTTGGCATTAATCAAATTATCATAACAAATGTAAAACAGTCTCTGTCTAACGTAGTAACATTACTTAATATAATTTTTAAATCATGTACCCAAGACTTGGCAATGGGGCAAAATCATCCTTCTAAATTCTTTCCTAGCCTCCCTATCGTACTGCTAAGGAAAGGCCTCTCTCCTCTTTCTCCACGATTGACTATCTTACATAACACGAAATCGTTAAATTATAGACACTTACAAACCTAGCCACATATTTCCCAGTTATGTTGATTACTTTACAAGAATAATATCCAAGACATGACAACCACTGCATAAAGATGCTAAGCCGCGTATACATTGGCGAGCTGTAACTGTAACCGAACAGATACAATAACGAGGTTTCAGTGTGTACGCGTATTACAGTTACCCGAAACCGACATTAGGTATGTCCCCACCGCGCTTCAGTTTTCGTTTTTATGTTCAGCGTGCGTTTCATCTGTCAGTTCGTTTTGCGTCAATCGCTGTGGCCTATTATTTGCATATTTTGAGCCGTGCGCTGTTGTATGCGCTATGGTTTTTCGAGCATGCTTCAAATGAAAACGCAAGGTGAACGTGAAAGCGCACGGGTGGGGACATACCTATTTGTCATTTAGCTGCGAGCGGCTCGTGTCGCGTTCGTCGCAGGCTCGCGACTACTACACACTATGGTTTTTTTGATACAGTGCAAGCAACGGTTACAGTTACAGCTAGCCAATGAATACCTGCCCTAACATTAGAAAGCTCAATGTCCCCTTTCCTCGGAGTGCGGACAAATGGCTCAATCAAGATTACCCCCGACTCTACGTTACATTTCCCCATGCTCCCCCTTTGAAGTTTTGTACTGAAACTGAATAATTATATTTACTCGAAATGACTTTCATTTTGTGATTCATTTGATAAGGTAATGGTGTTATTTTTAAATGTAATAGGCAGTTTTTTTCATGCCCTACCTATCTATCTAACTAAACAATACCTATATGGTAGCATGAAAATAATAGGTATCATACTTCAATGTACATTGTACATCAATATCATACTTAAAAGGCTAAACAGATTTAGATAAACCTATTTACGAAAAAGGGTTGCTCTTTGAAACATATACCTACATTTTATATCAGCTTAATGGTCTCTACACAAATCCGGGCCGTGTCCGGGACGTGTCAGGGAAAAAGTATCATTCCATACATTTTCTATGGATTCGTTCACACACGTATTGTTTTCCCTCCTGACGGGCCACGGCCCGGATCTGTGTATAGACCTTAAAATATATCACTACAAAGTACATATAAAGAATTTCTACTAGGTAAATAGAAAACATACCCACGAGTACCTACCTACTTAACAAATTAAGCTTGGTTTAGTATGTCGCAAAATGCATTAGCTAGTAGGTACATCAATGACAAACATAATCACCTAAAGAGAGCAATAAAAGTCTAGGTCAAAGCTAGGCAAGGTTTAAAGCCTAGGTAATTTTGACCAAGGTTCGACATGGACACTAAACTCTGTTATGTTTTTGAGAAGATTCGTATTTTAGATTTTATTCTATTTTTGTAAAAAGCTATTTTTGTAAAAAGAAGGAAAGAATAAAAAAAAAGGAAAATAATAATAATTGTAAACTGTTGAACTCTAAGTATGTTTCGTATTAATTCACTTACATAAATAATGGAAGAGCGATGCCCCCTAACACAAGCTTTAGTAAGCTTACCAGGAGTCATCAATACATGTATCTTATAGAATACTTTTTCTAAGTGAAATAAAGATTTTTTCATTTTCATTTTTCATTAGATTAAAGGGCTTCAAGTTTAACACTAGTTCTACTCAAAATTGGAACATCAGTTACATTTTTTGAACGTTATTTTTATCTAAAACTAGATAATTGTTTACTACCTGTATAGCGAAAAAGAAGAAACGGCAAGTGACCTAAGACCCAGAACACACGGTGAAACGCAACTGCAACGCAATTTAAACTGCTAGTTACTGCTGAAACTGCTAATTACAACTGAAACGAAACGTTTCAAACTAGTTGCGTCGTGTGTTGTTTTCTAAGGAAGTCTATAGCAGAAACTTCGATGCAACTCAAAAGTTTCAGTTGCGTTGCAGTTGCGTTTCACCGTGTGTTTTGGCGTTAACGGCTCATGGCCCAAACAAACGTCATATTGATTCATTGAATAAGATATTAAGTACTAAAATAACAACTGGTAGGTAAGTAACTTACGTCTATACGTAAATAATTGACAGCCATGTTTGGGAAGCTGTCGAAACCACCTGCGTCGAGTTTCGATCCGTCAAAGGTAAAGTTAGATAACATAACTTTGTGAGTAAGTATAAGGTATGTTATTGGATACCAATCATAAGTTTTGACGTACTCCCTGCATTTTTAATAAGATGTACGCAAGACGGATGTACTAATGTTTATTTATTTTTCAAAGGTAAATAACCTTTTAAAAAATTAACATTTTGAAACACGCGTGCTATCGTTTTGGTCGTGGTTGATGAATCAGTTGGTGTTTTGGTTTCATGTCTTGGCTTGGATTTTTTTGAGTACACAACTTTATAACCTAACTTTTGAAATGGCCGCATTTTTAAAACAATTCAAAATTCAAAAAGACTTTATTCATTGGAAACTCAAAATTATACTTGAACTCGTCAAAAATTAAGCTAAAATTAAAATGAGTAAAAAATATGATTGATAAGTGATTTTTTTAAAAGAAAATAAGAGAAAAAGAAGAAAAAAAAGTTAGTTAAAGTTGAAGGAGAGAAGCTACTAATTGTATCCCAGTGTGGCTTTAGAATAGTCATAGACAATATAATGTATCTACTCTTTGGAAACAACAGAACACAATATCGTAACAAGTAAGTTTGCTCACTGGATCAGTTGCAAGATCGATCTCAAAATGAGTTCATTGGCTAAGTGCTGCCCAGTTTTGGCAACAAGACCTTTTATTCGTTCGTCCTTAGTTTACGATCGCAAGTTTGGCCCCTACGATTGTAGTTGAGTTTACAATTGGTTAACTTTCTGCCTATATTACTAACAAATTGTTGACAAAATGTAAAGTTATTTGCGACCAGTTAGTATTATAAAATGTATACACATAGGTACATATCCGTTACGCCTCTCTCCTAATTGGGGTATATTGGGGCAGAGACCAGAGAGACCAGAGACCAGGCAGAGAGATTGGAGGGAACTCCACTTGCTAAGATCCAAACACACTTCTTTCAAAATTTATTAAATTGCATACTTCCATTTTACTACTAGTCGAGAGGAAGATACTTATATAGGTATCGATAACGCTTCATTCGCATTGTTAATGGCCAAAATCATAACAACAACGAAAAGACAAGAAGAAAGAAGAGAACAAGACGATAAAACATAACTCGTATTGTAGGTAGGTGTAAAAAAGGCATTTTGCCGTAATTTAAGCCTTTTTTGTCTGAGATGAGGGCGTATGATGTTTATTTTAGTAAAACACAAGTATTCACATAACTAAAAACAACATTCTCTAATCTCTTATAATATTATAAATTAATGCGAAAGTACCTCTGTCTGTCTGTTAGAGTCTGGCTAACGAAAGTAGATACTGGATTTTTTTGCAAACTTTTTATATGACAACACTAAAGTGTTCCTACCATCGGATATTTACCCTACAAATTGGGGTATTTTAAACAGAAAGTACTTAGGAACAATTAATTCCAAAAAGGCATTTTTAAAACAAACTAATTTTTAACATTTTATAAAATGAGTTTTAAAAATTCGTACGTGTGCTAAAATTGTATTCATCAAAAATAAGTATCGTATGTACGTGTTGGATCATTTCAAGAGCAACACTAAGTCTTAAGTTGGTCTAATAAATAGCTTAATTAATTAGGTACACTATTTACTAGAGAAAAACTTGGCAATTTTATTTTAAAGAAATTTATTTTCACCTGTTTTCCGAAAGATTTGGTAAAATCAGAATCAGTATATGGTATCCCTATCTCTGACGCAACAAGATGGCGTGTTGTTGATGTTTCGTTGTGGTTGACTTTAGGGTTGCTATACTGATATTTTTTAAATTTGCCGCGCTTTTTCAGTATCAGCTTTCATTAGCCAGACTCTAGCGCCAAAACACACGGTGAAACGCAACTGCAACTTCGATGCAACTCAAAAGTAACTAGCAGTTTCAGTTGCGTTTCACCGTGTGTTCTGGGTCTTACGCTTTCCCGAACGCGGACGAAGTCGCGGGTGACCGCTATATTTAATAAAAACACATTTGACTTCATTCGCTCGCCATTTTCTTTACGATTCTACCATCTTTACGCAAACCTTTGAAGGTAAATAAATACGAAAACCTAAAGTAAAAGCAATAGACACACTCGGTACATATTTAATGAAAAGCCTCCAACGAATGAGAGGAAACAAAGAGGTGCCTCGGCATGTGTAAACGGCACTCAACAAAAGCGTGCCTTTATTTACTCAGATAGATATACTGTTGAAATGAGAGTATTGATTGAGGCAGTTGTAAAAGTTGCTATTTATTTTGCAATTTTCACAAAAGGCTGAAACACACGGATGCGTATGCGTAACGTAGACGTAGGCACGGCGTAGCCCGATGTGACACCGGGCTACGCATCTACGCTATCGTACTGCGTTGCGTAGGGCTACGCGTCACGTCAACGTGTATGTCTACGTTACGCAAACGGTGTGTCCTGTCTCATAGAGTTCCATACATTACAACTCAGAGGTACGCACTACGCATACGTCTACGCATACGCAACGCATATGCATCCGGTGTGTTTTGGCCTTGGTTATTGATTTTGAAATTATTAGATTAGGTTTCTGAAAAGGAAATTCGTCCTTATTCATTGATCGCTGCCGAGATTGCTACTCGTACACACCTACATATTTGTCTTTAATCTAAGTGACCGTTTCACCATCTACAGATAAAATTTATCTGACAGATAAACCTATGTCTATTTCATAAAACATTACGTTTTAGACGGAACAGGTATAAAATATTTGTCAGATAAATTTTATCTGTAGATAGTGAAACAGGCCCGAAGTCTATGGGCCCGTGTCTCCACTTATGCTATCTACACACCAAAGCCGCCGGCAAGCCGCCGGGCTAGGCCAGCGGCTTTACGTCATACGAATGGCAGCTGTCAAAAAAGCCGGCGGCTTTGGTGTGTAAACACCATTACACATATACTTATTAGTATCTGTCTAAATGTCATGTTTTATGAAATATATACCTATAGGTTTATATGTCAGTTAATTTTATCTGAAAGTGATGAAACAAGTTCTTAAAATAAGCCAATAATTACCGTCGCAACTAGACTATAAGGCTTGGTATTCACTGTGACATAAACACATGCCGGAGACGTCGCGTGTCTGACCTCTAAACAATACACCACGATATGCTACAGCTTAGAATTATTGTACAACTCACTTTATATTTTTAGAATTGCATTGAAAAGATTGTAAATCCTTTTAGAATATTTTCTTTTTCTTTTATTTTCTTTTTATAATGGCTCGAAACCTATTCATTTTCGAGAACATTTCGGTCTTAACTAACGACACGCTGTGTCAAGCAAAAACGCACAAGATGCTAGTGGCACACGAGGTGTAGGTATCGAAATTATTTTACTGGTCTGTGAAACTCTTGACGTTCCAATAATAAAGAGTAGAGTTTTGATCACCATGCTACGATGGCTTTTGTTTACTGAATGAATAATAAAGACCTTAAACCTTTGGGTGTTTACCAGACCGATCGATCGATCCACAACATTGGTCAATGTCGATCGAAGTTGATCAACTATTCTTGGACGAGAAAAAAACTATCGATCGACGTCGCCTATTCCATTCTACCATCGATCGGGTTGTTTGTCAACACCCTTACGCATACACGGTTCAACCGTCGATATTTACGGCGTTTAATATGAATATTACAAACCGCACAAGACGATTTATCGAAAGATTTGTTGCAATTCCTTTTTAAACGTCAAACTTGTTGGAAAACTGGTTACTAGACTAGTTACAGCCGTTGTAGTCATACCAGACTTGCTGTTAATCTAGGCGCCACTATGTCTGTCTAGGACAATCTTTACGAGAGGTTTTGGTTCATAAAATCTGTTCAGTGCCTTTCTTTATTAGTGTTATTAGAAAAAGTATTTATATTGCTTGTTTTACCGACCATATCTTAAGTTTAATTAAAAGACTTTTTTATTTTATTACTGTGTAGTTTCGATCTTCGATTTTGAAAAATTCGAATCGCTAGGATCGATCGTGGTATGACCAACTTGGTTCCATATAAGGAGCTATCCACACATTTCCGGGTCAGAGCTAGCCATGTTCAGAGTTGTTGGTTTCAGTATAGATGCCTGACACGGAGCTTTGTTCATACAATTTATACATAACAGATTTTTGCCGTGTTCCGTCAGGGACTTGTTCCCGGAAATGTGTGGCTAGCCCTTAAAACTGTTACTACGGGTAACCCGCCGAACCGCAAGACGTACCATACCATCGCGATCGATAAATTCACTGAAAAACTAGCTGAATTCCAAACAACATGTAAAAATGACTGCTCCCTCGACAGACCACCGTAATTACTGCCTCATAATTATCAATTAATATTCGAAGACTTAATTAAAATTATATTGAAATCGCTCAGTTCACTGGCAAAATCAACAGGCATTGTTTGCGGCTCTTCATTTACATTTCCGGGTCACTTTTTTTTTTAAAAAAAGGGAAAGCATTTTAAATTTACAAAAAGGAGATGGAAAAAAAGAAATGGTATACAAAATAATTAGCATTTAATTTGTTTTCCTTTTGGCTAAAAATAAATTCTATTTTACGAGTAATTTGATAAAATACCCAACAAAAGTTATTCGTGGAAATCAATTGTGTTTTATTAATAAGCTATACGTAGAATATTCTTGGAACTTTCTGTATTTCGTAGAAACGTCGATAGATCCTTACTTAAATTCTATTTTTAAACGGTTTTTTTACTTGAGTATATTCTTTTTAATCTCTGGGAAACTGCCTTCTGAACTTAAACAAAAAATCATTTTCACTTAAGTGTCACTCGGACCTATTAGTTAGTTAGACATATATTTAGTAACATATATATTTCAAATAGAACACAATTTCCTTGAAGACAAGCCGACAGCCGGTAACTTAACATAACAAAGAAATAAAACACGTGGCCATAATACTTACAAAAGGCTTTATAACAAAAAACCCTGTGCCACAATCCAAACTTTTTAAATCACAACACTCACTGGCACAAAAGATGGATTCTTTTTTCAAATCTTGCAATGACACTGTCACGATTTTCTTTTATTTTTGTCTAGGAGCGAAAAGCGCGGGGAAACTATGGCGAGAACGCGCGGTCTACAGGACGATTGTGGCAGTACTGGCTTAAGGGTACATTTCATGGGATAAGTAAGGGTGGTGTTCAAGGCGTGCCGGGGGTGTTTTACTCAGTTTTCGGCAGAAAATAAGTCTATTCCAAGCTTTTCTGTGAATATCAATGTCTTGTTTAACTTTTCAATAATATTCCGTCCGTGGAACTTTATTTTGGAACAAAAACAGCGTCCACAACACGATAATCTATTTTGCGAAAAAATGTCGTGTTCTAAAGTTTTTGCTTTAAAAATAAAAAATGAATGAGAATCGTAGAACTAAGAACCCCTTCCTAAATATAGGTTTTATTTGGATCGTACCCATTCCTTTTAATTTTCCATTTCTTTAATTCAAAATTCATTAAAATACGTATTTCGACTGAGGTATACCATCTTTTTGCTTAGAATCTTAACATTTTACCTTTTTTTTAATACCTTCATGTGACAGCAATAAAAAGCCACATTTTACCGATATTTCCCTCTTTGAATATTGATTTACTTTATATTTACGATACATTAGTATGCGCCTCGCTTCAGTTCATCTAATACCCGTTTTCACAGGCCCTTTTGAGGAAACGTTTTGGGGCTGCTTAACGAGTACTCTAAAGTATTATATGACTTATAGACTAGCTATCGCCTACAACTCCGTACGCATTCATCGTCATACCTTTAAAAAATTAATATGAAGACATTATCCTAGGTAAAAGTTCTTTACACTAAGTATAAGCTATGATATTATACAATGTCATTCAAATCTGTTCAGTAGTTTTTGTGTAAGGGTAAACAAGCAACCAAACATCACATCCATTCAGCCATCGACACAAACGCTTATAATTTTAGTAATATACTTAAATTATCGACAAATTCACATTATTTTATCCCATTTTATCCAAGGTAGAGTCTTGATATAAATTCAGGTGTCCAATAAAACAAGGCAGCTCTTACTATCCGAGGTGACGAATGGTCCTTGTCACCCTACTTTTAGCTAGTGATTGAAGAGTCCGGATAAAATCTAGACGAAATGTTACCCTGTCACCTTCTGAGTCTACATCTATAATTTTGAACACGTTCTAGGTTTATGTGCGTGAAAATGGAGACTTACTTATCTTATCTAGTCATCTGTGTCCCACTGCTGGACAAGGCTCTCTTTCTACACAGATGCCTTTGTCTAGATATCTAAAAAAAGTATCTACTTAAACTGCCATCTACTTATGTGCTAGTCAGTCGCAACTCGCAAGGCCTTTTGATAGTTGGTTGTCATTTGTTTACTGTTATGGTCCATAGACTATAGAGTTAATAAGTACACCTGAATTAAAAAATAACTTTAAATAGGTTAGATTTTTACATCGTCACCGAGGTAGGCCAAAAAACAATGGAGTGACAAACAACTTACGCTCATTCAGGGAAGATTGGTGGGTAGCAGCTAATAATAGGAATCTTTGGAGAAGCATGGGAGAGGATTTTTCCCAGCAGTGGGACGAAATAGGCTAATAAAAAAAATCTACATGTTTATTAAAAAAGCGGCCTAGCTTTTTTCGCCTAAAATATTCAAACACCTAACCATAATTACACCAAATTTTAAATGTCAAAGTCTCATTAAATAACTAAAGGGCTTGGCAAACCATTTACTCCCCTATGATTACCGCCAATTAATAAAATGAAATTAGTCATTCTACACGTCATATCCTCGTACCATTAACTGTTGCACAAAAAGCCTTTAAACCTATGTATCCATTAAACATCACGTCGTCTCTTTCTGATTGTTGACAAATTATAGAGACAGCGATAGTTTTAATGGGGTAATTAGATTAACCTTTTCTGCAACAGGGTTTTAGAGTGAAATATTTTATGAGAATGAGTTCAGTGACAACTAAGGTCATTGATACCTTATGAATATTAATTGTAAAGACAGTTTTGTTTAATAAGGTTATAATAATTTCTAGATCGATGTCTGGTACATAGGTACCAGAAAAGGTAGGAAAGGGCGATGATTCTCATCATAGCAAAATAGCCGGCTACTCCGGCTCTGGGTACGGCTATTTTGCTATGATGCGTATCATCGCCCTTTCCTGCTACTACTCCGCTTGTGTCAAAAGGCGTGCAAAACGCGCGCTCTCGAAACGCGAACGCGCGCCGTGTGCATGGGATGCGCGTTTTGATAGCGGAAAAAAAACGCATAGGTACGCTCCGCAAACGCAGGTTTTTAAAACTACGTCTGCAAGGTAGGTACCTTATGCACACAAAAAAATTTAACTTATAAAAGTTAAAAGTGTAGGTTATTTGTTTCAATAAATGTAAAAAAATAGATACTTATGAATAATCCCACTCCTTAGTTCCAATTTTAAACAAAAGATTGTTGTTCAAAATTAGAATATTGATGACGCATACATTTTTTCACGATTCACAGCAACAAATCTAAGATACTTTTTTTATTTTATTTCAGCATTTAAAAAAACAACTCAATGATAAATATCTTAACTGCTTTTTCATACTGATAGATATATATAAATTAAAGTACAAAATTAATGTTTTAGACGACAGACGCGTAATTTCGCTGGCGACGTGATGTCTGGCTCAAATGTAGAGTAGTGAAGAAAATAGAACTTAATAAATAAAAATAGGTAAAAAAACTTTTTAAGTTAAACGGTTTTATGTTAAACATATCTACATTGCAATGTTTAAGATAAATGTACTAAAAACCAAAAAATAATAAAATAGACACAGTCGTGGGAATTATAAACATATGCATAGACTAGACTAAAATAAAACCGTGGGGCACGTCAATTGTCTACAAATTATCGACTTAATGTGCGATAGAAGAATCGTTTAATTCGTCGTTAGGCAGTTGGCCCGCAGACGGTGAGGAAATTACTTACTATTTTCTTGCTCATGGAAATTCCAATAGTTATACACTCCATGTAAATAAAAGAGATGTTTCAACGAGTTTATCGTTGGACATTCACATCACACTGCTGGCTGGCGAAGAATCGTTTCACTGCTCGTAGCTTGTCTTTAATCGACAAAACATATGATAAAAGTACTACTCGCTCAACACTATGAAACCCTAAAACTCGCTTATAATCGAGCTTGCTAGCTTGTTTCCACATTCTAGCCCTACTTATCACACGTCCATCGTTGTCGGTTGAACAACTGCCTTATTATAGTGTAACATTACAAAACAAACATTTTAATCAACGATTGTAGACAATTGACGTGCCCCACGGTTTTATTTTAGTCTAGTCTATGCATATGTTTATAATTCCCACGACTGTGTCTATTTTATTATTTTTTGGTTTTTAGTACATTTATCTTAAACATTGCAATGTAGATATGTTTAACATAAAACCGTTTAACTTAAAAAGTTTTTTTACCTATTTTTATTTTCTAGTTTTTAGTTTTTATTTCGCATTCTGTTTAATTCATTTAGTGCTTCATTATTGCAAGGTTTCTTGCCCGTTAGTTTATTGCAGTCCAACTCCTCTATACGTAGTCCCTGCAAAGCTCTTACTCTACAAAGAGCCACGTAGGCTTGACCTTCTTCAAACAGTTTCGCACCTAAGTATACGATTGCGTGATCCACAGTGCTGCCCTGCATAAATCTTGACTTGGGTGGTGGATTCAGGCTGGATTAATCAGATACCTAAATTACAGATTCAATTTATAAATTTAAATCTTATTATTATACGCCATTTAGTGGCTGCGCCCATCTAAAATATTGAGGTTGTATAGTGCACTGAATTCTTCTTGGCAAGCCCTTTTATTTGATACCCATATTGGTGGGATTGATAAAAAATTGTTATCAGCCATTTGGTAGCGGCGGCCATCTTAGATTTCAATTTTGCATAGTAAATTGTATTCTACTTGTTGAGACCTTTCATTTGATACCCATATTGATGGGATTGATAAAACCTAAGTTATCCGCCATTTTGTAGCGGCCGCCATCTTGGATTTTAATTTTATATAGTACATTGTATTCTACTGGTTGAGCACTTTCATTTGATACCCATATTGATGGGATTGATAAAACCTAAGTTATCCGCCATTTTGTAGCGGCCGCCATCTTGGATTTTAATTTTATATAGTACATTGTATTCTACTGGTTGAGCACTTTCATTTGATACCCATATTGATGGGATTGATAAAACCTACGTTATCCGCCATTTTGTAGCGGCCGCCATCTTGGATTTCAATATTTTATAGTATATTGTATTCTGCTCGTTGAGCCCTTTCATTTGATACCCATATTGATGGGATAAATAAAACCTAAATTATCCGCCATTTTGTAGCGGCGGCCATCTTGAATTTATAATGATAATGAATAAACATAATTGTATTGTCACCAAAATTCAAAGTGTATACAAAATTTCAGATTAATCGGTTGACAGGAAGAGGGTGAAATTTGAATTACTAAATTTGACCCAAGAAAACAAACGGGGTGAGCTAAATAAAACCGTTTAAAAAAAAAACTTAGCCAGGATTTTTTTTTTTATCAACATACCTACAGCTTTTTTTTTCTTTTTAGGAAAATGCAGATGGAACTACAATATTATTCCACAATGGCCTTTATTTTGTAAGATGTAGATACAGATTGTTCTTTCTCTTAGGTCCACTTATGTAAGTATTTATTTTTTCTGTTTTGCAATAAACTTGTAATGGAGTTTTAACTTTAATTACCCTTTGTACAATATTATTTATTTTAGTAGCGGATAGTTTAACTAAAACAATAAACAAAACTAAAATTGTTTTTTTTTTTAGAAAATTGATTGTTATTGGACGTAGAGTAGAGATACCTATTTCTCGGTCAGAATAAAAATTCACAATCCACAGTAAGTAAATAGGTAGGTATAACAGGTATGTATGTAGGTATATAATTTTCAAAGTAAATACGTGAAGAACTGTCAAACTAATTGTCAGTCAAATTCATCAGCTTTCAATTCCAAATAATTTTGTTCGAAATACAAATTGAATTTGCATACTAACGGTTCGGTTTCCCGCCAATAAGGTTGAACTGTCAATCAATTACGAGTATATTACCCAGTAAACGCTAATTGGAGACTCGTATTTTATACCAGCTGATACATGTGAAGTGTCTAGTAAAATGTTGCAGGTTGTAGTATGGGCTGCTCTGTACACTGCATGTTATGGGGTGACCATGTTACTAACCGATATGCTTAATATTAGAATCTTATAAGTAGGTAGATAAATAAAATATTTTTAGATTTTTGATATTACTTATTTACCTATAAACCAATAGGTAAATAAGTAATTACCTACTTAACCAAGTCTCCCCTAATTTACCTAAGTAGATAAAGTAGGTAGTTTTCAACATAGAATAACAAAAATCTTTCTACTTAATTATGATAGTTTTTTCTCACGCTTCCTTCACGCAAAAAAATAAACAAAAAAATAAACACGGACCTACAACACTACCATTTCTTTTCTCTTCATAAAATTACAGATAAAACGCCCACAGACTTATCTACCTACATTAAACAATATTGGGCGAGTTATTAAACGATGTTTTTGTCCCAGAAAAGTCTGTATGAATGGCGACAGTACAGAAGTCCGTTGCTAGGCAACCGCCGATCGTTAAGCCAAGCGTCTGGTAAGCTCTGATTTCAGGCGAGTCGAATTTTTCATCGTATTACGAGATGTCTCTATGGTAGAAGTAAAAGGTAGAAAATAAAGTTCTAAATTCAAATATTTTTCGTTCTCAATTTAGTAGGTATTTTTACTTGAGTAGGTACCTGGCTGAAAAACTACTTTATTCGTTTGAGATTTTTAAAAAGAGACTGATTCTAAATAATTAAAGCGTGTTCAAAAAGCGGGGATCATTTACATTACAGCTACTCTATGAGTGAGTACCAAGAACTAGTGGATTTCTAGACATAGGTATAAATATATTTTTATTTAAGTAACTAGTATTGACGTTTCAAACCTCGACTCCAGAAATTGTGTGTTCATTTTCTTGTTTTTTTTTATTTGATCCAATATTACGTGCCCTATATTTCTGGACAGGCTAACGAATGGAATAAACAGGACATGAAGACATTTTTTAAATAGTCATCTAAAAGGTACTTACACAATATAGGTATACCTAGTATCGTAAGTGCTAACTAGGTATTACTCAGGTAGGTATTCAGTTAATTAAGTAATTCTCATTAAAATTCCAAAATTGAACATTTACCACACGTAATAGGCCATTATTTATGACATTGCCTATAATTTCGGGGAAATGTAAACATAATTGATAAATAGCTTTTGGATATTTTCAAATTTAGATAAGACATTAGAAAAATGTTTTTGAAATGAAGTTTAGATGAAGTACCTTTTCATGATTTTAGAGGGTGTTCAGATATGGATCAAACACTGATAGGGTGATTCAAAAACATACCATACTTACTTAGAAAATTAAGGCAGTCTTTCAAAGGAACGTGGATTGAAATGAAGTGAGATTTACGAGATTAGTTGCATTTCACATGTAGGTAGTGCCTAGCGTAACGTAATCAATAGTGAACCCCAAATCTGCTAATTTACTATATCCTCAGTTGCGTGTCGGCAGAGTGTTAATGTCATTTTTTGACACATTTGGTCGCAATCTGTGTAAGCCACTGTTTAACAGAATACCAAATGTGTCAAAAAATGCCATTGACACGCTACCGACACACAACTAAGGCTATTTTAGACATTTTTACAAATATGAAGTATTGTAGTTTAGTAGGTACCTATCTAGAAACATTGTTTTAGGCTCGGCGCAAATGAGCCACCGACCCCCTGCCTCGCGACAGGGCGCGCGGCTTTGACGTGCCTCCACCAGTGCCGGACTGTCTTCGCGGGATCGCCTCCTCCCAGCTTCATCGGCTCCGCTGGGCTTCCCTCACAGGTTCCACCTGGCGAGCGAGATCACGGAGTGAGGCAAAGAGAGAAGACGGACCTTTGGACTGACGGGCCCACCAGACGTGGGCCGCGATAGCTGCCACCTAAGAGTGCACAGCACTGACAAGGTCTCCCCTCGCGCCTTACGGCGGCGGCGCGAGAGGAGAAAGTCACGACGACGACAATTCATATGAAAATGCGTGTTAGGTGGTTTTTGTCGGTGGCTCGTTTGCGCCGAGCCATATTTACTACTATTGTGGCCATAACGCCCATGCATGTAGGTAGGTATGTACTCACACGCAGTAATAAATAGTTTTTACAACAAAATAAATTTAATAGTGTTTAAAAATAAATAAAAAACAAGAAAACAGCCGTAAAAAATCAAATTTAACCAAGCAAAATTAAAATGTGAATTATGAGTCTTGTTAAAAATTTAACGCCGATAAATAGAAGTAATGTTTAATTAATACTGATTCTATACGGCGTAAGTCGAAATAGTTTATAAGCACGTGCTGTGTGACTGTTTACGTTAGTTCTGAAGACTCGGCTAGAAAATGAGGACCTTGGTTGTCGTGTGTCTCTTTTTGGCTGCTGTATTTGCCGTACCTGTAAGTTTTTTTCTTTATTTTTTGAGTTTTTTCCTTAACCAAGGCACTGTCTCCACGAGCTAGAGAATCGCGGCGATTTTATCGTCGTGCCACTATTTTGTGAAATAGTATTTTTATTGTACGCTAAAGGCCAGTAGGCAGGCCATATTACGCGCAAAACAGAGCGCAAACTGCAAATTGTCTTTAAAATACGGTCTAAAAGCGCCCCTAACAACATCAATGAATCAATGATAGGGAATTGTAAAGGTTAATACCTTTCATTTTATACGAGTATTTACCCCTTTTTCAACTCTCACCTCTTCTTTTTCAGCAGTCAAACCAAGATGATGTAAGTATTGATTTTATCATACATACTTACCTTCTTACACCAAATTATTTATACAATGTCATGTATAAATGGCTTACTTATAAACTTATCTAAGTAATAATACTTATAAAAAAAATAATCAAACCATCAAAGAGCAAAACCACCTCCATTTTTTAAATTATTTTTAGTTTGAAGTCGGTTAAAAATAATCTTCGTTATTTATCTACTCCCGGTCTCTATGCAGTATCATTTTCCCTATCGTTAATAAATATGATTATGAAAATAAAGATTTTTTTAATTTCCAGGACTTTAGACGAAGGCTACAAAGCGTCAGCGTCCGCGTGAGTTTTATCAACAAAATTAAGTTTTAACTCGTTACTGCCCTACTTTTAGGCACCTTTCATCTGTTTAGTCACTATATTCCTAGCAAAGTGATCGTTTTTCGAGGATTACACCTACGTCATTATAGTTTTTCTTCAATGCTCTCTACCTATGATAAACAATGGGCCAAAAAACCCGCTGATTGGCTTCCTGACACCGCTGCAGACCTAGGCGAAGCTGGCGAGACGAGCTTGATTAATTTCTTGAAGAATGGCAAATCTTGACGCTCAGTATAAGTGGATGGAGAGCATGGAGGAAGGCCATTGCGCAGTAGTGTAATATAACAGGGTAAGTCTAGGTATCTGAAACTGTGAACCTACTATTTATAAATAAATAACAATTATTTTTTTACAGGTAAATGACCGCAGTGATGAACAGAATGAAGATGATGTAAGTAACCTACCTATTTGAAAAGCCTTTTTTTACCAACTTTAATAATGTTGTTAGATACCAACATTTTTTGCAATGTTTTGTTTTCTTGGCAGACGAATTAATAATCGTGTAGGTCAACCTTTCCTAAAGTGGAAAATAACGCCCCCTTGTGGGCGCTTTATGCCTATATAAATAGTTCCTATTCGCACGCCGTCATATATAGCGATTTTATTTCGTTGCGTTTTTGCCATCACGTCGCATAGAAATAGTGAGATACACAGTGTATCTCACTATTTCTATGCGATGTATCAGTGTATCATACACTCTAGATGGGCGGTAAAAGACCCAGAAAAAAAAATGGCGGTAATGTGTAAAGTCTTGGTGATAATATAATTAAAATATTTTTTGGAACCCAGGGGCTCCTGTGTGTAGTCAATAGATCAAGCTACATAAAGGCAATTTGGTTAAAACGTTAGCGAAATAAAATTAATACAGATGATACTTATTGAATGTTATTTATTAACAGAGACGCAGCAGCAGGTCTCAAAGGAGGGAGGAGGATGAAGAAGAATTGGTGAGCTTTCGTTCTCAGTTAATAGGATCTGATCTTCCAGCTAAAATAAAAAATAACAATCGCGGTATTTAAAGATAAAATAGATGCCTAACTAATATTAAATACGTGTACGATACGAACGGAACACAGTGACAGATATTTGAAGAAACATACATATAGAGTTTGAATAATTGCTATCAATTATTCATCAGGCTCTCATATTTTGCATTACCTAGGTACCTAAATGTTAACAAAAATATAAAGCGGTGTAACAGCGGTTACGCAGTACCTATATCCAGATCTATCTCGGATCCATACTTAATCTATTTACAGAGATCCGGGCCGTGGCCCGTCAGGAGGGAAAACAATACGTTGTCATGACAATGTGTGTATATGGAATGAAATTTTTTTCCTGAGACGTCCTAGACACGTCCCGGGCACGACCCGGATCTGTGTAGATAGACCTTTATAATTTTGGATCAGATAAGAATTGGATGTAGGTACTACATAAAGCGCTCTACATCACAACATCTTTAGCCAAGACCACTAAATTAATACCTACGCTTTAGTTCCAGCAGCGGCGAAACAGAGAAGAAGACGACGATGATGAAGATGAGAGACAAAGACGCTACAGAAATCGCTCCAACAACAGGGTAAGAAGTCTTTATGCTACCTCCTACTGTATTTAATACAGTCTCGTCGTAGGCTTTGGCACAGATTTGTGCATCCGAAAAGTTAATTTAGGTACCTACGCTTATCGTTTTCGTCTTATAGTTCAGAAAATCCTTTGCCTTGTAATAAAATTCTTCTTTTTTCTATGTGGCACAGTAATACGCCCCCCTCCCATCCGTGCTATCGCCAATTCCAGCAAAAGAAGCTCTTCTTTAAAAAGAGCGTCACTTTGCTCTATTCTTTGCAGTCAACTCCTATTCTCTCTTTTATTTTGATCTCTGTAAGTCCTCTCTGGTCCCTTATGTTACAATAGGGAGTACCTTCGTACCTAATGTTACTTAAAAATGATTTTATTTTTAGCAACGTGTAAGACAAGACGATTTCAATGACGACATCATTCAAAACCGCATCAAATCCTTCAACCGAAATCGCTCCTACAGGGTAAGTAGACTTTATCTTACTTCCTAAAATTATAAACGTCAATGTTTGTACCGATAAATGGACGTTGTGAGGATGCTGTGGCAGATTTTAATGAACCTTTACAATATTGTAACTTGCATATCAGAGTAACATTATACGCCACCGGTTGTCAAACAAAAGTTTTACAAATTCGCAAACAGTTACGAAAAAGTTTTACCTTTGACGTTCGCTTCCGAATTCGTAAACTGGCGTAGCGTATTATTAGCTAGGTAGGTTAGTACTTTATTTTAGATATTGTGAAAGTGCTAAAAGCAGGTAATACGTACCAAATCGTAGTTAAAAGCTAGTTTTATTTGAAAATATCATCTAGGCTCCTAGGTATGAATATTGTCTAGATTTACCTATATTTAGTATAGGACCGGCCGTTGAACTAAAGTGAGATATTCTGGTATTTTTGACATTTGGATCATTTTTTTATTTCAACAAAAAAAAGCATTTTTTCTTTGAGTAGGCGGTAGGCCATTTTAAACTAGATGAAAATAGCCGTTAAATTATTAAATCTTAACACGCAATAAACACCAATATAATAATTATGAAAATGTTTAAGAGTTACTAGTCTTAAAAAGTGTTTTGGCTCTTTTAAGCTTGGGCCTTATTACCCCCTCTTAGCATTTTTTTTAAATAATAACTTTCGGTTAATTATTAATAAAATTGACCCTTTTATCGCCAATTCTAGCGAAAAAACTGCTAAATAAATATTTACTTACTTACTTACTAAATAAATGTGTGTGCGTGACACTGATATCTATGATAATAAGTAAATTGTAATTTCATCTTAATGTGCGTAAGTGAACTAAAGCAACCGGCAAACAACTTGGCCATCGACCTCCTATGCGCAGAAACGAAAAATAGGTCTCTTTGGTGGTACGGTGCGGGGCGGAGGGGGTCGCGGTTGACGCACACGATTGGTTCGTCAGTCGACCCTTGCCTCCCGCACCGCGTTGACGTCCCGCCACGTCTTTTGTACACTTGCTTGCAGTGATAAAGTGCGTGTTTTGTTTATATTCTTTGTGATTTCATTGACATTTTGTTGTTCATTTCGTGAATGTTGTTAAAATATGTCAAGAAAAACGAATATAGTTTTAAAAAGACAAGCAAGAGAAATGGTGTTTCAAGTTTACTGTTTTTTCAAAGAAGATGGAAAGACTAATAATAAAATTGCGTTTGAAAGGACTTCAAAAGCCACGAAAACTTCTGTAAGCACAGTGCGACGAATTGTGGATGAAGTGAAGAAGTCGGGTTTGCTAACCGTATTCAGGACTCCTGGTAAAAAAAGATCAGGGCAGAAAAAAGTTACTAATATTGACAATTTTGACCAATCGGTAATAAGAAGATGTGTCCACAATTACCATCTTACTAATAAAGAGCTTCCAACCGTAGAAAAGCTACGAGAGAAATTTAAAAAAGACATAAATTTCACTGGTTCAGAACGCAGCTTACGACGAATTTTAAAAGATCTAGGATTTCGATGGAAGAAAACAGAGAGCAATCGCAAGTTACTAATCGAAAAAAGCAATATTCGATTCCTTAGAATAGAATACCTGAAAAAGATTAAATGGTTTAGGGAAGAGGGTAGACCTATTATATACACAAATGAGTCTTTTGTGGACTCATCTCAAGCTAGCAATAAGACTTGCCCAGATGGAACAAGCCAAGGTTCAAAAAAACCGGTATCAAAAGCACAGCGCCTTGTTATTGTTCACGCAGGATCTGAGAATGGCTTCGTACCCAACACACTGCTTTTATTAAAAGCCGAATCAAAGTCTGGTGATTACCATGACAACATAGATTACGAGAGTTATGAAAAATGGCTGCGTTGTCAACTAATACCAAATCTACCACCAAATTCAGTTATAGTCATAGATAATGCGTCGTACCACAATAAACATAGTGAGCCAGCCCCTACGTCCAACGCGAAAAAAGCAGATATGCAGAACTGGCTTCAAGAAAAGGGTATTGAATATAGCGAAAATATGTTAAAACCAGAATTATACAATATAATAAGATTAAATAAAGATATGTACGAAAAATTCAGCGTGGACAGTATTCTAGCTGAAAACAATCATTCTGTTCTCCGTTTGCCGCCTCATCATGCTGATCTAAACCCAATCGAGATGGCATGGGCAAACATAAAAGGTTATATCTATAATACTATGCCTGTAATATACAATATTGAAAAGGCAAAAGAACTAGTATATGAGAAAATAACTGCAATGGGTTCTAGTGAACTGGCGAACTTTTGTAAAAAGGTAGAAGATATTGAAGAGGAGTATATAAAGGGTGATCTTGTGGTGGATGCGTTGACGGATAAGTTTGTCATTCTCGCTGATGATGAAAGTGAGACCGATGATGATGATGATGACGATGATGAGACTGAACCGACTCCTGGCACCAGCTCGGCTGGTTTCGATATGACGGAAGGCATGTCTTTCGTTCCTGTTGATGTCAGTATAACTGTTGATGGTGATGATCAGCAGTAGCATTTAAGCCTTTAATAAATTATATATTCACAATATTTTTTTCATTTATTATTCATTAAACCACTCTTCTTACTTTATTAATACAATTTTATTTTATTTAGCCGTCTGTGTCTCACAGCTGGACAAAAACCACTCTCCTCTTCCTCCAAGATTCTCCTGAGTATACTAATACAAAACTGTATATTTTTTATTTATTTTTTAAATCTGTCGTACTTTACCATTCAGCTGATTAATCAAAATTCATTTATCTATTCATAGGACTTCACTTTCATTTTACTTACAAACAAATAAGGATAGTATTCTAACGAAAACGCCTGTAAAAATGTCATTCAATGAAACATTATTTTTGGTCGTAAGTGTACTTGCGCAGACATTCTCTACTTCACGCGATGTTCAAGTTGTTTGCCATCACTGTACGGGGGACTCAAAAAAATGTGTTTTACCGGTAAATACGAGAACTGGGCCTAATTTAACTGTGGGATTTATTTGCTAATATTTTAGAAATTTAGGGTAGCGCAACACTCGCGGTCCTTGTTAAAATGTAGGAAATGAAAAGCATATATTAGTATCTCGCTCGCACTTATTAGGTGCATTCTGATGTCATCTCAAAGCCAACTATGCAATTGCTTCAAATCTTTAGCACATCTCTAGTGCAAAAGGGAGTTACATTAGTACCGTAAAGCCGGGCGAATTTGTCTTAGAGAAAAAGTAACTTTTATAAAAAAAAAATGATTAAAATAAAACGTAAATATATCGTACATTTCTTATGCAGAGTCAGAATCAATATCAAAATCAAAATTTGGATAGCTTGGCTCGCTACTTGAATCAGTTGAATGACGTAAGTGTATATACTTTTAAGTAAATTATTTTGAATATTTTTTATAGGACAATTTATAATATACCTATATATAACAATTAAAAAAAGAATAATTAGTCTTTTTGATAACTTTTGATACCTAGTTACAAAAAAATCTACAAAATTGTATCTTATGATGGTATTTTGCATATTTTTTTATATTTCAAAATATCGTGACATTAATTTAATAATATTTTTAACTACAGAGAAGAGCTGAAAGATCGCGATCGGTGCGTAGTCGGTTTTCTTTTTTTTAATAACGACGTAGGTAATTAATTTTAACTTGCATAAGATTATGGAAAAAGAATCGAAAAAAATATACAATTTATCATTAAAATAAAGAAGTTCAGATGACAAGAATAGCAACTCTTCATTCCAAGTAGGTAATTAGGAATTAAAACATATAATCTCGTATGCTTTGGGATAGATTACATACAGATATTATGAAACAGAAAAACGCAACCAAATTGAACTAAATAAGCTATCAATTGCATTCTTTATTGACTGAACATAGACCGCACTTTTCTTATAACACTACTTTTAATTTGAAAATTATTTATTTTTATCACTACCTATCTTTTACTCCTACAAAATTTTTTCAGAACTCTTCTCCTAGAGTTTATGATCCTAAAGTTTTTGACTTAGGGGTGAGTATCTTAAAAATACTACTATTGTTTACTACATTCATGTTTTATTTATTTTATAATTTATATATTTTTTTCTTATTTTTAGTACCTTTACCTTCAATACGTAAGTCAAATATTGGATATTATTCCATTTATAAATATCAATATTTTTATTCCTTATTTACTTTCGTGCCTATTTTCATTAAATTTCTTCTTCTTAGGTTGCGCCACAGGGAAAATTATCGGTAAAACGCATTTTTTTTAATTTAAACAATCCAAATGTCAATAGCCATGTCTCACAGTACAACCTACTCACGCGTAAAAATAATAAAGAAATCTTATTATCATATAATAAAGAAAGATGTAGTTTATTGACAGCTAATTAGTACGTTTTAAATTATTTAACTTCGAAAAATATAGGATTATAAGAGCCTAGATATTTAAATTGTAGGAAATTTTAAACGATTTGAGAACAGTAAAGTTACGGAGTAAATGAGTTCTTTTTTTATCTCACAGAATAGAAATAATAACAACGACAACCTCGTAAGTATTTATGCGTAAACAGTTCGTTTTCTGGTTGACATTCTTTATCTTTTCTCATTTATTTAATCGAACAAAAAATACGTGTCCAATATTTTTGAACAATTTAAGCAAAGACAGACTTAACAGAATTACATCTTTTTAACTTGGTCATCATCCCTCATTATAAATAGAATCCTATACTACCTTAGAATTAAAAACACCCAGAATTATATAGCGCAACTTCAAGAATTTTTTGTTACAATTTTAGAACAGCTATTCGTCCTACGTGAGTATTATTGGTCGTTAAAATATTATAAAGATTATTTTTTATGATAACACGCCTACATGATTAATAAACCCCCTACCTACATGAATCGTACCCTGTTCTTTAAAGATGATGCCCTATTTTGATCTAATTAAAAGCAGTCATCATCTGTTGACTCCCTTAAAGTTTTCCACCCTTATCTTTTAAAAGCAGCTTGTATCCATCGTAAACAGTCTTCAGAAAGTCTTTCTATCTTGTTGGTGAATGGCCAATAGGTACCTATTAAGCTTGTATGTAATAATGTTTAAAATAAAATTAATAAGAAACGTCTTTGGATAAAAAAGTTGAAGGAGAGTTTTGATTCAAGACATTTTTCATTTAATCTATCGACCTTTTCCTTAATTTGTAAACTATCTAATAAATTGAATATCACTTCTAAAAATATAAATAAGGTTGCGATTTTACATTAAGAGACAAAAGTAGGTACTTACTAAAACTAAAAAAAATTACAGCGCTCTTACCTACAACAGCAACGTCAACTACAAGAACTTCATGAACGTGAAAACGTATGTTTTATAAAAAAAAACTTTAATTTTTCAATTCAATTGAATAGGTTGTAAAAATCTTTAGGGACTCTTTATTCCACGTTATCGGTTGTTTGACTTTGATTGAGGAAATTTATCTTTGTATAAAACAAATGAACACACCATGTAGGTAATCTAATTTATTTACGCAATTATTTGACTTATTTTAATTCTTATTTTCAGAGATATTTGCAACAACTTGTGAGTAAAAAAAAATATTTCATTTTAAAGACTTTAAAACACATTCATTTCCTAAATTCCTTTTTTTGAAAATTGTTTTTTTTTCCCAGTTTTTTTTATGTAATGATTTATGATATAATTTTTTTTAGGAGAACCAACAACGGCGGCAACAGCAACAGGTGATCAATGATATTGAATTAATAAATGTGCTGTACTAAAAATAAAAGGGGTTTGAAGATTTTGTTCCACCTTAAGCTTAATGGTTTAATAAAACCTAAAATAACGTCAATGCAAATTGTATTTAAAAAATCCTGTCAATATTCCGGAATATACTTAATACTGACATAAATAATAAATTCGATAGGCTAATTTAAAAAAAAGTGATGTTGATATATCTGTATCTAGTTTTATATGGAAATAAATACAGAAAACTATTTATTTTAATAAAGTCTCGTCGACTACTGCAATAAATGAAAAAAAAATAAGAAAAATATAAGCATTAAGTAGATCAAGCTTTAAACCCCTTTTTAATCGATTTTAAATTATCAACCTATATGTACCTACTTACCACACTAACACAATAAATAATATTAATAAACACCTAAAAAAGGGGAAATCTCAATTTGGCTGAATTGTTTTGAAGTCATTATAAAAGCGCTAACATGATTAAAATATTAAATGAAAAATCAAACACATTAAGCATTATTTCCTCAATCAAACACATTAAGCATAAGCATAAATAATATTAATAAACACCTAAGAAAGGGGAAATCTCAATTTGGCTGAATTGTTTTGAAGTCATTATAAGAGCGCTAACATGATTAAAATATGAAATGAAAAATCAAACACATAAAGCATTTTTTCCGCTGTCAAACAGAACGACCTGCGTAACGAGTATTTAAAAGTAAAACTATTCCAGCTAAGAGATGGAAATGTAAGTAACAAAATTTAATAACATAACACTGAGATGGTTCGTCATAGGTTAGGTAAAAATATCGTATATGTCGTGATACGAATACGACATGAGTTAGTGCAGGTAGAAAATCTTTTGAATTTCAAGAAGTTTAATGAAATTAAACTGTTGTTAAAGATATCTGTTGACATTTCAGGATAGATCCGATGAGGACGTAAGTACCTTCCTGTCTATATTACAATAATAAGTCTTAATTCATCGTGTATTCATTTGTTTAAACGGCATCAACCTAAAATGCCAAAAAAGGGAATAGTTCTCAATTCGGCTGTTTATTTTATATAGATATTATTTAAAGTAAGTAGGTACTTTGTTTATTAATTCAGACATGAATACACGTAACAATATTTAGGTAACCAAACAAAATTAACTTACATAACTTTGAAATAAAGCTCTCAATTAGTTCGAGCAAAGCATCCCCATTTTACGGTACTTAGTATACTTACTTAATACAGGTAGCTATCCCATTATTACAGGATAATCAGAGATGTGGAAAATAGGTAGGTAATTAAATGTAGTTATATCCAAAATACAATAAGATAGATAATATTTATGACCAAAAATATACAAAATTAATCGATTATTTTATACTAACTGAATACTGAGGTTCTTACTTACTATCATGGTATAAAATAGGTAGGTACTAATTAGCAAATAAATAATTTTTCCACAGAACCGACGTCAAAGACAATAACTAACCAAACATTGAGGATTTAAAACAAACGACCACCGGCGGCGACGAAGGACTGGAATTGAGATATTAATCTCAAAATAGATTTTTGTAGTTTAAGAGGGTAAAGCAAACGTAAAGATACTAATAAAAAGTATCTAATGCTGCAGCAAAATGTTGTTTCATTTGATATACCTTTATATTAATGACTTCTACAGCTTTTACCTACCTTACCTAAAAAACCTACGTAGGTAACTCTCTACTATAGGTACCTACACAGATTTTTTTCCTTCTGCCAAAAGACTAATCTTATATTAAAATATATACATTAATCACTAAAATAACACACGTTGAACATCATAAAAATTGATCATACCTATTTAATTTGCGATATTTTAAGTAGGTAACTAAAATATAAGAGCGTCAAGCAGCAAAGTGTTATTATAAAAAAATAAAATTTCAATTATGTCAAAATGACTGACTGACAGTTTGGCTTGGCACGCACTCTGTTATTGTACGGGTGTTTCAGCGTCTCTTCATTTTCTAAAATTTTAAAGCTTTCTATTGAATTATCAAAGAAAATCAACGATGTCGTCCACGATAGATCAGAAAGCTTACTTGCAGAAATATCTTACTGGATCTTCAGGCGAAAAGAAGAAGAAAAAGAAAAAAGTTACGAAAGGCACTGGGTATGTTTTGTTTCTTCCACTTAACAATCTTTTAAACTAGTATTCCTTAATAAAATATGTTTTTCAAGATATAAAATAACTTACTCAATGCTTTGTATTATGTTTTAATTATATAAAATTCACCCATCACTTTAAATCAAGACTATATTTTGAGGTTATTATTTCGAGTTTTCACTTGAAAAAAGGGTCTACTTTGGTAATAATTGCTCTTATATAAAATCCATACCTAAATACACTCATTACAAAAGTTTTTACAAAACAGATAAAATACCTATTTATTCATCTTTAGCTTGTAAACACACCTTATTAAAGTGTTGCATTTTGAAACAATATTTTGCCATTGACGAACAAATCTTCTAGATTCAAAATAATCGACGATGACATAGACCTGTCCAAACTAAGACCTCTGGAAGGTGATGAGCTGGACATCCTCGGCGAGGGCGAAGATGCTCCTCAAATAGCTGGTATCATTGATGAGAGGCCGGAAGAGGTGAAGAAGCTGGAGCAGTTTAAAACTAGTTCCAAATGGAGGGTTATTAATCAGGTATGGGATTATTGAACATACATACATACAATATCTGTCATGCCTCTTTCCCATCGTGGTATACAGAGACCAGTCCCATCCACTTGCTACAATCCATACTTCCTTCGCTTCACCCACATTCATCAGTCCCCTCATAAATGCTCAGAATGATTTGTAAACAATTTAGAACTGTTTAATAATAATAATAATATAGCCTTTTATTCAGATCTTAACAGTATAATACATATCATGCTTAAAATTAGAACTTAAGATTATTTTTACTATTATATTAATTATCTACTTATTTTATTTTTTTCTACACTATCTTCTTATAACATTTTGTCTTTTAATTCTGTTCAGATCTGTGTGCCAGTCGGCAAAGGCCTCCTCCAACCTTTTCCATTCCCTTCTATCTTGTGCCACTCTGTGCCATGTGACTCCCGCCACTCTCCTGATGTCATCATCCCACCTCTTCGCTGGTCTACCTCTCTCCCTCTTTCCTTCTCTCGGGTACCAATGTGTGACTCTTTTGCTCCATTTATCTGAACCTCTTGCCATGTGTCCTGCCCATCTCCATTTGAGTGTTTTAATTTTGTATGTGACATCTGTTATTTTGGTTTTCTTTCTAATGGCTGAGTTTCTCAGTCTATCAGATTTTTTGACATTGAGCATACTCCTTTCCATTGCATGTTGCAACTGTTTAATACTTTTAAATTAATGTACTTGCAATTACTATAGCTCCTGTACCTCTTGTTACGTATGACAATTATTTGAATTGAAAAAATACTTGAAATGAAAACTGATGAAATAATTTTACAGGACGATGGCTTTAACAGCAAACTCCAAATAGAAGAAATAAAGAAGGACGTAGTAGAAGCGCAGAAAGAGAACGAATTGATCTTCGGTAAAATGTACAGCGACTCAGAAGATGAGAAAAAGAACGATTCAGACCTTTCACCCCCTAGGAAAGGGAAGAACAAGAGTAAAAAGCCACAGAACAACAGTGACAGTGATTTTAGTCCTCCTAGAAAAAGAAACCGGTCATCCCCTCCAAAAAGATCAGATACAAAATACGATTCTGACTTTTCACCCCCTCGTAAAGATAAACCTAAAGAAAAGACAGATCGCATAAGAAAACCTAGCCGCTGGGCTGATGCTGACAAAAGCAAAGAACGGTCTAAATCCAATTCACCGAGACGGAAAAAGAGAAACGAATCTCCAGTCAGACGTAAGAAATACGACAGCGATGAATCACCTCCAAGAAAATCTAAAAAACACGGAGAAACATCAAGAAATGACGATTCTGACTTATCACCTCCTAGAAAGAGGAATTCGAAAAACAATTTATCAGACAAAAGAAGTAACAGAGGTGATGATTCCGACCAATCGCCTCCACGGAAAAGAAAACTATCACCGAATAGAAATGACAAATACAGTAATAGCTCAAGAAGTAAAGATAAAGATAGAAGATCACCAGATTCCGACCTATCACCGCCAAGAAGAAAAGATACTTCTAGAAGACATAAGTCTCCGTTGCCCAGAAGATCAAAGAAGCAAGATGATAGAAATAGAAGAAGACAGGATAGTGATTCTGATCTGTCTCCACCTAGGAAAGAACGGCCTTCGAGGGTTGATGACAGGTACTTTACTTTGTTATAGATTTTGATAGATGGTGTTTTTTATAGATGAAAACATCTGATTATGATCAGAGGATCGATTGCAAGATATTTAAAAAAAAACTTCTACTCTAATTTTTATAGTTCCAAAAAGTGTTTAATGTTATCTGTCTAAATCCATTATTCAATCTAATTCTTTTAAGACTTGTATAATATTCAAATAGCCTCCTAAATTCTATTTAAAATCTAACTTTTAAATAATAACTTAATAACCATTGAGAGTTTTCTAGGTTTAAAAAAATATTATAATTTTAACCAACTCCTACAGGCACAAAAGAAACGACGACAGTCCGCCGCCATCAAACAAGAAAATGGCGTCGAAAACTCTAGAAGGCAAGATGGCGGGTCTCTCCGACGCTAAACAATTGAGGAACGAAAACGAAGCGTTCAGGAGAAGAGAGGAGGAGGCGTTTAGTAAACTAGCTGATGAAGTGTCTGGGAGGAATGCTACGGCAGTTTCTAGGAAAGGTAATTTATTTAAAAAACAATATGGCGTACTTTTTTAAGGGCCCTTTTTCTGTCATGCGTGTTTCCATCAGCATGCGGACCAGATCCAGAAAAGCTTAACAGGAAAAGATGCCTCTAATAGAATATATAATAAAGATTTGATCGATTTAATTCATCTTTTCTTATCTGAAATTGAAATCGAAATCATGTGCGGATAAGAATGATTTCGAAAAAGGTTCTTAAGTTTTGTGGATAAGATACTTATTTCCGAATTTATTACAGGAAAGAGAGAGACATCAGAAGACAGAAAGAAACAAAGAGAGAAAGCAGAGAGGCAGAAGGAATTGGATGAAAAGTATAAAAGATGGGGCAAAGGGTAAGAATAAGAATCTAATACATCTGTAAACTTTTTAGTATTTACAATCTGGCCAGATATAGCAACAGAGCTACCATTTTTCTGTAAAACGGCCATTATTGGAACTACGGCCATTAATACGGAAATGTCAGATTCCAGAACTGCTTCGATTGGTAGAAATACCATTTTGTATTACTGCTAGCGTCGCCGTTTAGTTCACAGATAAGTGGGTCTGTCTGTATATATCCGTTGTTTCAACAAACTACACATCGTAGGGTTTGAAGCCTCTTTTCGAGGGACACGTAGAAAAAACGGGGCGCTAGACAAACCTGATCAGAAATATACGTTTACCTTTTCCAGCTTAAAACAAATCGAAAACCAAGAGGCTCGAGTACAAGAGTTCCTTCATGAAGCATCCAAACCTTTGGCGAGACACCGCGACGACCGCGACCTTGAACATTCACTCAAACAGGTGGAGAGAGCGGGAGATCCGATGCTGCAGTACATTAGAGAGAGAAAGAGGGAGAGGGGAGAGTTGCCGCCAGGTAATTTTTTTAGGGTTCCATACCCAAAGGTAAAAACAGGACTCTATTAGTGAGACTTGGCTGTCTGTCTGTCAGTCCGTCTGTCACCAGGCTGTATCTCATGAACCGTTATAGCATTCAATTTTTTAAATTACCTTTGTTGCTATAACAACCAATGCCAAAAATAGAATAATAATAATTAACTGGAGCTCTCATACAACAAACGTGATTTTTTTGCACGATATCAATAATGAATGGTACAGAACCCTTCCTGCGCGAGTCCGACTCGCACTTGCCCGGTTACTCAACAGTTCCTTTTTCTTCCCCAGAAAAACCCATGTTCAAAGGCAATTTCCCGCCAAACCGGTTCAATATAAGACCAGGTTACAGATGGGATGGAGTAGACAGATCTAACGGGTATGAGAAGAAATATTTCGACCAACAAAGCAAGAGGAAAGCTCAAGAAGAAGAGGCTTATAAGTGGAGTACTGAAGATTTGTAAGCAGGATATGAGACCACATTATGGTATTGGCAGAATAGAAAATTATATTTGCCGATTTCGAATTAAAAAATCTGATAAATTAAAAACTTCCTTTTTTGATTGTATTCAAAGTCGGTGAAAAAGCTATGTAACTACTTCCACAATGTAACAGTGTACGAATATAATTAAAAGAAAATAATTTCTTTGAAAAAACTCAAAATAAAATGAAATTGACGTCATCATGAACTGAATTTTACTGTGTAAATATTTTGAAATAAATGTTAGATTTTTATTTTGTCTATTTAATTTCAACCGTTGTACTTAATATAAAACAATAAAAGAAGTGGTCTCGATACAACTTGTATTTTAATTACTAATTAATGAAACAGTAGAACAAATAAGTTTAAATTAAATTCTCACAACTCGAATCAATCCGACAATTTTTCTTTCTAACTCTCTCTTTTGTTTTTTTTACAAATCCCGCCACTCCTCCTTTTTTTTTTTTTAATTCTCTCACTGTGTTGCCACTCCAATTCATAATAATACCTATTTTAATTGATTGACTACCCAATATTTAAGCTTTGAAATTACAGAGTCACAACACATTGAGAGAAACTATTATAAATAATTAAGAGCGACAACATCCGGCCGTCCTGCACACGCATCCGTCCTCGGATGCGTCGTAGTCTGGTGCATAAATCTGAGAACAAATTAACAAATATTAAAATGATAATTTCTTAGTTAATTATCCCATCGGCGGTTAATCAACTAAGATCTCCTATATGCATTGTGTACATCTAGATGTATAATTTCCATCGAACGGCATATACACTCCTAAATATACCACAATGGACTGCCCAATCTATTCTTGGTTTATAGTTCCATCGTCGGCCTACAAACCAAGCTTCCTCTATTCACTTTCCCATCAACGGCAAGTGTCTATCCACATCTCTCATTTTACTTCAACCCAAATAGAAAGCACTTTTCTTAGTCACTATTCCATCAACGGTTAGCAACCTTTGGCAGTGGCGTAGCGTGGGTGGGGCGGAGGGGGCGGCCCGCCCCGGGCGGCAGCCCGCGGGGGCGGCAAAATGTCGCCGGTGAAGCGGGTTGAGATCTGATCTATGATTCATTCATTACATGTGTCAGACACACTATAATTTTCAAGACAGCAAGGAGGACAGCAAGTTCGAGTGTGATCTTTCCCATGTATTAGAAGACATCGACAAGGACGAGTTTCAGATGGTGCGGAAGCGTCTCCAGCAATTTGTTGCCTGTTCTGAATCAGAGGAAGATATAAGTGGTAAAGGACCACTGGAGCTCCTCCAGTTCATTCAAAAACTGAATCTCGGAATTTCGGTTCCAAATATAGTCATCTTGATTCGTATATAATAGGTATTTACCTATGAAATTGCCGTTTTACAGTACTGGCCATTTCAATTAAAAATATTTTTTGTTTAGCTAAGAATTCTAATTTCAAATTAATTTCATTTTAAAAATATGGAATTCTTTTTCCAAAAACAGTCATTTGTTTATTGGTTAGTGTTACATTTTCATTGCATTTCAATCATTTTCGTCAACATGGATACGTTAAAAATTCGAGTAATTATGGAATATGAGTTCCGTCGTGGCAGCAACGCGGCACAAGCGGCTCGCAACATCAACGACGTGTACGGAGCTAACACTACAAACCAACGAACCACTAGTTATTGGTGTGCTCGCTTCCGTTCTGGAAATTTCGACCTGAAAAATGAACCCCGCGGTCGTCCGAAGACTTTGGTCGATGCAGACGAATTGAAGGTGATCGTGGAAGCTGATGATACTCAATCTACGGCTGAATTAGCAGCAGCTTTCGACGTTAGCATCAAAACAATATTGGTCCATTTGCGTCAAATTGGCAAGGTAAAAAAGCTTGACAAATGGGTGCCCCACGAACTCAATGATCGCCAGCGCCAAGTACGCGTCGAGACGTGCCGTGCATTGCTCAACCGACACACAAATGAAGGAATTTTGAACCGCATTGTCACCTGTGATGAAAAATTGATTCTGTTTGATAACCGTAAGCGCTCAGCAAGTTGGTTGGATCCTGGTTCAGCACCTAAACAATGCCCTAAACGAAAACTTACCCCTAAAAAGGTGATGGTTACTGTTTGGTGGTCTAGCACCGGTGTGATTCATCACAGCTTCTTACCAAATGGGGAGAGTATTACTGCAGATGTGTACTGTGAAGAATTGAACACAATGATGGAGAAGCTGGCACGTCTCCGACCAGCATTGGTCAATCGCTCGTCTCCGCTGCTCCTGCACGACAACGCGCGACCTCATACCGCACAAATGACGGTCTACAAGTTGCAAGAACTGGGGTTGGAAGCTCTCCCTCATCCACCGTACTCACCGGACCTTGCCCCTACAGACTACTACTTTTTCCAGAATTTGGATAACTTCTTGACTGGAAAAAAATTCAATAACCAAGAGGCAGTTCAAAACGCCTTTGAAGAATTTGTTGCCTCTCGTCCAGCTGATTTCTTTAAGAAGGGCATTAATGAACTGCCACTGCGTTGGCAAAGATGCATTGATTGTATGGGTAATTACTTCACTTAATACAAATAAAAATTATATGAAAAAAAATCGTTTGAATTTTTTCATACAAAACGGCAATTTCATAGGTAAAGACCTAATATTTGACTTTGGCGATTAGTGTTGCAAGTTGTGAGAGAAGTTTTTCTAAGTTGAAGCTAATAAAAAAATTCCTCAGATCTACTATGAGCTCCGCTAGATTATCAAACTTGGCTATATTATCGATTGAACAAGAATTGGCTACTAATATTGATTTTGACAAAGTTATTTCTGACTTCGCTGCTCATAAGGCCCGTAGAATCCGCTTGTAAAACCGCTCATCCTATTTTACCTTCAATAAAAAGTATCTCATTGCCTGTGAAATTTAATTTTAATTAAGCACCTATAGAATGGGGGCGGCAAAGTGGGTCTCCCGCCCCAGGCGCCGAGATGGCACGCTACGCCACTGACCTTTGGTTTCTCATTCACACCAAACAACCAAGTACCATCTACAAGCGTTCGAAGTTTTGCACCAGACATCAATTTAAACATAACCAGAGTTATCATTACATTACAGATGTAATCAAATATAAACTTATTAAAGTTGTAAGTACCTGACAACATCCTGGTCCATCACGTTCCCCTTACATCTCCATATTACTCAGTTTAATCCAGGGTTTCATATTTTCGACACATGTGACCCCTTCATATCTTTTAGATGTTCTTTCAGCTCCTCTCATGTCATTGACCTTGTATCTATCATTACCCAATACTTCCGTAATCTCAAAGGGACCTTTAAACAGTGGTAATAACTTCGTGCTTTGGCCTTCATTATTCTGGCTAGGTATTTTTATAACAACCAGATCCCCCACTTTATATTCATCGGCATCTTTTCTTTTGGCGTCAAAGAGCTCCTTTTGTCGTATAGCGGACTTTTTTATATTCTCGTCTACCTTCTGTCTGAGACCTGTCACATCAACCGACTGTTCTTCCACATCGGCCATAATTTTATCTGAATCCATTGAGACTCTGTAGCCAAAGAAGACTTCACTTGGAATTGCAGATGTTGTCTTATTAACCGTGCTATTGATGCCTTGCTGAATTTTGTCAATGTGCACATCCCATTTGTTGCAGTCAGTATCCGCACCCAGACTACGAAGTGCTTCCAGGATGGTCAGGTTGTATCGCTCTACCTGACCATTAGCGCGTGGCATGGAGGTGGCGATAACATGTTGCCTTATACATTTATTTTCACAGTAATCTTTAAACAGCTTTGACGTAAACGCACTACCAGCATCACATATCAACCTTTTAGGATTACCAAATATTTTAAATATCTTATCTAATTCATTAATTACAACCTTGCTTTTTGTATTACGAACAGGTGCAATAAATACAAATTTAGTGAAAGAATCAACAATAACAAGAAGATAAGAGTTATTTTGTGTAGTCTTAACAAATGGTCCTAAATGGTCAATATGTAATGTGTGGAATGGCCGAGCGTACTTAGGTATCGGAAACAACTGACCTGGCTTCTTACCGTGAACATTTTTAAAATATATGCAATTTAAACAGTTTTTAATATATTTTGAAACAGTCTTTTTCATTCGCGGAAACCAATATTTGTCGCTTATTCTATCTAACGTTTTATCTACTGCAAAATGACCAGCATCATCATGATTAAGTCTTATGATTTGCCAGATACATTGTCCCGGTACCACCCAACGACGACCATAATGCGTCCTACGGTATACCTTATTGCCCAGTAATTCATAACTTTTAAAAATCTGTTTATTAGCTTCGGCATCTCCTGACTCTAAGATTTCCCTAATCACACATATACTGGGGTCCTGGAGCTGCACAGATAGTAACCAATCTGGCTCTGTAATTGTAACCGCCATGACACTCTCCTCACTCATAGAGGATAATTCACAAATAGGGTTTCTGCTAAGCGCGTCAACGTGCTGCATCTGAGCCCCCGGTCTATGTACAACTTCAAATGTAAACTCTTGAGTTTGTAACACCCATCTGCCTATTCGTGAATTAACCTCTTTTTTATTGATGGAATATCTAACCGCATTACAGTCCGTTACTATTTTAAAATTTGCACCTAGTAGGTAATGTCTGAATTTCTGCAATCCGACTGTAATAGCAAGAAACTCAAGTTCAAATGAGTGATACCGTTTCTCTTCATTTGTCGTTTGACGACTGTAAAAGTGCACCG
The DNA here is from genome assembly GCA_947563765.1 of Anarsia innoxiella. NCBI lineage: Eukaryota > Metazoa > Arthropoda > Insecta > Lepidoptera > Gelechiidae > Anarsia > Anarsia innoxiella. The sequence continues at coordinate 3,912,857 of OX387416.1, forward strand.
GCCTTTCTCCACTTTCCGTAACTTGTACCAGGATGCACCCTACACCGTCACGACTAGCGTCAGTATACATTATCACAGGCAACTTAGGATCAAATATTTTGAGAGATGCATCTGACAACGCCTCCTTCAATTCAGTATACGCTTGAACCTGTTCCTGACCCCACTCCCATATAGAATCTTTTTTTAACAGCTTGGTCAATGGCTTACACACGAGAGCACACTGTTTAATAAACTTACGAAAATAATTAATCAATCCTAAAAATTGTCTAACCTGATGAATGTTTGTAGGCGGTGGGTAGTTTCTAATAACTTCTAACTTCTTTTTACCCGGACGAATACCTTCTTCACTTATTTCATATCCTAAGAAGTTTACAGACTTCTGAAAGAACGCACATTTCTCCAAATTAACAGTTAGATTATTCTCTTGTAGTACGCTCAACACCGCCTCCAAACATTCAACATTCCCTTGTAAATCCTCAGTTGCTATCAACAAATCATCCATGTAACACACAACGCGGTCAAAACGAAGCTTTCCCAAAACAGTATTCATCAGCCTCTGAAACACTGACGGCCCGTTACATAAGCCAAACGGCATTCTTACAAATTCGTAATGGCCGTCGGGCGTGATGAAAGCTGTCTTAGGAATTGATGACTCTTTTATTTGTATCTGGTAGTAGCCGCTTTTCAAGTCTAACGATGTAAAATACTTGCAACCCTTTAACCTATCGATCAAATCTTCAACAATCGGCATCGGGTACTTCTCTTGTACAGTGATTTTATTTAATAAACGATAATCAATGCAAAGGCGTTTTTCTCCGTTAGGTTTATCAACTAAAAGCACCGGGCTCGCATAAGGTGAGTTACTCTCACGTATAATACCACTTGCTAACAACTCGTCAACCATACGTCTTGTTATTTGTTTTTCCGATTCAGACATACGATATGGGCGCTGGCAAACGGGCTTATTGGTAGTTAATTCAATGTCTAATTCAACGCAAGACGTCTTACCAAGAGAAATTAAATCATTTGAAATACATTGCGGATATTTAGAAAATATTTTCTCTATAAGCTTAACGTGTTCGTTAGAATCCACATTTAAGAGAGACGACTCGATTAACAACACTTGATCATGCGTTATCTTATTAAAAATCAAACTATCTCCCACCCTGGTGTACATAATGTCCTTACTTTCCGTAAAATTTCTACCTATTAAAATATTACAGCCAGACAATCCATCAATAATATAGAAAACAGTATTTAGTTCAACATCATCTACCTTAAGTTGCACAGTAACCATGTCAAAAACTTGTGTGCATGACTCGCTATTGAACCCAGTAAGTGTGACCGGCCGAATCAATTTATGCAATGATAAATTTAATTGTTGTGCTAAATCTCTAGTAATTAATGAGCAATCACTTCCCATATCTATAAACCCTCGTGTTTGACATTCATTTATATATATATCCTTGTAAAACTTCTGTTTAACACTAGACTGGTTTATCATTTTAACTTCAACATCCTTTTCGACCTTTGGCGCCACACTTGTACTCGGCTTAGAAAAACAAACTGCTTCTAAGTGACCATTTTTTTGACAATAATTACATTTCAAGTTATTGTTTTTATTTTTACAAAACATTTTCTTGTGACCACTTTCGCCGCAAATAAAACATGTTATCTTATTATGAACATCGCTTTTGATATCGCTTTTATTGTCATTAGAAGTTGCCGCCACTTGCCGAAAAGTCTGTTGTTTTACATTACTATTAACTTTTTGAGTAAGCTGAGTCTTTGAATCCGTTACAGTATACGTTTTAAAACGTAAAAAGGAAGATAAATCGTCACAATAGCGAAAGTTACCCGCCTCTGCCGCAGTACTTATGTTTTTGTCCCCAATTAACCCCACAATTATAGAAATTATATCTTGTTCAGAAAAAGACAAATCTAATCTATCAATCTTACTTTTCTGTTGAAAATAAAATTCATACAACGACTGGCCCTCAACGGGTTTCATTTGCATTAGTTCCTTAAGCATTACGTACATGTTTCTTTTTGATACGAACGTATCTAAAAGAGTATTGCGCCAATCTCTCCACCGCCACGTTGTCCATCTAGTTTCAGTTTTTAACAGCGAGTCATACCATGTTTTAGCTGTGTTGCGGAGCTTTTGCATAGCTTGGAATATAACTTGTCTATCAGACCAGCCAAAAGCGCGCGAATTAGCTTCTACAACATTGATCCACATACTTATGTCATCAACTAGCGGATCGAATTCCGGAATGACAGAAGAAATCATTACATTTTGACTCACGTTCTCTGACCCCTTACTTCTCTGGTGCGAACGACCACGACGTGAATGTCCGCGGCTGCGACAAGACCTCGAGCGGCGTCGTGCTCTTTTCTTACTGCGACCGCGCTCCGAGCTGCTGCTACTGCTTCCGCTGTCTTCGCCGCTGCTTGTCGTCGTTGACGATCCACCACTACTTAAACTCGAAGACGACGAACTAGAACGCATGCGGCGTCGATGGCGATGGCCCGATCGCGATCTACGACGACGAGCTCGAGACGCCGAACGTTTTTCACGCCTTTTACGTTTACGAGCGTTTTCATTAGTTGGCCGAAACGGAGGCATCGCGTTTGTTCGAATCCCACTTCTGATATAAAACAATAAAAGAAGTGGTCTCGATACAACTTGTATTTTAATTACTAATTAATGAAACAGTAGAACAAATAAGTTTAAATTAAATTCTCACAACTCGAATCAATCCGACAATTTTTCTTTCTAACTCTCTCTTTTGTTTTTTTTTACAAATCCCGCCACTCCTCCTTTTTTTTTTTTAATTCTCTCACTGTGTTGCCACTCCAATTCATAATAATACCTATTTTAATTGATTGACTACCCAATATTTAAGCTTTGAAATTACAGAGTCACAACACATTGAGAGAAACTATTATAAATAATTAAGAGCGACAACATTAAAGCTGTTCTAGAACCTCGAAATCGAAGCATAGAGTGATACAGTAGTATAAAATGAAAAATCAAGATGTAAAAGCAATATTGAGTAGTTTTGTCCATTGTCCTACATTAGTATTTATGTAAAAGAAAAAGGAAACTACGAAAGATCAAAAACAATATCTCTCACATTCATCCAGCCAGAATTTAATAAAAATGTTATTGGATCAAAGATTATAGGCTTTTTTATGATAATGAAATAAGGCGAAAAGAATTGTTTGGCTGCATAAATATATTTTCCTTGGGCCTAAGTATAGAAGAAAATTTGCTTTTTTTTTGACATTGACAACAACATTTTTGACGTTTCGTTTCTTTCAGTCCTCGTTTCAGTCAGATTGTCGGTCGGTTTTCTTTTCTGTCCTTTCGATCGAACATATTTCATAAGTTTTCTTCAGTTTATATCAGTAAAAGCTGTGTCATTTACTGGAAAATTGTTAAAGCCGATTGATGTCATAATGGAGAACGATATATTGGATTCATTGAACGATCTCGGGTAAGATTTTCCTTCCACTATATTTGTGCCCGTTCTTGGGGCTATGCTACAGCTAATTTTACAGAAAATCCTTGAAATTCCCTAATTTTATAACTTTTATGAGTACTAGAGTTATTAATAATCCATTTCGATTAAGGTACCGGGTGTAAGTTATCGTAATATGTCGGTTAAAGACAAAGTTAGGTTAGCATTTTGCCGATGGCGTAAATGGATCTTTTTATTAAAAAATGCCGGGTGTTTGACTGTATTTTACTATAATTTTGATTTTATTATCGTTTTTATTGATATTACGTACTGGGATGGTACTTATTTAATCTCCGTAACACACAACTTAGGTACCTGATTGGTGATCTTATCGCAATAAAGAAATACTAGTGGCCGCCCACAAAAATTCGCCCGCATCTTAATATTAACCGCCCTTAACATGACTCTCCGACATAATATCTTATAAAACATACAAAATATCTAATTTTGCCTATGTTTCGTTCTGATGTTCAAGCTTTATTATTGTAAACATTCACTAGCCTGTTTAGTAATTTTTGTGTGAAAGAGTAACAAATCTTCTCATCCTATACTATTAGCATAAACGTGAAAAATTATAATAATAATAAATTACAGTTTCTTTAATTGAAACTAATTATTTCCAATGTTGTTTCCAGCTATGAGGGACCCTTAACAGAAGAGATCCCATTCACCAAAGCCATTGAAGGAGGTCCCAAGTCTTTGGAGTTCACAAAACTGGTACACATACTTGCCGAGGAGTTGAAGCAGCTATGTAACCTTGAGGAGACAGTGAACATGATGAATGACCCTGAGGAGTGCAGCTCTTTCCTGCTGGAGCTCAGTTCCTTCTTGAAGGAGCTGGGGTGTCCTTATAAGAAGTTGATTATAGGTGTGTGTATATGATTATAAGAATAAGGGACCATTTCACCACCTATAGATAAAATTAACTGACAGATATTTTTTATCACTCACTGTCTAAAATGTCATGTTTTATAAAATAGATATAGGTTTATCTCTCAGTAAAATTTTATCTGTAAGAGTTGAAATAGGCCCTGAAATTTTAGTAATTGTGTGCTATTATAAACTGATTTGATGAAAATCCTAGTTGAATCTTTACCTAAATACATATGATTGCAGGTCACATGTCATCTCGTCTCCAAACTAAAGAAGACTGTATTTTGTTGTTGGATTATTTAATCTCTGAACTAATGGCTGCTCGGATGGTCAATGTAGATTGTCCAAAGGAGAAGGCTCAGACTGGCATGGAAATTGTTGTGGTAAGTTATAGTTAAAAGCAAACTTAAGGCAAAAGCAGTCAGTTCCCTTTGTCACATTCTATTCTTTTCACTAGTGGCTTATTATATTAACATAGACAGAAATATGGTTTCTTGTCCTATATATTTTCTGGTAAGTCTCCATTATAAACAGCCAGTATTTTAATAGCCATTAGGTTCAAAATAAACTAAACAACATATTACTTAATCATAAAACAATTTAACATTTTCTCATTTTAACAAAAAGTTAAAATAGACATTTTTGTTCACAGCAAGAATCCCAGACAGCAAAAGATCTAAAAGACATTCTAATTGCATTGAAGTTCAACAAACCACCTCCAAATATCACTCCAGAAATGTTGTTTTCTAAATTAGAGACTAAGTTAAAGGAAACTATGCAGAAGGAAGGTAATTCGACATTATATTTTATAGTCTAACTAAACAAACATTTGTTCTCATATAAATTTATCTGTGGCAATATTGGACTTCCACCGACCAAGCAGAAAAACAGATGACTTGACAAAGGCACGATTCAAGCCTCTACCAGTACAATTAGGAATCTTAAGAGAGGACATGTCCAGCTGACCTTCTACAGCTGATTATAATTATGAATCTTCTGTGAATGTATCAGTATCTTATAATAAAACATCCTGTATTAATATTTATAGTGTAAGGTGTATATTGTAGGGCAGCAAGTAGTAGGTAAGCCGTTGTACAACAAAGCGGTGTCGGAGAAGGAATGGCGCGAGCTGGAGACTGCGTTCAACGAGATGTTTGAGGAGTACCGCTGCAGGAGAGAGACGCTCATCACCAGGTTGGAGTGCACCATACAGAGCTTCGAGGTAATTACTTGTGAGGAACATATTTAGATATTCAATAATAGTTTAACATTCAATCATAATTTAATTGTTTACATTTTATGATGTCGTCATCCTTGTCAGCCTTTTTAACGTCCCCATTACATGTACACAAGTCACACATATGAGAGTGATTAAACCGTAATCCACCACGCTCCATCGAATTATTTACATACTGTAATGTGATATATAGAATGGCAATGATCCTAGAGTGTACATAACGTTGCAGTGGTCGGAGCGTCTAAAAGACAAGCGCGACGCGATCCAGAGTACGTACGTGAGTAAACGCGGGCAGCTGACGACGAAGCCGGCGGTGAGGGCGAGCGAGCTGCTGGCGGCCAGGACCTCGCTGCTGCTCGTGGAGAAGACCTCCAGCGCCAGCACCAGGAAGAACACGCAGACGCATGTCAATAAAGTTATCATCGGACATGTGAGTGGATTGATTTAGAGATGTTAGACGATGGGGCAGAAAGGTTCTCGAGTGGCAACCACGCACTGGACATCGAAATGTGGGAAGGCCTCCAACAAGGTGGACCGACGATTTGGTTAAAGTTGCGGGAAGCCATTGGATGTAGGCAGCCCAGGACCGGTCGTTGTGGAGATCCTTGGGGGAGGCTTTTGTCCAGCAGTGGATGTCCACAAGCTGACCATCATGAGATATGTTTAAAAGAATGTATCGTGTGTATAAATTATAGGTACCGGACAGAGGCGGTCGTCCAAATGAGCAACAGCCACCGCCGCCAGAAATGCCGTCGTGGCAACAGAGAACGGCTCCTAGGGTAAGTCTCTATGTGCTATTTGCAGTTTGTTTAAGCCAGATTTACATTACGAAACAATTTGCACAAAATTAGTTCCATTCACCAACAAACACAATACATGTAAATTAGCATTTTTATGATGAATGATTTTTACACGCTTTTTATTAGCTTCCCTTGTATCTGGCTATGTAAATATGTAAACAAATCTTGGAATCTTAAATTGACCCACTTCCCGGTCTTTGAATAGGATGAAATTTTGCACAAGCTCTGAGTTCTGATGACAATGCAATAATATGATACTTGAAAGAACTGATCTGATGATGGAACATGTTTAGTGCGAGATGAAGCGTGATTATAGACTACCTATTATTGTATAAAATTTACTATCTTAGTGTGATATACTATTGCCAAGAAAAGTCCCGGAGAATGGATCGGAATGGCATAGACTCTACCTGCAAGAAGTGCTCTTAAATTGGATGATGATGTATTTGATTCCCAGGGCGGCGGCGGCGGCGGCGGGCGGGGCGGGGAGCGCGGCGGGCGGGGCGGGCGCGGCGGGGGGCGCGTGCAGGGCGCCTACAACCAGTCGGGCGGGGACCACGGCCGGTATGAGATTATTACGATTGCTAGCTCTTTTTATATTGGTTCTCTTCCACTAAAACAGCTACCCAATGGCTACCAACTGCCAGACGGCGTCGCGGCACATGGAAAAGGTGGCGGGACGAGCTGGACATCTTTTTAAATACCTGGGCGGAGGTAGCTCGAGACCGAAAATGATGGCGGATGAGAAGAGAGGCCTTTGCCCAGCAGTGGGACACTGGGACACAAATAGCTAGATTAGATTAGGTCTTCCATTCCACACTTTAAACACTGTGACGCGCGTTTTTGAATACGCGTGTTTCATAACCTTCTCAAATGAATACCTAAAATACATTATTTTCTAGATCCCAAACGAGCCCAGCGCCTTTCAACCAAAACAACCAACAACGACAAAATTTTCAAACGTTTGATGTCCCACCGGGCGGTTACAACCAGGGTGGTTACGGTAACCAAGGTTACCAAGGTCAACGGCAAGGTTACAACCAGAATCAAGGTTACGGAGGATACAATCAAGGCGGTTACGACAGTATGGGAGGGTATAATCAAGGTAACAATGAGAGGGATGATAGTGGTTGTATTGTAGATGGTAAGGGACAGAATATGAATGAAAATTTCAAGTATAAATGATGAAAAAAGACGACCGAATTGAAAATTTGTATTATCTTACGAAAATTATGAACGTTAATGTTTATATTGATGGATAAATGTGAGGATGTTTGTTACTCTCACGAAAAACTAATAAACAGATGGTAATGACACTTCGCATTTTCGTAATAACGTAGCCTATACATCATAATAACACATAGGCTATATTATTTCAAGATATATTTCTTTTTCTAAGATACGTAGATAAATACGAAGCTCGCGGGCAGCCTCTATAAATAATATAAATTTTAAATTCAGGTGGCGGCGGCTACAATACCTACCAAGGACAAAACCAGAGACAAGGGGGGTACGGGGGACGCGGGGGCGGGGGCGGGGGGTACCAGCATGAACACGATGATCGCGATAGAAGAGGACGGGGCAGTTACAATAGGGGCGGTAGGCGTTGATAGCGATACGGGTGTATTTAGAATATCGACTTGCGATGAAAACTACGCAATATTTTAAAGGCCTACACGATCGGGATCGACTGGCGAGGCGACCATCTTGTTTTTGGTCGGAGGGCTCAACCAATGGGCATGATGACTAAAAAAATGTTTTTAGTCCATCACGTAGATTATTTTAAAATATTCGACACGTATTTTTTCTTTTTTTTCTTAAACTAAAAATGACACAAATACACTGGGTTAAAGTTGCCCATGACGTCACGCCCAGTACGATTTTTACCTAGGAGTGACGTCAATACCCCCCACTCCGTAACTTTGATGATCTGTATCTTTGTATTTATTTATGAATTTGATCAGGTAAAAAACGTGTATCAAATATTTTTTTATAGCCTAAAAGACGGACTAATTATTTTTTGAATTTTCGAATGTAGTCATCATCCCCATTCTTGTATTCTTTCTACACGGACGGTGATTGACGTTATATACGGTTTAAGGCAATGCCGTTGTCATAAACCAAATATTGCGGTGTATCCCACTATTTCCATTATGAATTTCCATCGTTGGAAATACTGAGACAGGTCGTCCCACTACGTGATGGCAAAAACGCAACGACAAAATCGCTGCATCACCTCCATATAATGCCTATTTATGACGGCGTGCGCATAGAAAAAAATTATACGGACACAATAGTTTTATTGTTCTTTTTTTTCTGGGATGTGAAAGATTAAGTAAACCAATCTCCTTTTTTTTCGGTTCGGTTCGGATGTTCGGAAGTCGGTTCAAATTGATCCATAAATTCTTAATAACTCTCAAGAATGTTGTTTAATAATATAGCCTGTTTACGCGACGTTGCTGCCCGAGCGTCGTTCGTTTATAAGCGCCCTTATCTGTGTTAATTGTCGCATACACTTAAATATTGGTCGGCTCTACCTCTACATGGGCTATTTTTATATCAACCCGCAAAGGTCGATCGAACACGATGGTTGGCGGTTGATCCCGACCGATTAGGCCTTTTAGCTTATTAAAGATTTAATGTTATTACTCGATCTGTCTGCCTTCGTTGAAATTAGTACCCGATAGCTGTCTGCAATATTCTATGAAAATAATATCACACACTCATCAGTCGCCTCATACATGCTCGTCGTTTTAGGGTACTCTTGACTTGGCCTTTCTTGGGCAAGTCCCCGATTTGAGTATGGATGAAGCGAAAGGGGTGTGTTTGGATCGTTAGCAAGTGGAAAGAAGTGGTCTCTGCCTACCCTATGTACTATGTATGTATAATTAAAATCCCAAGCTTAAGATGAACGTTATTTGTCGTGCATTTAGTTTCGTAAGTGTTAAGGGCGCGTATTCATTAGCGTGCTGTAACCGTTGTACTGTAACCGTTGCATGCACAGTAACATAAAAACAAAGTTCCACATATCAAAGGGTAACACGCGTACACACTAGAACCTCGTTACTGTGTCTGTTCGGTTACAGTTACAGCTCCCCAATGAATACTCGCCTTTATTTATCACACGGCAGCGACTATTGAAAATGTATTAATGAAGTAACATATGTTTATAGTCACCCTAAGACCCAGAACACACGGTGAAACGCAAATGCAACGCGACTGAAACTGCTAGTTACTTTTGAGTTGCATCGCAGTTTCTGCTATAGACTTCCTTAGAAAACCACACACGACGCAACTAGTTTGAAACGTTTCGTTTCAGTTTCGTGTGCAACTAGTTTGAAACGTCACGTGTCGTGTGTGGTTTTTCAAAGGAGTATGTAGCAGAAACTGCGATGCAACTCAAAACTAACTAGCAGTTTCAGTTGCTTTGCATTTGCGTTTCACCGTGTGTTTTGGCGCTAATAGATAAATTAGGCCCTATTTACTGTTTGTATTGTGCGATTTATTTATATCCTCGATTATATTAAAATACTTACTTATAATGTAATACTTAGGTAAATATAAGATTTTTGCAATTTAACTTACGTGCTTTTATTTCAAAGCTCACTTAAGGCCCAGAACACACGGGGAAACGCAACTGCAACGAAACTGAAACTGCTAGTTACTTTTGAGCTGCTTTTAAGTTTCTACTATAGACTTCTTTAGAAAACCACACACAAAAAAAAACACGAATAACAGTATAAAATATCCTTATAATACTTGGTAACAATCTCAGAATTAAAATAAAGAATTACAATCGTGAGATTATAATGTTGTTTCTTGGCGAATAAGGGTGCCTTCAATTAAGCGCGGCAACGGCGCGGTTAGTAGCAGTCACGCGGCTGTCGAGCTGCTGTTTACATACAAAAAGATATCTCTATTATTAGATATCTATTAGTTTATTTTTATTATAGGTACTTAGTATTTTTGGTAAGTATATGTAGTTATGTATGTATTCTGTATTGTTTGCACAACTCGCAACCACTATTACCTATTTCTCGCTATTTCTTACCCTAAGGTTGCCTGGAAGATATTGCTACCTAGCAATAAGGCCGCCTGTTGCTTCTTATATTCTTATTTGTGTCTGTACCTTATATCTTAGTGTGCAATAAAGAATATTTGTATTGTATTGTAAAAAAAAGGACGGCCGCGCTGCTGCCGCACTAATTGCGACGTAATGTGAAGGCGCCCTAACAAGTTTTTTTTTTTAATATAGATACCTACTAAGTACTATAGACATGACTCCTAAAGACATCTTATGAATATTCTGACTTGCCACGCAAGTCACTGTTCATGAAGTAGTTAAACTAAGGGGCTTAGTGCCCAGTTTCACCATCTAAGTAAGTTAAGCTGACAGATAAACCTGTCTATTTCATAAAACATGACGTGTTAGACAGAGACAGGTATAAAATATCTGTCAGATAAATTTTATCTGGTGCAACAGGCCCTAAGAGGCTTACATTTATATCTTATACTAGAGTCTGCCCGCGACTTCGTACGAATTTATCGTTATAACTTTAAAAAACACGAAATATCTACAAATAATATAGCTTAAGTGATATTCTGATGTCCAAGCTAAGTTATTCTAAAACATTAAAATCTGTTCAGTGGTTTTTGCGTGATGAAGTAACAAACATTCATTCATCCATCGGCACAAACATTGTCATTTTTAATATTTATAGGATTAGGATGTAGGTACCTACTAATATCGCGGTCTCAAAGGATATCTTTGTGGTGGAAAATAATATGGTCGCTTCGCCTAATTTCAGGACGTTTTAAAACTAGAAGTTATATATCATAACTATCTAACAACCCTTGAATACAATTATAAGATCCCGATAATTAGATTTCAGTACAAACCCTCTTTTTGCAAGTGTATTATAAGAGTTGAAGTCCACAGCAAAGGTAACAAACTGTCCATTCTTTACCTGCCTTGTCGCTACAGGCCCCCAAAGCTTGAAATTTATCCCTGAATTCAAATGGGACAGGAGTTTTAAAATCTCTTCCCCGCTTAAAAGGAGATTAGGAAACCACAATGTACCATATTTGGGACGGTTGAGGCTTTTGTGGTTGACAATAGAAAGCTTCGCCCCTTTAAACGGTTGCCATGACGACGTGACGTGTTGATTCAGCCATTGTCTTGATGCCTCATTCATGCACGTCAGTACCATAGCACCCATTTTGAATTTCAAATTTCTCAAATCTGGACCCTTGCCCCATTCTTCCTTCGCTGCTAAAGCTAGCAATTGATATTGAAGAATATTCAGTTCTTCAATACACATGGGTTTAACATTGACGATGCCTAAACGTATCTCCTCTTTTGATTTATGTGATCCTGTTGGCAGTTCTTGATTAAAAGTCTCTTTTTTAGGCACTTCTGTTTTTGTAATTTTTTTCATTTCCTTCTTTGCAGCCCTTCTTTGGGCCTTTAACGCTTTCATTTCATCTTTATATTCAGGGTATCTATTAATAGGTAGTACAGCTAGTGCATTAGCCTCTGCTTCAGATTTGCCTCGACTTGTCCACCAAGCCACACGCTTGGCTAGTTTCCTAGCTTTCTTTATATGTTTCTTTTTCATTGGCACGTCTGTGGTAGGAGCTGAATTTTTTGATCCACTAGGGTTATTGGCCTTTGCAATTGATTCATGAACCTTTTCTGTTTCATTGAAGAGGGATTTTGAAGCCTCAGAGATATTTTTATCAACAGTCGAGTCAATAGTCAAATCCTTTGATGTTTGATTGTCTTTTTGAATTATCGTTTCTAGTTTTGCCCTTTTCATGTCATGACTTGAAGCGCTTGAAGTGCAAGCCCGTTTTCCTAATGTTGTCTCTACATTTTTATCTCCACTGTTTTGACTCTCATCATCTGAACTTTCAACTTCTACAACATCAACTGTATTAGCTTGATATATTTTGCACTCATTATCACTTTCTAAATTATGTTCTTCATTTACATCATCGTGCCAACAAGATTCAAATAGTTCATCATCACTCTGGTAAGCTACATTCACACCTTCATTCTCACTTTCATTATCATAGTCTTCCATATTCTCGTACACTATTTCTCTTACTTGTTTGATTGGTTCACTGTTTGCTACATTATCTGTTGGAGGATCTAAGTCTTGCTTACCTCTCTCTGATTCAATGTCACCTTGGTCGCAACCTTGGCTATCATTTGTTTTACTATCTTCATTTGTTTTATCATTGTCTCCTACATCACAATCGCTTTGTACTTTTTGATTTTGGTTTTTATCTTGACTTTGTCCATTAAGGTCTTTTTCCATATTTTCTTCGCAAGTTTCATTTCTATCCTGTCTGTTGCCTTCCATAATGACTATTTCCTTTTCTTTGTTTACTTCCTCACAACTTTCTTTTATTTCCTCACTTCTGTCTTTTATTGAGTCATAACTATTTTCTATCTCATTAACATTACCACTTACAACACTTTCATCATTTCTATAATTCTGATTGCTACTTTGATCACCAACCTGGCTCAAACGAGTTTGCTGCTGGCAAACCTGACTGCATTCACCAAAAAGATCTTTACTATAATTTTGGTTACGTCCACCATATCCCGTTGTAGCCTTGTAACCTTGGTGGCTGTAACCCTGGTTATACCTGCCCGGTGGTACTGTAAACGTCTGAACCCTTTGACGTTGTTGCATAGGCTGTGGGTAAAGTCTGGTTACATCATTATAGTTCCAGCCCCCATTGGAATTGAAACGAACCCATCCCCCGCGCCACTCTCTAACGCCTCCGCCCTGAAATGTAGAATTAAATATTGGCTTCTTGGGGCAGTGTCATGGCCAGAATCGCTTTAGTTTTTGAAGGGGAAAGCAAACACTTTTTCATTTCCGTTATAAGCGTATAATGGACGATAACTTCTGAACCAGTCGTATTTATTTACAGCGTTCCTTACAGCCCATTTAATCGGTGCCAGTTTGGTCTGTGTTGAACACTTGTAAATGAAATTATTTAATGAAAAGACTGGAATAAACTAATTATTTGAATTTATTTTAGTATTTAGACATAGTGTCACACTGTCATACTGTCACAAAATTTATGTCTTGTACAGTCTGTGTCAACATTTGCGACTTATCATCAATCTTCAAGAACAAGGACAACGACATTAGGTTTCTATGAATGACTCATTTTTTTGTGCGAGAATCAGAAGTTTTTGTATAATTTGCTCTTGTCTTACACGAATACTGCCGTATTATTGGGTAAGTAGATAATGAATGACAATGAAAGTCAATTACAATACTTACTGGCGGCGTGATCCTTGGCTGCCACGACGGCATTTCAGGCGGCGGTGGCTGTTGCTCATTTGGACGACCGCCTCTGTCCGGGACCTATAATTTATATATAAGATACATTGTTTTAAACATCTCTTATTCACAGTAAGCATCAAGAAACAACTCTATATCCCTAATTATATGTGTATGCATCAAACAATTCAAACTGCTCACATATCGTCAAAAAAATCGACTCACATGTCCGATGATGACTTTATTGACATGCGTCTGCGTGTTCCTCCTGGTGCTGGCGCTGGAGGTCTTCTCCACGAGCAGCAGCGAGGTCCTGGCCGCCAGCAGCTCGCTCGCCCTCACCGCCGGCTTCGTCTTCAACTGCCCGCGTTTAGCCACGTACGTACTCTGGATCGCGTCGCGCTTGTCTTTTAGACGCTCCGACCACTGCAACGTTATGTACACTCTAGGATCATTGCCATTCTATGAATCAGATTACAGTATGTAAATAATTCGATGGAGCGTGGTGGATTACGGTTTAATCACTCTCGTATGTGTGACTTGTGTACATGTAATGGGGACGTTAAAAAGGCTGACAAGGATGACAACATCATAAAATGTAAACAATGAAATTATGATTGAATGTTAAACTATCAATGAATATCTATGTTTCGCACAAGTAATCACCTCGAAGCTCTGTATGGTGCACTCCAACCTGGTGATGAGCGTCTCTCTCCTGCAGCGGTACTCCTCAAACATCTCGTTGAACGCAGTCTCCAGCTCGCGCCATTCCTTCTCCGACACTGCTTTGTTGTACAACGGCTTACCTACTACTTGCTGACCTACAATATACACCTTACACTATAAATATCAATACAGGATGTTTTATTATAAGATACTGATACATTCACAGATGATTCAGCAATCATCATCAGCTGTAGGATATCCACTGCGTGACATAGACCTCTCTTAAGATTTCTAATTGTACTGGAAGAGGCTTGAATCCTGCCTTGGCCAAGTCATCTGTTCTTCTGCTTGCTTGTTGGACGTCCTATATTGCCACAGATGAATTTCTATTTGAACAAATGTTTGTTTAGTAAGTTAGAATATGTCAAATTACCTTCCTTCTGTATAGTTTCCTTTAACTTAGTCTCTAATTTAGAAAACAACATTTCCGGATTGACGTTTGGAGGTGGTTTGTTTAACTTCAATGCAATTAGAATGTCTTTTAAATCTTTTGCTGTCTGAGATTCTTGCTGTAAATAACAAAACAAAAGTTAATAGCTAAATAGGGCAGATTAATTATCTGTCACTCAACTTGTCATTTAGTGCAGATATTTATAAATCTTATATTTATAATTAAGTAAATATTATATTTATAACTAGACTAGAGGCTGCCCGCGACTTCGTACGCATTAATCGTTATACCTTGGAAGAAAAACATAATAGCTTAAAATAATATAGCCTATGTGTTATTTTGATGTGCAAGCTACAATATTGCCAAGTTTCATCAAAATCTGTTCAGTGGTTTTTACGTGATGGAGTAACAATTATCCATCCATCAGCATGAATATTGACATTTATAATGTTAGTAGAATATATTTTATAAATATCTGCCCTAAATAACAAGTATGAATATTTATATTTAAATTTTGTATGACTAGTTTAAATATGATTGGACTAGTGTGAAACATTATTTTTATTACCTACTGTCCCACTGCTGGGTAGAGACCTTTAAACAAAACTGCTTCAATGATTTGGACTTCTTGTTGATCTAGAAAACTGTTAACAATCTAATTTATCTTTAAATATAGTATAAAAATTTTCTATTAAAATTAAGTACCTAATAATAGATAAAAAATTGATAAATTCAGTACATACTGGAACAATTTCCATCCCAGTCTGAGCCTTCTCCTTTGGACAATCTACATTGACCATCCGAGCAGCCATTAGTTCAGAGATTAAATAATCCAACAACAAAATACAGTCTTCTTTAGTTTGGAGACGGGATGACATGAAACCTGTAATCATATGTATTTGGTTTTAGATTTGACTAAACTTTTGATCAAAGCAGTTAAGTTTTTTGAAGCACACAATTACAAGAGTTTTAGGACCTTGTTTCACCACTTCCAGATAAAATTTATTCCAATGTATAATATATGTATACCTATTATAGGAATAAGTTTAGTTATAGTTAGTATACCTGTGGTAACTATTTAAAACACCATGTTTTATGAACATAGGTTTGTCTGTCAGTTACATTTTATCTGTAAGTAGTGAAATGAACCTCCTAATCTTATAATCACACACACACCTGTAATCAACTTCTTATAAGGACACCCGAGCTCCTTCAAGAAGGAACTGAGCTCCAGCAGGAAAGAGCTGCACTCCTCAGGGTCATTCATCATGTTCACTGTCTCCTCGAGGTTACATAGCTGCTTCAACTCCTCGGCAAGTATGTGCACCAGTTTCGTGAACTCCAAAGACTTGGGACCTCCTTCAATAGCTTTGGTGAATGGGATCTCTTCTGTTAAGGGTCCCTCATAGCTGGAAAAAGGTTTTTTTTATGGGTAGGTACATACCCTCATCATCATTTAATTTAAGAGTTAGACTCTTGTCGGTGGAGCGTTCGCCATCGAGGCCTATCCTCTGCCAATGCTTTAACTTCTTGATATGATATGACGTACATACCCTGACAAGTTTTAATTATTTTTCACCGATCTATGTATTTTTATAAGTCGGAATCATATTATAAAGAGAAAATTGAAGAATTTTTATTATCACTAAAGGTACCTACTAATTTCTTTTATTAAAACTTAGTGAACATAGAGATAGAGGCAATGTTACTAGTATTAGAAAAATCTAAGACGCTTGAGTGTATAATGTAAATATGATACAATGCTCAGAAGGTAAAATATATATTTATTGAAGTTAACTTTTCAAACAAAAATACCTCCGTAACTCCCAAAAATGTGTATGAAAAATTGTATTGAAATCTCACCCAAGGTCTTTTAATGACTCCATTATATCGTTCTCCATTGTGCTTTAATGTTTCTGCTTTTAATTATACTTAAACGTTAAACATTAAGAAAACTTATTAAATAAGGTTTATTATGAGGGAAAACAATAACAACATCACACGCTCCGTAGAACCACAATGCAAAATTGCACTACGAAACGAAGAACTGTCACTAGTGTCACTGTCAAAAACTTGTCAAAGTCAAGAATGTTTTTAGGTACTGGGCATAAGAATCAAAACACACACAGCCAAAATGATTTAAATTTCGTAGTTTTACGTGGTTTTACTTTCAATATACCTAAGTTTCTCGCGTTTCTCGGACCTTTCTTTTTTCTTTATTTATTTCAGAATGAGTAAATCACTGGTGTGTTTTAAGCACGTAGTAGTATTTTACCTATGTAAAAACGTACCTTTATTGCCACAGAGACGTATTATATCTGCTGTAACTTGTTAATTTCAAATTACCTTAAATTTTATTGCCTTAACTTTACACCTATTAAAATAGCACGATTATGTAAATTAGCTGCCTACATGGAACTCCCATCGTGTAGTTTTAAGGATACTTCATCGTAAACAAACGGTTTTATCACAGATTTATGTAAAACATCGTCCGTTCTTAGGACCAAAACGGGTTATGCAATTCAAAATAAAATACCTACAGAATACCTTCCAATGAATTTTAAATAAGCGTAGAGATAGGTTTACGTGACCGGCTTGTGATATTAGTGAAGCCATTTTCTTGTTTTTAAATCTTGTTTTATGATAGAAGTCGTGGCTAGTGTCTTTTGCGTCTTGCCTATTTACATAATTACGAACGATAAGAATAGATTCAAGCTATTAAATCTACTTCTATAACTAAATAAGGCTATAAGTCCCCTAAGTTAAGTTACGTAACTACAGAAGTTAGAATACCTAGCCGTTTAGTTTGATCATGATGATATTTAATGATATACTAGGTATTGATGTGGCTATCAATTTGTTTCACTCCGTGGTCCCACTGCTGGGCATAGGTCTCCTTCTTTACTAACGGCTGTCAATTTGTCCCACTGCGTAATTCCACTGCTGGGCAAAAGTCTCCTTCTTTAATACCCTTTAGGTACCTGTGTTTTATTTACCCCAGGTTTAGCCACTCGGTAGGTAATAAAATAAATAAATAGGTAGGGAATAGTCGAGAATATTTTAATTTCGAAGTTAGAAAAAAAAAACAACTAAAACTTTTAGTTTCTTTTTTAATATTTTACTACGTACTTACTAAGCTAAGGCTATCTTATAATTATAATATTTCCTAGAACGTTGCGGTCGAAAATGAGTTGATAATTTTAAAATTAGTCGTATTGTGGCTTTAGATAATGCTTAAAGATTTTTGTTTTTCTTTGTAATTTAATTAAAATGGTATAGTTATGAAGTGATATGAAGTAATCTCATTTTGTTATTAAATACCTAGAAAGTGGGTACCTAAGGTACAAAACATAACGTCAATGATATTATTATATTATTTAAGAATAGTGCGCGTTTATGTCTTTTACTTGGGACTAGATAAATGTATCGAATTTCGTTTCGTATTGTTAAGAAAAGTATATAATTGTTTACTTTTTAAAGTTTATCTACACAGATCCGGGCCGTGCCCGGGACATGTCCGGGCCGTGGCCCGTCAGGAGGGAAAATAATGGGAAAATAGTAGGTACGTCGTCATGACAAGGTGTCCGGGACGTGTCAGGAAAAAATATCATTCCATACATTTTCTATGGATTCGTTCACACACGTTTTTTACTTTAAGTAGGTATACATATAATTAAATGATATTATTATAATCTTTCTAAATAAGTATAGGGAACATGCATTAATATACAGGGTGTAAGGAAAAGTATCATTTTCCTTTTAACCAGGTATAGTGTTAGTGATGTAGAATAGAACACATTCCACGAAAAAAAAAAAATATTTATACAAATAGATACCTAATATCTAACTTCATACACAAACACACATATAACCCACTTACTTAAATATTATAAGAATGTAAGTAGATACTTATTCATTTACTACGGAGAGATGAAACCATGATATACCTACATCTATCTATAAATGTATGCATAGACTATGTATGTATCTGTGTGAGTGTATACCTGCGTTTGCGACGATCGATACGCGCACAGGTGGGGGATGTGTATCACTTCGGTAGGGTCATCTCGCATGATTTAAAAAATAGATTTTTATAATGATAAACTCGTTTTTTTTTAAAGGGGAACAATTTTCAAAAACATGATAAGAATTTTCTTTTTGTGCCAATTTATCTTGGATAGAAAAAAAACTTCTGAAAAATTACATCTTAGTAGATGTCTACAAATTGAATTCGTCAAATCTATTAACTTAAAGAACCCATACCATACTACTAAAAACAATTTCTGTGCGAGAAACGTGTTATTTAAATAAAAATAAAGCAGCAAGTGTCTCGTCGAGGCAATGCTCACGGTATCGCTGTCCAAACAAGTTTTCCACACACGCTCCTCGTCCCACAATCAAAGCCTATTGAAACCAAAAGGACGGAACTGCGCCCGCGGCCGCCGCGCGCCACAGTCCGCCGCACTACCTGACGCGGTATACATCGCACCTCCACGTCACAACAACTGCAAAACTTATTTACCAAAAACTCGAATTAAAAAACAAATGTGAATCGTATCCTAGAGACGTTACGTTCAAATGTGCCATAAATAGTGATGTTACGTGTTTAAAAAGTTTTTTTGTTTTTAAATTAAAATGGGTGTTTTATTGAAGCTGTTTTTTGTGACGATTCTCGTGGAATGTGTTGTGGGTCAGGAAGCTGTGGATTGCTTCGGGGCTGGCAGCGTGGCCGGTGCTGCAATAGGCGCTTTCATTGCTGCACTTCTTCTCGTCGCAGCCGCTTATTACCTGAGGAAATTATATTGGAAATCGCGCAAAGGTAAGTGGCTGGGTGATTGTTACCTCTTTATTGTAGTTGTTTTTTATTTTATCGCTCCAGGCGTATTTGGATGAGTCTCGACTCGACCCACGTAGGTCTGAACTTGAATTTCGAAAGTAGCAATGACCTCTCGCTTCGTTTTGTGGAATTTGAATAAATTATTTAATAATATAAAGAGCCGACGTAATACTATTTAAAGACGCTGACTGTAAACGTGAGGAATTTTAATTTGAATACCTAAAGCGAATAAATACTTACGCATTATTTAACTACTTAGGTAGGTACCTATGTAGAATTTAACTTATTTTGATTCCTTCTTGTTTTTTTAATACTTTAAACGATCATACATTAACCTACACCTAAATGGAACATTGCTTTCCTATCCCAATGTTGGGAAATAACCTTTTTATCTCATTTGTAAACGTGACATCAAAACTGTCTCGTTTACACTACACGTTACGTTTGACAGGAAATAGAAGTTGCCAATTTAATTTTGCATTTACAGGTTATAGGTAGTACAACAGAAGACAAAAAATCATACTTCATTTTATCAACACCACTGAAATTATTATATAACAGTGACGTTATAAGTTGAATAACACCAAGATGAAAGTGTAATTTTATTTATTTAACAGTTTATTGTAAGATGATAGTACTTACATAGAGACAGAAAAAAAGGATAAGTTATACAAAGTACAGCATATTTCTAAAACAAAATAATTATTATTTTATTATTATTTAATTTGAAATCATTGTCAACAGAAATACCACGCAATCCACTATATTTTTTAAAGTATTAAATAAGTATGATCCTGTAGTTGTATATTGCTTATCTGGTGCATTTACTTAATAAAAACAAAATGAAGTAAGTAATTTTACTTATTTCATAGTAAACACTTGCAACAATTAATATTAACAAAGTGTTGCTGCAATATATTGTTAGTAAAGTAGGTAGGTACTACGGTAAAGAACTTAAAAAAAAAAGAAAATATCTAAGAAGAAAATATATAAAAAAATGTAGAAAATATCTATCATAGAAGTATTTATATAAAATTGTGACTATCTGATTAAACGGCAATAACTCGAAAAATAGACGACTTGAAGGATATTTTTTTTATTATATTATCCTATCGTTATTTAATTAGGTAGTTAATACGTCATATAAAATCTGTACGTCCGAAAAGAATGTTCCATCCATGCATGTGTGATGAAAAAGTATTAGTTTCACCATTTACAGAAAAAAATATCTGACAGATATTTTATACTTGTCTCAGTCTAAAACGTCATATTTTGTGAAATAGACATAGGTTTATCTGTCAGTTAAATGTTATCTATAGTTGGTGAAAGACTAAATAAAGTTGCTCCACAAAATCAAAGTGCCGCTAAATTACATGGTTATAAACAATAATTATAGACATTCACTATGGCTACACCTGTTACAAATACTTCTGTAAGCGACCGGTTTTTTTATAATTTATCTCCATAGAAAGATATACTCGTACGCAATTAATTTATTGATTGGTATTCAGAGCTGTAAAATTTTATTTGAATAATTCTAAAGTATTTTATAAAGAGTGACTTTAAATTAGTGAACGATAGAAAAGGATATGCATGTACTCGTGATAACAAACAACTTTTACTATGGCACCAAGGTCAAAATCATTCAAACATTTTTTTTAAGTTGTTTGCTATCACGAGTACATACATATCCTTTTCTATCGTTCACTAATATAAAGTCACTCTATATGTATAGCCATTAGGTATGTGTATACGAGTACCTAAGCTATACTTTTGTATAAAAAGATGACAATCTAAAATATTTTAATTAATAATTAACAATTAAAAAGGTGTCTACCTAGTATAATAAATAATGTAAATAATACGACGATTTCATTTTATTTATTTAATTATCAAAAGATTTACCGCTGTTGACTGATTAACGGCCGCCGTTTCCAATAGTCTATTTAACTTAGATTGTTTCGTCCCTTTAAACCTACCGGTGTCAAAAAATTATGGGATTCTTCTGAAGGATAAATAAAAAGTGACAGCTACGTGACAGATCAATACTGCCGATTTCGGATAGCCATCTGTATTTGAATATTGGAAACTGCCGCATTTGAGCTGAATAACACAAAATTAATGCAAAGTATCCTCTGTAGAACTCAATGTGTATCATTTCTTATTTAAAAAACAATTAAACTGACGCCGGGGAATGACTAAAGTGAAGTCAGATTACAAAGAATTGAGACCATTAAAAACAACTACTTACAAACTATGTAAACAAACAAACAGATTCATTGAAACTGTAATCGTTACATCAGAAACTTGACGATGGCGATAAAAATATGATATAAAATGAAAAAAAAAACCGGCCAAGTGCTAGTCGAACTCGCACACGTAGGGTTCCGTACGATTTACTAGGTATCCTGTGAACATTTCAAGTCTATCGGTAGCCATATTGATAAAAAAGGCCAAAAAATCATGTTTGTTTTTATTATTACTTATTTGTTGTTTTAGCCTTTGTCCAGCAGTGGGACATGATGGCTAGATAAGATAAGATTTGTAATACATCATCTGTGAAAATTTGAAACTCTAGCTATAACGGTTCATGTGATACAGCCTGATGACAGACGGACCATCAGATGGACAGCCGGGTCTCAGTAATACGGTCCCGTTTTCACCCTCTATGTACGGAACCCTAAAAAAAGCCAGCTGAACAAGCATGCGCTTTTATATTTTATTACGCGTTCATTTTCTCCATTCACAAGACATTATAAAGAAAACGCGGCACTTTCTCGAGTTTCAATATTATCGCTAATGACCAGTGAACACACGTTCGTGCAGACACTTTATATTATGGGAAAGGTGGCGGTGACTATACTACACTTCTGGACACCTAAACAGAGCCACCTCGTATGATTGCTTTCTATCGCCCATATCTTAAAAAAAACATATGAATGACCAAAAAGTTTTTATGCAGTTATGTAGCTGTAAGGTTTATCGCATAGTTGATGTGCATTTCGTTCTAAATTTGAACTTAAAAAATGAGTTAATGACCCGAGTCAACCTGAGTGTTGATTTGGCTTAACAACTGAAAATGTCATTTGTTGGAATTTTAAAGAAAAAGATGGTTTTAAACAAAAAATCTTTTAATTCATTAATTGTATTGCCTTATTTCATATCTTGTATGGCCTCCCAAAGCATTAATAATGGCATTCATGCGATTTAGCATCGAATTTATGAGTGTAAAAATTGCATATTGACGAGTGTTTTCACATTCTTCTTTAATTGCAATTTTTAGCTCCCGTATTGTTTTTGGGGCTGGATGACGAGACCGAACACGTCTTTTCAACTCGTCCCATAAGTGCTCGGTCGAATTTATGTAGGGACTTCTGGATGGCCAATCAATTACAGTAATATTGTGGTCTTGTATGAAATTTGCGACGCTTTCGTGATGTGTGTGCTCTGGCGTTACCCTGTATAAAAATGAAGTCTGAGCCTGGAAATTTGACATAAAGTACTACATAATGCTCCAAACATTAGCGTATACAGCGGTCAGCATTTAGAGATGAGATCCGAGGCCCAGACACAAACTCAAAAGCAGTTTTGCCTTCTGCGGAAATGCCACGCCAGATGATCCATGACCTACTGCCATTACTTACTCACACTTCTATGCAACATTGTACAAAACATCTCCCTGCCTTCGATAGACCTTTCTTCTTCCATTATTGCCATAAAACATGATTTTTGTCTCATCAGTAAAAAGCACCTGACCCCATTGTCTTTGCATCCAGCGTGAATGTTGGCGCGCAAACTGAAAGCGCGACATTCGATGAGTTCGCTCTAGTTACGGCCCATAGGCTGGCTAATGCGGTCTTAATCCACCTTCTACAAGCCTTCTTCTTACAGTACGAGCACTAAAATTTACTCCATGGAGGTCTCGAAGCTATTCCTGGATCTGAACCGAAGTAGGTGACGATTTCAGAAACTGGCCGTCATCATAAATCCATTCTGTCGCAACGTTGTTACCCAAAATAGTGTTCTACCTGAACGGTGGTCATATCCCCTAGTCTCTAGGAACTTGTGGTACACTCTTTGTACAGCTGACTTTCGTATATGAAGTTGTATGCTGAAGTTTCTCTGGCTTAAACCAAACTAAAGGAGCGCCACAGGTTGAGCAGCTACTTTAGGCAAAGTATCCATATTTTTTACATGAAAACAGTATAAAAATTAACCATAACCACTAACAGAACTTTTTCAATCCACAGTAACAAAAGAATCACTAATTAAAGCTCGTATTTTAAAGTTTTAGTGTTGTTATAGGATTGTACGTAATGAACAACTACTGCTCCTCCTTCGTTTTTTTGCGATTACACATTCAAATTTAGAACGAAATGCACATCAACTAGACGATAAACCTATCAACTACAAAACTGCATAAAAACTTTTTGGTCATTCATATGTTTTTTTTAAGATATGGGCGATAGAAACCAATCATACTAGGTGGCTCGGTTTAGGTGTCCAGAAGTGTATATTATTTTATAATTTTACGTCAAGTTATGTTATCTTCTTGGTTCTAGTAGTCTCTCTGTCGTCATAAACTGATGAGGTAGGTACCTATCAGTTAAGAAAATAAAAACTAGGTATTCATCCACCTGTGAACTGTCAAAATTTGCAAAATGGCGGATTTCGCGCATTTGGATGCGCCCGCCATATTTGACAGTTTACTGTCAAAGTCCTCATGAGACTCGCCAACGGGGGAATAAAATAAAAACGTTTTCCATTTTGTAAAAAAAATGTTTTGTTCTCTTTACAGTTAGAAATAATTACAGATAGGTTTTTTTTTATTTTATAATCATAATAAATTTGGCTGAATTAAAGCTATGATATCAAATTTATAATTACGCTTTTCAATATTTGAATAAGGTTAAATGAAATAAGAATTTGTAATACGGTACTTGTCTTCTAGAAAATACAAATCAAAATAAGTTTACCTTGTTTATAAAGATTTTAATGAACATATATCTCCCAGTATTATTAACTATTGACATTTATAGCAATATTTTAAGAGAAATCTATTTAAAGGGACTTTCTACTTCCATCCAACTATATTATAGATATAAAATCTATCTTTTATCCAAAGAATTAAGGTTGAGAATCAAGAAAATATGGAAATCTTATCGTTTCACACTATATCAATTGATTTATATCTGAACGTACGATAATGTTCAATTGTTTTCAATCTACAATAGCGCAGTATTTATCCGATATTCAGACGTGACGCTTTTGTGTTTAAAAATCGAATTAAATTAAAAAAAAACTACAATTTCAATTCAAAAGATCAAGAAATACATTGAACGTCTAATTTGATAGTGCTTACATAACTACAGTGAATGTACCTCTAGACTTTCAAATGCCCTTGTGTTTTTTTTTTAAATTACAATGGTTAGTAATTAATTAGTGATTTGCCGCGATGAAAAAAATCAAATTTACTGAACAAGTTTGGAATTTAGCTGGTGAGCAGTTTTTATATATTTTTATAAAGTTTACGTGCTAACTAAATAAAGTAAAAAAAGGGAGTTAAAAAAAAAACGAAAAAAAATCCAAATCAAAGAAAACTTTTACGCCGTTATTACCAAACGAGATTTAAATTTAGTTCTAGAACGAATGTCATGTTCATGACATTTTGTTTATAGCCGAAAGGTCATTTATCTGAGTTCTTTCTAGAACTACGGAATACTTATATAAAACTGGTATTGTAATAACGGGGCTAAAGTTGTATTCGATAAGATTTTTGTCACATAAAATTATAATTTTATATATTTAGGTCATAAAGAACTTTAGTATTTTCTAGACTATTCAAAAACCTTATCTTGACAACATACAAACAGATTTTAACTATTTAGCTTATCTGACCTGATACTTCGTCAGAGATAAAAAAAAGATAAGTTTTAAAATGACGCTATCCACAAACCTACTTAAAGAATACATAGCACAGGTACTTATATTTCACTTCTTAATAACTCTTGTAGGTATTAACATTCCAGAGATAAGAGAAACAAACTGAGACAAACAAACTGAGTTCACGGGTAGGTACAATGAAACATTATTTTAAAAAAATATAAGAAAATTGTATGGTTATACATAAGGTATATTTTAAGCTATTATTTCTTTTCGGTAAGAGGATTTTTGTTTAAAAAAAATGAAATCAATAAAATAAACTGTTTAATAAAAATTCGAAATAATTATTGTTAGTTAATTATGTGAGTGGTCTCGCCGAAGTGACACACACTTTACACGATTTACAACAACAATTTTAAAACGTATTTTTTGGTTAATTTTAATTAGGTAACATTTTAATTATACTTATTAACTGCTTCCTAGTAAAATAAAAATAAAATTTACTTACATTGATCTAGAGAAGAAATTCGAAGGTGTATGTGAAATCCGCCAACCCGCACTTGGCCAGCGTGGTGGATTACGGCCTAATCACTCTCTGTATGAGAGTAGGCTCGTGCCCCTCGGTGGGGACATATATGGGCTGATAAAGAAAGAAAGATACATTGATCTACTAACAACAATTTAACGAAAGAAAATATTTGTTTAACCGAAAATTAAAAATCATTTAATCCTGTAGGTTTTGGCAACACTAAGACGGGCCTATTTTTTAGTTAATGCGAGATTCGCAAGAGTGCAGTTTTCCTCAGAAAAGAACCTAGCAAGAAACTCTGTAGGGTGCACTTTTCAAATTAAGTTTTTTAAACTGTTTATTAAGTTTTTAAAACTTTAAAAGTAAACTCAATACCTACTTAGCATTTAATAATTTTAATTGTACCTACCTACTGAAAAAAGAGACAATCTAATTCGAATGGTAATAATAAGTAATACAAGTAAATTAAGCTACTTAACTAGAGCACTTATACTTCAGTAATATAACTTTAGGCATTGTAACTGTCTTATAAAAACACAGTGAAAGTCGCGCGTCTCACATCTCATCACTTCACCAATAAATTAAAATAAACGCTAGAATTATTGTCTTATGCTAATCTAATTACGACTTTCTTTAAGCAAGATAAAAAGATTAGAGCCTGCCCGTGATTTCGTACGCATTTATCGTCATATCTTGAAAAAAAAAACATCATATCTAAAAATATAATAATCCTATGTGTTATTCTGTTGTATACGCTACAATATTGCCAAATTTCATCAAAATCTATTGAGTAGTTTTTGCGTGAAAGAGTAACAATAACAAACATCCATCCATCCATGGGCACAAACATTGACATAATATTAGTAAGATTGTAGAGTTATTTCGGCGTGGTTTTATAACGGGGTAAATCGGGTTTTTAAACTGCTATAAAGACTTATATTGGAATCTAGTTTACATTTAACTGTTATATTATTGCGTTGCTTCGCTACACTTGATGTGTTACCCAGTTATTTCGTGTGGAGATGAAGATTGAGGTTCTGCGAGTCTATTATGGTATTTACTTTATTTACTTACTAAATTAGCCAAGTTAAATACGATTTTTTGTAAGCTTTGTATCTTAGAAATCACGGCATAGGTATACATATTAGGTACAATGTCATAATTTCAGATAATAATTATCAGTACTTATTTGAAGATGTTTTTATTTGTCTCTATGTCCTATCCTAACAGACTTTGTAAAAGATAGAGAAAAAAAGAAAAAGGAGAGATAGAAAGTAAAGGTACAAAAACTGTTCCTTTAGCAGTAGCACTAGCTAGATCTTTGGCCCATAAAGATTAAAGGCCTATTTAAGTCCAATGGGCCATCGGAAAAGTCCTAGTAGGTATTCTCTTGAGTCAAAGTCTAGACTGGCCTGATTCTTACGTACTTATTTATTAGCGTAGGAAGTCACAAGCACACTAGGGACAGACACGTAATATGTATTTCTAGGCAAAGATTTCATAACACACTCGTACCTAGTTAGGTGCAGCGGAGAAAGCCAGGTTCCCACACAATAAGCAAATGTTTATTTAACAATTTTGCATATAAATTGCATTCGACGTTTAATTTTACAGTTGTTTTCTGTGATTGAGTATATTTCGTAATATTATGACTATCTACTTATATAAGCAGAAAGTCCTAGGGGTGAGTAATGACTTGGTGACATGTTAGTCACGAATTTTTAAGTGTTAAACACTTTCTTTTTTGTCTTATGCAGTTGTGAAGGAGAGACGATTTCTGTTTGTTGCATAGTAATTCGATATTACATATTTCTATTATGTAACTACTAGGTATACCTATTTACTTGTCACGCGTCACGTGTCAAACCTAAATGTCTAAACTAAGGCTTAACCTCAGTTTAGACAATTAGGATTTTTTTTTACAAGGTTCCAACTAAAATCTTAATCATTCTGCGAAAACAAGCACATTTTCTTTGGTTCTTGTTTGAACCTAATTACTGACTTGCATGCCATTATTTAGTATATAGTAGTTAATATTTTGGGACATGAATAGACACAAATAGGTCTATTTATCTAGTCTCTATGTTCTATTTATTGTTTTGTAATTTTATTCTACAGTAGCTCATTGAGTATATTATATACCTAATAATACCTATGTATATTTAGTTAAATAAAACCAGTCATTTCAAACAACAATCAAATAATCAGGACAATTCGCTACAAAACAACGTAGCACGATAAATTGACGAAATCCTAAACAACACGCAAACGACAAACAAAAAAACACTAGCTGAAAACGAAAGTTACTTTTCGGCGTGTTTTATTAACTCTGCACGTTTTTACTTAGTTATTTTAAGAACTATTAATTTTAAACTTTCAATTTAGTGGAAAGGATGAGAATTGTGTGTGACGAAAGGTAGAACCGGTAATAATTGGATGTATTAAGGAGAGTTAATTTGATTTGAAAGCCTGTAACTTAACTGCGTAGTTGCAAATATTTTATGAAACCACGCTAAATCTCCCGTGCATTTGGCGGGGTTTCGTCATTGAAATAACTAGATTGATGAATAGGTACCTATATTTGTTTTAAAGTTAAGAATAAGGAGCTTGTAGTTGTAAAACCTAACAAGAACCTAATCAATGTAACTCACTGTTTATTTTATTATCCGGCTAAGGAAAAGCCAAAAAGTTTTTCTTTTTAAAGGAAGGGTAATGAGTTTCCAACTAGGTACCCACCTATTTGTTTTTAAAAGTAAATACCTATAGATATCTTAAAATCATCTATGAACTTATGCATGAAACAGAAATATACCTACCTATCTATCTTATTTATTGACGTGCATTACAAAATAAACATTAACTTCAGAAATGTTGTTGCATAAAAGTTTTCACTTTTCACACGGGGATATGTCAGCTGTTTTTATTGCCAGCTCAAAGTTAACGAACGGCCAGTATTGCCAGATCACTGACAATGTAAATATTGATGGAAATATCATTAGACGTTTCATTTCACGTAGTTAGTTACGTATCATTATCATCTTGCGGTTTTTGTGTATAATTATCACAGTTTACTTAACTTTTTTAATCGAAAACTTATTAATAGCTTATAGATTAAAGTGAAAAGGTAATGAATAACAAAATAATGATAGTAATATTATTCTGTCAACAGTTTTTGCTTTCAAATGAACGATGATATAGTGATTGAATGTTATTAATGTTATTACACTGTATTGACTATGTTTGTAAATAGACTGACGGGACAACTGATTTATGTGTTGTTATTAGATGAAAGTTGAGTTGATCCATCATAAAAACAAAGTATACAAACTTTTTACTTGTATATTCTTTTGTCTTATTTTTTTAAATATCCATAGAGTGAGTTTCATGAAATAGTTCCTATCTTGTTCCTATGCATGTCGCCATGTTGGCAGCATTGAAAATTTGTACTGCCACATTACCCTCGTCATAATCAATGCTGCCAACCTACACGGCGTCATAGGAACTAAGTATTTCATGAAACGCACTCTATCTTAGAGGACCATTTTCATTTATTTTTTCTGCTGACATTTTTTTCAATCTCATTTCACAAAGACAGAGATTTATAATTAAGAAGTGTCATGGCCGACGATCGTGCCGGTAATTATGGGTAGGTAAGTTCTTTGTGGTGTAAATACGATACGCATAGCTAAGTTGATACTTATCTATGTATGTAGGAATGT
The DNA here is from genome assembly GCA_947563765.1 of Anarsia innoxiella. Classification (NCBI taxonomy): domain Eukaryota; kingdom Metazoa; phylum Arthropoda; class Insecta; order Lepidoptera; family Gelechiidae; genus Anarsia; species Anarsia innoxiella. The sequence continues at coordinate 3,942,686 of OX387416.1, forward strand.
AGAGTGTGAATGTCAGAATATCTAATGTACCTACTTTAAACAATTTTCTTAGTGCATAATTGTAACCAAGATTTGTTTATTTAAGGATTTACCTTTTATTTACCTAAAATGTAATTTAACAATGATTTAATTATCTTTAACATACTTTTTGAACTGACAAAGAGTCAATCAATTTAAGAATTTTAAAGAAACTATGAATCTTTATTTACAATGATAAATTCACATATAGGATACTATAGGTATAAATAAAACAAAAGGTAACTCTTTAATTACAATTTTTATAAGTGTCTAGAATAGTAGAAGTCAACTAGAAAAATTCTGCCTTTATCATATTTAGAAAACGTAACACTTTTCAAAACCACAAAGAAACCTCGCAATCGATCAATGTAAGCAAATATTATTTTGTCAGTTTGTCCGTAAAGGGAAAGGTAGACAAGTGAAACCACTCAGTATAGTAAACAGAAAGTGTTAAACATGGCATACACCTGTGTGCTAGGTCGGCCCCGCGGCTTGGCTCGGCTCTCTCCGACTTTGTCTTCATTGCAAGTAGATACTTTGTTGATCAATTTACAGGGCAATTCACGATTTTGTTAAAGGCTTAGGTACTTTATAACAAAAGTATTATATTTACGAATGTGATATTTCTCTCAAGAACGTATTAGGTACTTACTACTTACTAGTACCTACCTACCTACTTGCTTTCATAATTCTACGTGGAATTACTTTCTTTCACTTTGCCTTTGTAGTGTTAGCGCATAAACATAAAAATACATAAATAGATACATTTTAAAGTACCTATAGGTTTTATTTTTAAACTTACATTTTATTCTTAACATCGCCAAAAACAGCCAAGGCAGGTGGGCGGGACCTTTTACCTTTTTGCACAAACTTGTATCTGCCATCAGACACCGATGGAAATAAACATTGTAAAGGTAAATCGATAAAGATTGTTGTCCAGTACAAGGTATAAGTTAGTTATTTTATTCAAAGTAAAAAAGAATTAAATGCATGGTATTTTTAGGTTTGACAGTTTCTTTAAATTATTCTAGTTGACAGAAGTCTCTATAATTAATAAAATCTGCGTGTTTGACATAGAAGGATGTACTTTACATTGGCCAAATCCACAGTGGTATTTGCTATTTAAAAAAATTGGACCCAACTAGAGCAATTCATTATGACAGGTACCGACTTTAAATCGAGACGACTGATGAATGTGGATGAAGCAGAGGAAGTGTGTTTGGATCGTAGCAAGTGGAGAGAAGTTGTAGTACTATTTATTATACTGTGGAGAAGTGGTCTCTGCCCCCGATGGGAAAAAGGCGTGGCAGATATGTATGTATGTTAAAGTTTTTAAAATGTTATTATGGCCCCTTATAATGGACAAACGGCTTAAAGTCTGGTCTGTCCAGTTACCTTGTATGGCGTGAGTCGCAGCTTCACTTGACTGCAGATGGGTTGGACCGCTTGAGAATACAGTTAGCTACTTAGTTTGGGATAGACGACACGAATGATGAGGTTTAGGTAGTTTTAATAAGTAGATAGGTAGGTATTTGTGTCAATATAGGTAGGTATTACTTTTTGTCAGGATTCGCGCGCGTTAATTTCGATTTTAGCAAATGTTTTTGATATTTCATAGACTAGCTTACATAAAACCGCTTTTTTTTAATTAGTATCGTGGCACTAAAATTATAGCTAACAAAATAAACAAAACTATATTTACGAGTACCTAGATCTTATTTTAATAAAGCAAAAAATAGGTACCTACCTACCTAAATCTAACAGAACTCGCTCTAACCTTTGCTACTAAATAACTCAACAAGTTTTTGTCAAAGGTTAGATACCACTTTTTTATAAAATTCTTCATTTAATTTTATTCCTAGCATCCGTTGCAGGAAAGGTCCTTTAGCTAATGCTCCATTAAACCTATAGCTGTCACTGTCATTGTCAAATATCAGAACAAAACGGCACGATGTTTAACGGATACACTTAATGAGCCTTTTTTTGCAAAAGGGTAAATGTAAACGTTTCTTTAAGGTGGTAGAGGGCAATCGATTTGTTTTTATTAAGATGCAAAACGTTCGTTGAAGGTCGAAACATCATTTAAGATTTGTTTATTCATGTTTTGTTTAGAGTTTTTAAAGCTAGTATTTCTAAATAAGTATTATCTATTAAAATATAAGTACTTATGAATTATTACGTATAATTATGTAAAGAAATACGAATACAAAAGAATATTAATACCTTTAGAAAACTAGCTGCAAAGAAGATCAAAAATAATTACGAGTAGTCAATAAGCTTGAGAGATTTTCCTCTAATAATAGTTTAACATTTAAATTAGGTAAGTAGGCAGGCAAGTAGGTAGGTACTACCTGTTTTTCAAGTTATTTTAGTTAAGCAAATAAAATTAACATATTTCAGAAGAATAATTTTGTTGTTTAAGTCTTTGCATAGCATTAAAAACTTTTTGGTAAAAAAAAAAGTTTCTGCTCTATCTTTTTGGCTAGCCATTAATATTCCGCTGCTCTATCTATCTTTAGTTTCTTTATGGCTTAAGACAAAATTATTTTTATCATATTAATCCATAAGATTAACACTAAATCTTACGAAATTGCCCAATAACTTTAAGATAGTGAAGTGACATGAATTTCACAATATAAATTAAATTATCATTATGACTAAGAAGATAATAATCTCGACTTTTATTACGTTGTTTAACTAGTCACTTTGCTTTTCTTGGCATATTTTATACAGCAAGGAGTTTTCATAATACAGTTGTCTTAGTTTTAATTGCAGCTGTGGTTATGCGGGCATAGACACTGTGGCAGTTAGGCCATCTCCTTCTTTTGACTGAACGTCAAACCACGTCAAAATTGAAATTTTTTACGCCTAGCTCGGTTTTAATTGTATCCACAATGCAATTGATTGATCCCAATCGCTAACTTAACAAGTAGGTAAAGCCTCTTTATACTGGCGTTCAGGCAATTTCACATTTGTGAGAGACATTTTGTACACTGTTGCCGAAAATTTTTTCCATGAAATGTTAATTGACAAAATCTTTTAAAAGACTTCAATCTTTTTTTCCTTTTTTTTAAAGTGCTTTGTCAATACTTTATTATGTTTCTATTTGTGAAAACCAGTAATTGACTCCTTTTTTAATTTATAATTTTCTATTTTGTATATTGAAGCTGTTGGTTTTCCAATAAATAAATAAATAAAAGTTAGCAGCAAATTTTTTTTAAGCTTTTCTAACAAAGTTACCTAAATAAGTATATCTAAATATTTACCTAAGTATTTATTTAATTACCTACTTAACTTATTTTTTAAATAAAATCGACATACCTACCTAACTTTGTAAATAAAAACATTGTAAGGCGTACCTAAGATCGCATAGAATACTTCGACTATCATAATTTTAATAGCACTATAAGATTTAATTGACATTTGACCTGCAAATAACTTTATATAGCTGAGGAAACGCAGGTTTACAACCACCTTTTATGTCTTTTTATTAGTATAGTCTATTAAACTCTATATTATAAATCTTAAGGTCTATTTATATACCTATAAAAATAAAAATTTTACTATACTTATTTAGGTACGTTACGTAGAAAATATAAGGTTGCCCGTTACGCATTTATCATGAATTGAAAGGTGTCTTGTAGAATTTATTGAATATCTTAATATAATAATATAGCCTTTAAGTTATATTTAAAAGTTTCATTAAAATCTGCTCAGTGGTTTTTGCGGACAAGAGTCACAAGCATCCTTAAATCCATCCTCCATTCATCGGCATTAAACTATGACATGGTATAATGGTACCTACCCTTTGAAAATTAAATTATGTTCGATTTAACTGTGCAAAGAGACTACAATTGTATTGTAAAAAAACTCTTTTCGTTCGCAATTAAAAAAAAAGAAAATTAAGAAAAGCAGTACTTACACACTTAAAATATAATACATAAACCTCGCTTTACAACTTTGTATACAAACTCTATATTTAAAAAAATCTTGTAAAAAGGGTAAATAACCCAAAATTATAATATTCTCTTGAACTCGAAGCTCAAAATAAGTATTACGTGAAGAGAAGAACATTCCATTCTGTAATTTAGGGTTTGGCTCATTTGGGATAAGAGGGAGTTTGATAAATTTCAGTTTGGGTTCCGTATAGTTTTTGGAAAAGAGATATTAAATAACCTCAAAGGCAATGGGAATCAAATTGGTATTTTAAAAAAGCTGTAGGCACGTTTCATTTAGATATTTTGTTTAATAACTTTTATAGTTCTTTATTATTACCATTAGGGTTAAAGATGCAATGCCTAGATAAGTACTAATACTTGAATTTATGTCTATGTATTGAATTACAGTTTATTTCCTAAGTTCTACATCAGTAATAAATCTATTTTAAAGCCAATGCTTTGACTTTCGGCATATTTTATAAAAGGGGAAAAAGCTAGAAGGGTTAGGGGGCTATAGAAGGGTTTTCTAACAACACCTGCGGAACTCCAAAAACAAAAACAAAAAAAATAATAATAATTTCTCGGGGAATCTCGGAGCGTCACCCATTAGGGATAAGGATGGGATCATGGGAACAAAAACAAAAAGGCTAATTGTTGTATGCCGGGGGAAAAATCCGAGGCATTCCAAGGTCGGTTACGTCACTAGGACACAGGTACCTGGTACTTGCTGTGTAGTCAGGTTCGTGAGGATTGGCTACAGGAGATGAAATTTTATATTTTTAAGGTACTTAAATACTGTAATCGATTCAATCTTATGTGAACTATACATGATTTCTATGGATTGACTACAGAAAAATATTTTAAAAATAAAATGGCATTTATTCACAGCCTAATAAATTAAGTAGTTAGGTTAACATGAACATGTTGGTGGTAATTTTTGTGGGTTAATCTTTTTGATTGAACTATATTCAGTCTAATGTGGACTAAACGTGTATTAATAGGGCGAGAATATCATGAAACTATACCTATAAACGTCTGTGCAAAACATAATGGTGTGCAAATATAGATTAGAATTTGGAGATAATGTTTATTAACTAAAACTTTCCTAAACATTGCAAAAGTCAAATTTTATTTAGCTTGTAGAACGATTTAATAATTCCAATTGTAATAAATGTCCTAATCTTGCCTGCAATGTGAAAAATGCAAAGAATTTTATCACTATCGCTAATGAATAATTTCAAAAGCCGACGTGACCGAACCTAAATCCAATATTTGCTTCGATAAAGAACTTTAAATACCAAATAACATATGAATAAGTAGGTAAATAAACTTTATTTACCATAATTATCATTTGTACATATCGTTACTTCAATGGCAAGCAAATACGTGTTTTATCATTTACGAAATAAGGTGTAGAATGTCTGAGGTATGTTAATAACAAGGACAGACGGGAAATGACTAACGTTTTTCAAATAATTACTCAACTAAAGATTGCTGGCGTTCTGAGACTATGAATTTGCCATTTGCATTTATTTTACCATGTTTTTAAATTCACTTCTTAATACAGATTGATCCCATGCTCGCAACGTGGGACAGCGTTGTGCGTGTGTGTAACCGAATATTTATGAAAATAAAAAGTGTTTTATTCAAAAATAGGAAAAATTCATTACACTTTTTTGATGTCCCTATTTTTATCTAAAACTACTGCCGGTTCACTACCTGTATAGCCGAGAGGAAGAAAACGGCATGAAACCTTCGGCACAGGGCCCTTACACACTTAGAGACACTTATACAATTACATGTTGGTACTTAACTTGTTATCACAGTAATTTATATAAAGCAGATGTCATAATGCATTGCGTACGTTGCATACGTGGGATCAATTCAATTCCATTAGTTTATTGTTCACATGTCCAATATTTTACAAAGGTCTTAAGTATATAAATATCATGCTGTTTCTAGATTTAAACAGTTATAGAACTTTGTATTGAAATCGGTTTTAATGATAAAATGAAGATTTTTATATTCCTTAATTATAAAATAATGATGATCGAATCGGTACCTACAAATTCTTTAGTCATTATGATGATATCATAGTAAACAACAGAGTTTTATTTTTGGACACAAACTGGTGTAATTAAAGCCGAAATTAAAAGATATTTAGTTATTAAATTAAGGTATCTAGATAAGCAAAATAGTTATTATCGCGTTATATAAATTAAATGCAACATTACATAGATGCCGTATTAAATAACATACATACATATCCGTCACGCCTCTCTCCTATTGGGGTAGGCAAAGACCACTTTCTTCCACTTGCGACTGATGAGTGTGGATGAAGCGAAAGAGGTGTGTTTGGATCGTATTAAATAATAATACACAAAATGGAGAAGGGGTCGTGAAAGACAAATATCAAATATCACGAAATCTTCAAATCAAGAAAAATCTCCGTTTTAACTTTAAGTAACCGGTTACTTTAATTTTTTTTCTGCAACAGTCCATTTACTTAAATATAGAAATTAAATAAATTTTAAACCTCAGATTGCTTCAAGTATTACGCAAATAAAGTCGCATATTTCCGATGTCCAGTGGGCAATACTTACCGGCGGCACTACCTTCTCGCTATGTGGGTCAGCCAAGGAATGCGGTCCTACTGGCCGCTCCCACTTCAATACATACAAACACACACACAAACAACTTGTATTTACATGTATATGGGATCAAATGTAGCCTCCGAAACTGAATGGATTGAAGTCTTTGACCTTAAGCTATCAATTTTTATTCGATCTTTCGGAATGTCCGAAGTGTTTTGTTTTGATGGTTTTTTGTCTTTTTTTGGAAAGTGAAAGTTTAAATTGCATATTATTGTAGAGTAAATGCTATATTTTAGCAATAAGCTACTTTATAATCAGTTAAAATTACTTGGGCAGTAAAAAAATCCGATAAACATCCTATAAAATAAAAGTTGAGAGATGACAAGTGTTATGTTATTGACAAATCAAATGTTTGTTTTTAGTCATGACAGAATACTTAAATCAATATTTTGACATAACTTTACCGTCGTAATGAAAAATTATACTTATTTAAACGTTTCTAAGGTTACTTTTGCCAAAAATCGCGATTAAATCCACTGCCCTGGGGCCCTAGTCTGCTAATTTAAAATAGCCTCAGTTGTGTGTCGGCAGTGTCAATGGCATTTTTGACATATTTAGCAGAATACCAAATGTGTCAAAAATGCCACTGACACTCTGCGCTGACACACAAATGAGGCTATTTTAAATTAGCAGATTTAAGCCCCTGTACCTGAGTATTAAAACGTAAGTACCTATCTGTTTTAATATTACAAAAAGCTATAGATACTAAGTCATAGTATGTATTTAGAAATAATGAAATAGTTTCATAACGTCAATGTTGCATGTTTCCCTGTCATATCGTGACAAGACGTCAGTCACATGGTACAGTATTGCTTTCCAATCATTGTGGATCACTCGGTCATGACTTTCATACAATATGTTTTACTTAATAGATAGGCAGGTAATATTGGCTGGAGCAAAGAGAATGTCGCAAAAAGTATCTATTACAAATATAGAAATAAATATTCAGTAAATAAATAATGTAATTTTTTATTTGCGTTTAACAAAAACTTCGAAATAAGAAAAAACAGCTGAACCGCGTAGCGTTCGATTTTTGAAAAATGCAAACTGCGATGGAAAGTTGGCGGTTTTGGCGCGGTTTGATATCAAACTTCTATCCATTCACGAAGGCACCTATTTCTATTAGAATATTAATTGTAGATTAGTCCAATTTGATCTGTAAATAAATGATATATATAGTAAAACTACGTTCTTTTGAGATTTCTTATTGAAATTGCCTTTTGTTTTTAAGGGCTTTTACACATTAACCTCTCACACCCCACTGACCCATTATAAACCCAGACACAAGAGATTTTCTATTGTTCTTTTTTTTCTGGGATGTGAAAGATTAACAGTTAAATCTTTTACAAGATTTGATATAAAATATGAAACACCAACTCCGCTTTTCGATTAATCAGTGGATTTGTTGCAATTTCACTTAAAATATCAAACCAATTCTTCATAATAACAACCTTGTAAAAACCAAACAAAACTAAAAACAGTTCACACGTTGACAAAATCGCAATAAATTAGCATAGAAGACAAAAATATTCTTACAAGAAACAGGCATGTTGATGCAATGTTTGTATTTCTTATCATTTTAGTTATCATCTCGATAAGGTATTAGTGGGTATACACTAATGAGACGCCATTACACAAAGGAGGTTTACGATTACAGATAACAGATCTTTTTTGGTGTACACCTACGTAATGTAACTGTTTGGTCGAGTGGCTTTTCTGCTTGGATAAAAGGTTTAAAAGTATCTAACGTAGTATGGACAATATGGATATTGTAAATACTTAGATAGTGGCAAAGTTTTATACACTTAGTGGTCTGTGAGAATAAAGATGAAGGTATCTACTCTGAAATTTTTGTAATTTCTTTTGACAATGTAATAGACTAAGGCTCACTTACGCAGCCAAATAAACCCGGAGGTAACACAACAAACTAAAAAAAACAAAAAAAAACTGCTAACACAGGGTTAAATTGATAATTTGTATTGATTTATCTTGATTTAACCCTGTGTTAGTAGCTACCTCCGGGTTTATTTGGCTGCGTAAGTGAGCCTAAGATTTCCTATAGGCACCTATACGAGTATTTAGATATACTTAGATTACTTCACTTGACATAGGCAGAATCCACAAGGGTAGATGCCATTATAAAAATCCTTTCTTTCCTAGTCTTCAGACCTACATAAAACGGGATACAAGGCTATAAAAAGAAAAAAAAGCTTAAAATAATTACCAAGAAAAAAATAACCTTCAAAATTCGACATTCCAGTCGCGCAATGCAAAAGCTAGTAACCTTTAGATTTAATAAAACTGCGTTGTAACATGTTTACGTGTGCTTTGCCTTGACCCGAGCTTCTTAGATCAATTGCCTGCCAAGTGGTGAGCCATACACCAAGATCTGTACACATTATCATTAGGTTATTTTGTGCCAAGTGTTGCTTGCTCGTATGGTCCACAATATTGCCAAACTCATTAATGGGCATGATGACTAAAAAAATTTTTAGTCCATCACATAGATTATTTTAAAATATTCGACACGTATTTTTTCTTTTAAACTAAAAATGACACACACTGGGTTAAAGTTGCTCGTGACGACACATATTAGTACGATTTTTACGTAGAAGTGACGTCGATACCCCCCTTCTTCGTAACTTTGATGCTCTGTATCTTTGTATTTATTTATGTATTTGATTAAGTTAAAAGCGTGTTTCAAATATTTTTTAATAGCCTAAAAGACGGACTAATTATTTATTGAATTTTCGAATGTAGTCATCATCCCCATTGAGGGAATTTTTATTATTATTCAAATGCTAGTTTATCAATGGTCAGATTTTTAATTGATGAGTTGGTTTTCATAGTCGATTACTTATATGTACTTGCTCTGCCAATTGAAAATTACCTACTTTGTTGTCCATATTCTACGCTTACTTTTCTAGTCACGGCAACATACAATAAAATAAACTATTTTTTTTACATTCTAAACTGAATTTTCTCTTTTTTATACGATCGTAAATATTTGCAAAGAAATTTTTTATCAATTTTATGTAGGTACTTGTATTCCATTTTATATTATAGAAATTAAGTTTCGTTTCTTATTTTAGTAGTTTATAAGTACTGTTATAAAATATGTCTGAGCTCTCTATCTAGCTCTCTCGATAAGTGTCTTGTCTTAAGCTATTAAATTCGTCGCTAGCTCCTGGTCTATACACAGTGTTATGTATAAGGTAATGTTTGTAAGCTGCCAACGTGCGTTTATGTGACTTGAATCCGGTTATTTTTAGGTTACGGCGGCGTTTTGGAGGACAATTGTGCAACTCAAATTTGGGCTTCAGACCTCATTGTGAGACTCTTTCTTTTCAAACCTCATATTACTGGTTACTTTTTAGTACCTAATTAAATTATATGAATATACTTATTGTTCCTAGTTAAAAAATTCAAGGACGTAAACAAACATAAATTTACACAAAAATAAAAGAAAACATAGAAACACAAAATAAAACTTAAAGCTTATAAAAAGAAAAAAATAGTAAGACATTTGAACTGGCAAACTGTCACTAGTTACCCAGAGACATGGCCGCTGATTTTCAGTGGAGCCAGGAAAGCCTTTTAGCACATCATCGAGAATCCTATGCTATTAATAATATTATAAATGTCAATGTTTGTGCCGATGGATGGATGTTTGTTACTTCATCACGTAAAAACCACTGAACAGATTTTAATGAAATTTTACAATAACTTAGCTGGGACATCAGAATAACACATAGGCTATTTTATTTTGAGATATCATGTCTTTCTTCCAAGATATGCCGATAAATACGTACGAAGTCGCGGGCAGCCACTAGTTATTCATATCTCTGTCTGACAAATGACTTTAAAATGTGATAGAAAAGGATTGAAATATTTACCGATGTAAATAAAAACTTTTTGGATCAGATCGATGCATCAATTTAAATGAAGGAAGGAAACTCTGATTTGGCTAAAGATAGTGTTTTGTTCTATTTATCTCGCTGGCGAAACCCAAGGAAAAATATCTGAAAACCGCAAATTAAGAAGTCCATTTGTAATTTCAGAGATTACTTTAAAACGTTTCCTCATACAGCCAAGGTAACCTTTATTCAATCTTTTAACACAAAAAAATATTGTGAACCATAAACAAAACAATATATTTTTTATTGCTGTTGTATTTGTGTAGGTATTGTTTGAAAAGGTTTATTATAGAGATGATTTGTTTTTGTGTTTATAACCAAAATACGTGACTATTATTTATGACCTCAGTGAGGTTAGATTATCACGACAAATGTTTTGTCTTGTCGTCAGATGACAATTTAATAATGTTTAAATTAAAAATTACTATGGTTGTTGATTTATGAACATCTTTCTTCTTTATTTATAAGAGTTGTCTAAGACAAAATGAATAATTATTCTTTTTTAAATAAATAATATTTACAATAGAGAAAACAAAACATAGTGACTCAAACTTAATATGTGTGTGTCAGAATGGTGGATGTATTTAGGGGAAACAAATATATCTTATCCTAAATAATCTGATCAGTCTAATCAGATAGACCGCCCTCGAACTCCGAAAGTGCCTATAATATGGATTAAATACAATATTCTTACTTCTTAAGGCTAAAACACACCGGATGCTTATGCGTAGTAATGTATGGAACTATCACCGCTTGCGTGCGTAACGTAGACGTACACGTCGACGTGACGCGTAGCCCGGTGTCACATCGGGTTACACCATAACTACGCGCATGGCTACGCCGCCGTGCTTACGTCTACGTTACGCATACGTATCCGGTGTGTTTCAGTCTTTAATAAACTGAGAAGGTTACAAAATTAATCTTTTATATATCCTTTCATCCTTTTTTCCTTATTTTTATCATTCTTATAATCGTCATAACATTTGCAATTTTCATCCATAAAAGCGAATCTTGAACTTGCGTCAGTTCATTCTATCGGCAAACAATATATAACGTCGCCATTTTGATTTCCATTGACAGATAAAACAGCGGACGCAGTAAAAAGCTGATTTAAATACAATCCTTGTACATTTGCACGTCTCAGCTAGTTGTATAGAATGGTCCTATGCATTCTTATTGTAAGGTAATGTATTTTGTAATTATTATGTAGTCTTCGCGTGTTATTTTGAGACATCACCAACTTCACTTCATATTATAAAACCTCAAACTGTTCATAAAATTATAACAAAAATAATACCTTTATGAAAATATTTATTTATTTATACACAATTAAGTATGTACCTATAAATGAATTATTAATTTTTAATACATATAAAAATATATAGGTCAATGAAAACTTATACCTACTATATTTTATATGTATTTTAGTAAAATATAAATCAATTAAAATTAAAGTACCTACCTATATCTATCATTAGATAATTTATTAGGTCTAGGCATTGTCCTAAAGTAATATCTAAGTATTTTATATAATATTTATAGGTATTAATTTTATATGAAAAAGTAATATAAAACATTAAAAAATCTATGCCATAATCTTTTCTAAGCATGACTTTGATATCAACTCACGATATTACGTTGATCTGAGAAATACTCTACACTTTTTACTCGCTCCCATAACATTATAAAACAATGGAAAGAGATTGCAAAGATCTCAAATCATATGTTGCGCATGCGCATATGACGCGCATTCCGTTCCTCTACATTGATTTGCATAGTAAATTGTAACTATAGTCTGTGCTATAGTAGTAACTGAGAAATGGCTTCATAGATCAATCAGTGCAGGAAAATCTGCAGCAAAAACTTTTTTATACATCATAGAGGCTGCTCTCGACTTTGTACTCATTTATTGTCGTATCTAGGAGAATTTACGCAATATCATCAAATGATATAGCCTATTTATTAATCTGATATGCAAGCTACAATATAGTGAAGTATCATTAAAATTTATATATATTTAGTGGCTTTTGCGTAAAAGAGTAACAAACACTCTCACATCCATTCATCCAACCAATCGGCACAAATATTGACGTACTTATATTATTAGTTGGATAGCTAGCAATCAAGAAGTCAAGGCACTGGCAAAGGATAGGCCTAAATGGCGAATGCTCCACCGACAAGAGTCTAACTCTTAAATGATGACAAGATAGCAATCAAGAGGATACAAACTCGGAACTGTCAAAACATTTTATACTTTCGCAACTTCGTACGAATTAGTTAAACCATTTTTCACATTTCCTATCATCTGTCGTAACCTTAGTTTATATCAAGGTGTTATGTATGTTTTTACTATCGCATTGTCTATTAGACATGGGGTTAGTACTATACAAGGCCATTCTATATACTTTATGTGATTGTTTACTCTAACGCGTGAGTGGTTAAGCCACGTGGGATTTGGAAATGTTATATGTGATGATGGGGAAAATGTAGTTTCTAATCGATTTAGTAATAAATAGCTAAATAGAATAAAAACGCTCTCTCTATAGGTGATTTCTCTGTAGATAGGTAAAGATAAGTTGTTATCAGCCCATTTATGTCTCCACCGAGGGGCACGAGCCTACTCTCATACAGAAAGTGATTAGGCCGTAATCCACCACGCTGGCCAAGTGCGTGTTGACTGATTTCACATACACCTTCGAATTAAAGATAAGTAGGCTCTTAAAATTAGATAAAAACGTAGATACCTACTGTGTCACAATTTACACACTAAGGGCGTTTTCAGACCTAGCGTTTTATACGCGGGTAATAGGGGCGTGTTTAAACGCTCGAACCAATGGTGTCGTGTCTCTATTAACATGGACTATACGAGCTTAGAAGCGCGTCAACGCTCGTACGAGCAAAAGACGCGCGTATACGCATGTCCTCGCGCTTCAAAAAATAGGCGTAGGTACGTAGAGAGAGGCAGTCCTTTTAAAATATTTTTATTAAACTCAGAAGCCTACTCAGTGACGTCAAAATAGATTTGTGTGTATTAATAAATATTTAAACTGTAGATGTATGACATTCTACAACCGTTCGTCATTTGTACAAATGTTTTCTTTCACGCATATTTTAAAAGTTGAAGGTTATCATTGTTAGATAATTTTCTCAAAATATTCAACAACGCGATGTGTTATTATAAGTTATAAGTACCTACCTACCTATAAGTAAGAAGGTGTATAGGTAGTTATAATTTTGTGAAAAACTCCAGTTCTCGACATTCGGTAATGTATTTTATTCGGCCTAATTTTTGGTCTAATTTATTTGGATTAAGAGTAAATAAACTTTAAATATTTCTAATTGTTAGCATTCGAGTATTTTTAAAATTAAAAAAGCGTATACTAGTGTTACATTATGAAAAAAAAAAAGAAAAGAAAACCGCGGTAGACGCGATAGGCGGTTTTAAAGCGGTTTCTTACCAATCGCATCCGTAGCCACTAGTATAGTTAAAGTGAAATGAAATAATAGTGTATAGTACCTACTTACATCTACATGAATCTTCAAGGAGAATCATTTAAAACAAAACCTTGTTAAACTCGAGACTATGTTGGGATTACAATGACATCATCAGCGATGACTGCAGTTTGCGTGACTTTGAGAACTACGACGTTAAGTATATTATAGAGTAGTAAAATATAGTTAATTTTTCCTTTTAAAGAATTACAATCTTATATGATTAACTAAATTAAGAAATTGAACTCTATTAATTAATACAATCTACTCCACATCTTATATTTTCATAGGACTTTTACTTTTTTCTTTTTAGCTTGTAAAAAAAGTCTTAAGTAAGGGCAAGGACAGGAGTAACAAGCAATGATTAATTGATGAAAAAAACGATATAGGTAAGTTTCTATGCACGAAGCCTAATAAGTATTATCCCCAAAAATCAATGAGAAAACTTAAAGAATAAGGCGATTCAACCTTTATTGCGTAAGTGAGAAGGTAACATTCATACTTATCGAAGAATGCCTTCCATATACAGTTATCTACAGTCAATTGTAGAGGTTGTAATTAAAAGATTGTAAAAATTGTAGAGGAAGCTATTAGGCTTGGAATCCATGTCTAATACTCGAGATATTTATCTGTTGCGACAGATGGATGCCAATTCATAGGAAATACGATATGGCGTCTCAATGCAGTTGCAGTTGTAACAGAAAAGGAAAGAATTGCGTTAAAATATACAAGGATTTTTATGATCGAAAAAAATAAAATAAGTATCTTTTATGTTTAAGGAATAAAGTATGTTATTTGATAAGTTCTTTTATTTTTATACAATCGGTCGAACGACTCGACTGTTTTCGATTTTTCGATGCAGGTTTCGTCCATGAAATAATCGATATTAGCTTTTTTTAATACCTTGCAATAGGTAGATAAAAAAAATATATAACTTATCCACGGTCGAATTGAGAATCCTTCTTCTTGTTTTAAAGTCGTTTAATAAAAGGAAACTATTGCAACGTTAGTAAAGAGGTTACTTAATTAATAGATAAGAAAAATACTGGTTGTTAACTGTACTTGTTTAATAACAGTTGAGAAGGATGTTGGTAGTTAATATTTAGGTAAATACCTAGTATGTTTTTCATTGTTTTCCAATATTTCGTAAACGTTGCTACCTATTACGACGTTTCAGATGCGTGCATACCTATTTACAACCTGACTAAATACAAACCAATACTGCTAGTATGAAAATTAGGACGTTGACAGGCGTTCATTAAAAACGAGGGATTGCCAGGCAGAAACTTTATGATTAACATTCGACGGTAACCTTTAAGCTATTAAATGAAGCTTCAATCATACAGAATGAAGCTATTGTTCATTCGCCCACACATTTCACGGAAAACATTTAAAAAAATAACATCTTGACAGCTCTATATAATTCCTGGCTTTGAGTATAGAATAAATAAGGAGAAGCCATGCCGTCTGGATCTGCGTGCCTAGTCTGGCGCAAAATGGCTACCTTTTTGCATGGTATTTCTTATCGTTTGACAGGTCATCTACCAAGAAAACTATGAAAAACTTGGCGCAACCTTGGCACGCTGTCATAAGCTCATTTGTATATGAAAAAAAATGGGGCCACTTCGTATGTTCCTTCCTCATTGATTCCTGGTCTGGTTTTCAAAGGCTTTTTTTTAGTTTTTACATCCTATGAACCGAGACCAAGGTCCAAGTTTACGATTTGTCAATGTCAATGTATAGTTGTTTGGCGATTTGTTGGACGATTCTGTTAAACTGATGCCAAACTTTTCTGATTTTTTACCGTTAAATATTTTGGCTGTCTAGAGGAAATAAAGAGAAAAAAAAATAAACAAAATCTTTACGTGCCTAGCTAGAGGAAATTAAAAAAGAAAAAGTATACTATTTCTAGACAAGAACCAGTGTTTTGGTTTTAAACTAAAATTACTTAAAATTCTACGCCTTCTATTTTTAAACCAACTTTTTTTAAACAGCCTTTTTAACTTGTTTACAACTATATTCTTTATTTAAAACTTGTCATCATGTTATTACCTGACTCTACATGACTTTATCTCTTTACAATGTATTGTGAATTCCCTCCTAATGATTTCAAACTGACGTAAGTACCCATTTGTTTTGATTTAACATACAAACAAATCAACTTAGGTATATTTTTCTACCTCGCTATAGGTACTTAGTCAATGTCAGTTGTTAGACAATTGCTTTAGCTAATTGAACGGTCGTTAGTTTAATTGTTAGTTTTTTTAATCAAGTGATTTAGCTCTACACCTAGCAGAAAAGAAAAAGAGGTTTTAGAGTTCAGGTACCTATAGGAAATAAAATAAGACCTTTGATGATTAAAATAAGACACAAAATATTCTCCTATCTAATTGCTGATTAGGTTAATACCAAGGCAGTCGTTCTTAAAAATTAAAACATAAAGTACGATGTTTCGTGGACATTATTGTCCACGAATTATATGTTATTATTGTGGAATTTAATCGGCCTTTTTTGCAAAGGGTGGTAGCAAAATATGTAGGTAGATTAGGTTAAAGCCAAGCTAGCAGTTTTCGAAAATTAAGACATAAAGTAAGATGTAGGTATCATAGACAAACAATAATTTAATCGGCATTTTTTTGCAAAGGGTGGTAGCAAGCAAAGAAACGTACTTAGGTGGGTAAATGATGACCCAGTTGGCACAATGGTCAGATTTCCGGACTGCCTTTCAGGGTTCGATCCCCGGCTGAGCAGATATTTAAATGATGAGTTGAGTTTAAATAACTTTGTGTTTCAGGTCTGAACGTTTTTGCGTTGTCTTTGAGTGTGTCTAATGTCTATGGTACACACGTCACAGAGAATCCTAGTATAGAGCTATGATTGTGAAAATTAAAAAAAAATGACAAAACTTTTTTTACAAGGTTGTTACGAGTACTAGCAAACACCATAAGTGCGCTGTACAAGGTTACTGTTTACTATAAAAGGTCGTAAAACAAGTGGATCGATTAAATTACAATCGTTACCGCAAAGGTTGTAATTAACACTAAATTGTTACGCAATTGTTACCAACGTGTTACTACTTATTTACGATTTCATTCGACACTCACTTGTTTCAGTCGAGTGAGATTTTGTTTTGTGGTAAACGTGACTTTAGTCATTTATAGAAATCTAGATTGGACGGACACTCACTAGATAGATCACTGCATAATTAAATATTATTAGTTATTCATCATTATACCACTTAAGAGCGTCGCTGTTGTCGGTGGAGTCTGCGCCACTCTTCTCTATTCTCTGCCGTACGTTTAAGCACCTGATACAACAACATTTCGTAGTATATAATTAGAAGTTAGTACCTAATATCCCAATAATATTAACTAACTAATATACCTAATATACTAGTAGATATTAAAGGAGATAATAGGTAGGTAACAAGTATTCTCTACCTTAGTATAACGCTATTGAGAAATTCTTTAAGGTCGATATCATAATTCACTTAAAATTAAAATTTTGACCTTAAAGGCCAAAATCTTTTAACATAATAATTAATAAATTCCTTATAATAACACATTTCAATTAATCGCTATTCCATTATAGGTTATTTCTTTCAAATCGTTATCTTAATTAAATACGTGAGAAAATCATGAGATGCGTTTTAAATCGAGAACTTATAGTTGTATCTTTACCTTGACATCATCTTCACGCCCAGTAAGAGGCCAGATGTTGAATGATTTTCGATTTAAATGCACGGGCTCTCGTGAAAATCGATTCAAAAATAATTAACTTAGATATTTAAAGATTTATTTGTAAACAGGTTGGTAGATTAGTCTGCGTTTTTTATAAATTAACTAGAGGCTGCCTGCAACGTAGAAAAAAATCTTCGTATCTTATAATAATATAGTCTATGTGTTGTTCTGGTGTATAAACTATAATAATACCATATTTCATCAAAATCTGTTCAGTGGTTTTTGCGTGAAAGAGTAACAAACATCCTCAAACCCTTTATTATTAGTGGGATTGGACAGAAAAATAGAAAAAGAAATTTTCTTCAAAAATACTTGATTAGTTTTTGACAACGACATTAAGCCAACTAGGTTCATGTTTAATGGATCATTAGTATAATTGCCTTTTCAACAACTACTTAAAGAGTGTCTCTTTCTACATAAACACGAACATGTCTCTAATGTTACGTCAGTAGATCTAAGATATCACCATGGGAAAGAGTGGGGCAACCATTGTTGAGGTATTTATGTCCCACGGGTGGGTAGATAGGGCAATATATGTAGGTACTTATGTAGAATTATCTCAGAGTTAATTAGGAAGTATTCTTTGGTGATACTTCGTAATATGGCATGATTTTATAAACTCTTCTTATGTTTTTTTTTCTTACATAGTTAAAGTTGATAACATAGCTTTCCACTCAATTGTACGTATATCTTCTCTAGCCTTATCTAGTGTCCTACTGCTGGGCAAAGGCCTCTCTCCTCCTTCTCCACGATTTTCTATCCTGAGCCGCCTCTGCCCAGTCATTTGTGAAGGTGTCCAGCTCATCTCGCCACCTTTTCCGTGGTCCGCCGCGAGGTCTTTTGGCGGTTGGTTGCCATTGGGTTGCTGTGATCGTTCGGCATGCGGCAGACGTGACGAGACATGAGACATGTGTTTTTTAGAAAGTCATTTAAAAATGACTAATCAATCAATACCATCATTCTCATATGTATATTGGCAACAGTTTGTATTTAGTCGAGTTGTAAAGTGGAGTGGTTTTGACAGTGATTTTGAATAAAAGGAATTGCCAGACTGGTGGCTTTTATGTAAATAAAGTTCGTTTAGTCTTTCCATAACCGGGCAAAGGCCTATTTATTTATTATTCCAATTCACCAACCGTCAAACCGCTAGAGCAACTAATGACGTTTAAAATTGATCAACTCTGCATTCCATAGTTTCTCAATAACGTTGCATAGTCTATCAAACTCAAAGTTATCTAGCCTTCGCTAGTGATGGGATGCGAGTATCCGTTGCAATATCCGTATTTATCTGATAATTATTTTTAACGGATTTTTGCTCATTTTAGTTTTTGATTAGTATCTAAATTACTTAGTTACGTTAAGCAAAGTACTTAGGGACCTACATTACAAAAAAGGCAGATTGTACCTACTGCGGTTTATTTTATTGTATGAATTAATTAATGTTCCTTTTTAAGCTAGTATTATTTAATTCTTTTAACCTATTTATTTATCTCATTATCATACTTATTATTAATTTTATCAATTTCAGTGGATTAAAAAATATCTACTTAACTATAAATTACGCAGAGTTTATGATGCTGGAGAAAGCAAAATATACCTACAATGCAGTTGGTAGTTACTTCGAACCAAGCGTCACTACACTGAGCATTGAACCACCGCGACATTGTTTTGTAATATTACTTTTAAAATTCCCATTCAGCTTTCAATCGAACTGGTTTACTCGTGCCATATTTCAAGGCGCCATTTTGCTTTTGACAGCTGATTTGTAACTCGTACAATTTGAATAGAAATGAGGCTTTAATTTAGGAGACAAATGTCATAAGTGCAGTTGTGCAACGTGTTAAGTGACAATGACACAAATGAATATTATGTTTAATCAGCTGTAAATCATTAAGAATTAAGAATCATACCGTCTCTGTATAATTTTTGTCAATGACAGTGAGAGTGGTGAAATGGAATGTTTGCTTACTGCCTTTTTCTGCAACTGAATTTTAGATTTAATATAAAGACACTAACCCTCTTATTACAAAATGAGTTTTAAAGATAGTTCTATAAGACTAATATAATTTTTGACGTACCTAATGTCCATTGCCGAAATAAAGGAGTAAAAGAACAAAATATCTGAGAACGTTTGCATGACTTACCTAAGTCTTTTCAGTTCTACTATTCTCAAATCCCATTCCATTTTATCTTCAGCTACTCAATAAAAGCTAGTATCTAACCGTTACAAATACCAGTAAGTATACCGAGTAGTTACTTACCAGTTAATTAGACTGGTATTCGCTAAGGTAACGTAATTATAAGATACGTATCGCAAAAATGAGCCAGGTTCAGATTGTAGGGTGTTGCGTCTTGGGGGCATTGACAGAAGCAGTTTTAGCTTAGACCTAGCTTTTATACATAGGTACCCAAGAAGGTATCCTGTTTATCTGAACGGTTAAGATGAAACTAATAGTTGGTAGGTGTTGGGTACAAATGAGGTTGTAAACCTAACGATATCAATTAAAAAACCTTATTATTTTGCTGTAATAATGGTGTCATAATTATTTAATTTAAAGTAAAGTCGAGTAAAGTAGTAATTAAACCTATGAACAGCAATAAATTACCACGATGATCAATTTTAACAAAAGTAGAGGAGATATTTCCTCTAGGTTAAGAAACGTATCCGATAAATGAAGAACCGCTCCTTTTATTAAAACCAGTTTAAAAACTGCGACCCCAATTAAACATCACCGCGCAATACTTCGAAAGTAAAATGCAATAGAAATAATAAGAGAAATAGTGAAATCTAATAGGTTAACTAGACAATATGGTGACCTTGTTTTATACTCGAGATGACTTCGCTGACACGCAAGAATAATTGCTCGTGAGAAAATAATTGTTTCTTAGTTATATTAAATCTATTCGAAATTAGTATTTTATTTTTACTTTATACTAGGTAGTACCTATTCGTAATTTATTAATTAAATATGGTTACATTTATTTGAGTTAGACTTGCATCTTTTTAATATTACTTTAAGTACTTTTACTTGTCAAATGGGGTTGTGCCCAGTCGTGCGTAAAAAAACTCTATTTACATTTCAAAAATAAAATAAGGAGGTACCTACTTACCTAGATAAAATAGTAACTGGATCTTTAGCAAATATTTTTTATACATTGGGACATCCCTTAGAGATACAGTAATGCTATCTACACACCAAAGCCGCCGGCATGCCGCCGTGCTAGGCCGGTGGCTTTTCGTCATACGAATGGCCGCTGTTAAAAAAGCCGGCGGCTTTGGTGTGTAGATACCATAACAATGTTCTAGTGTTTACGCGTGTTACAGTAGAGTTACCTTTTGATAGGCGGTATATAAACTACGTAAAAATTTAACTACTTACTAAACGATAAAAAAGTATCTTCGGCTCGCTAACAACTGACAATCGTGAAAGAAATCTTTCTAACATTCCTCTCCATTGTCAACAGGAAAGCACCTAGTATTCTCCACGGACCCTGAGTCGGTGAAGGATGAGTTCGCGTTCGACAACCCTGGCTTCAGGCAGGAGGAGCGGACGGCGTGGCAACATGACGCGCCAACCCTGCCGCTTAGCGGGAAGACTCATGTACTGCAAGCTGAGTTTACCAAGCCCGAGCAGAGTAAAGATGACTCGCATTTACAGGTATTAATACTCTTTATACATTGTTTAAAAAAGGTTTTTTTTATTAGCCTAATGTGTCCCACTGCTGTGCAAAGGCCTCCCCCGCATTCTTTCATGCCTGCCTATCTACGGCAACCTCTGACCAGACTGCCAAGTATTCATCCAGATCGTCGCGCTATCTCCTCTTAGGCTAAAACAAGTTACCTATTGAAATTTAGAAAAAGTTATGGATTGAAGTTTTCATTATACGCGAAACAGATTTTGGTCTCTTTTAGTAGAGTTTTAGCCAATAATTAATAACATTAAATAATAAAAAAATCATTATGTAAGTAGATAATTGCTTATGCATGTCTGTCAATTACAAGCGCACGGATTTTTTTAATTTTTTTATATTTTTGCCTCACGTTGCAAATTAATACCAGTCCATCCACGTAATAAAAGCCAAGCCAGACAAACTGATACTAGCAAAAAAGACCTTATACAAAAATAGCTCGGCATCGTAGCTGAAGACTTTAATAAATAAGCGTCTGTTATCTATGCCCTGACGTCTATGGCCAGTTAAATGGACAGTGAGCTTGCCAGTTGCCAGTCAAGTAATGGGACGAGTTTATCGGCTTTACGAAATGAAGACTGTGAGGTAAGAATTGTGAGAACTGTTTCGAAGGTGTAAATATTACTTTTTGAGTAAAGGTTATCGTGCTTAGTCGAAAAAAAATTAGTAAAAAATATAGATATTTTTAGTATAAGCTAACCAACTACATAAACAATGAAACAATAGCAGGAAATACTATTAGATGCTTATATTTTCTGTGCCTATACTTCACCAATTGGACAATTACGTCTGTCTAATTCTAACTCAATGGTAATTGCTATAAAATGTTACAAATTATCAACTAGATCTAAAATTCAATGTCGAGGACAAAAATCGGATAAAAAAAGAATACAAATTATGATTTAAGTTGGTCATGTATTGGCCAAGGTTATAGCAGTTCACACGGATGCAAGATTATAGTTAGGTACAGGTGATGTCACGACTAAATGTGTTTACTGAATGATTATGGTTGATCTCAGATAATTCTTGGTATTATTTCCTTATGGTGACTTGTAAGAGGTTTGGTATGAAGGTTTTATGTGATATAGAGGCTGCCCGTGAAATTGTACGCATTTAGCGTCTAAAAAATGTATACTATACCTAATACCCAACTAGCAAAAAGTGGTTTTTAATCTCTCTTCAGGATCAATTTTCCTAGGACTATATGAGACTTACATCCACATATAAACCCGGAAAAGGGCCCACTTTATAAGTACACTTTTACTTATATCTTATTTATATTAGACTGCTTCAATACCGTTTACTCCTATATTGCTACTGTAATAGAATTACGTAAGTTCAATTAGTCCTGCAAATCCCAATATAAGTAAGTTATAGGAAAAAGTGAGATGAATTTGAGCCTCGCAATCCTACTATAAGCTCACATTTTGTGATCTGTCAGATTGTGTTCTGTCAATCTAGAAATTGTTAAACTGCTTTACTGAGTATTTATATGAATACTACATAATTTTATTTTATTTAACTGTCCGCCATAGTACAAAATCAAAAGATTTCTGTTGTTAGTCTGTTGTAAATTCGTAGGGGAATGTGAATTTACTGAATATTTTGGCATGTTTTTAATTAAATTTTCAAAGCGCCTCTCGTATCTAACTTATTGGCATTTTATTATTTAATAGTTTTCTATAAAAATATCATAAATAGGTGCCATTTTTTCGGTGAGCATTGTCAAGTCTGATTTAGCACCAATATAAGTAATATTAGTTCTATATTGGCATGTGCTCAAACCCAAAAACCGACGCCATATTGTTACCAATCTTAGTTGCAATTAGTGTTGTCGAAAAATCGATAGTTTTACAATCGATTGTTAAACGTCAAAAACATGTACCCTATCGATAGCACAATCGATACTATTGCTCTCCGATATTGAATACACAATATAGTTAATAATATATATATAGTTTTGCACAATCGATAGTGATAATTTTTTCGATAGTATTGCATTCAGTAAGCAGGCATAATGGGTGGTAGAATGTATGACGGACGAATATAAAGTAAGTATGGTCAGTCAGTTGGCCAGCAATTTCGAATCTACCACCCATTATACCTGCTTACTGAATGCAATACTATCGAAAAAAAGATCACTATCGATTGTGTATTCAATATTGGAGAGCAATACTATCGATAGTATCGATTGTGCTATAGATAGGGTACATGTTTTTCGACCTATCGATAGGCTATCGATAGTGGCCTATCGAGCGGCAACACTAGTTGCAATCTTCAAAGCTGATGTCAAATCCTATACCAGAATTTGGAAAACTATATAAAGCGTGTTTTTGCTTATATGGGTCGTTTTAAGCACAAATTATCTTATAAGAGTTTTGGCCAGGATTGTTTAAGATTACTGAGACTATAACACTACTCTGAAATGCCTTTGTAAGTGTACGTAAGATTATAACGGCCTATGATAATTCTATATAAAAACATCTTATTTTCTTGCGGGATATATAATCTTAATGATTTTATTAATCGTTGAATCGTAGATATAAAATCGCTTCTAAAATCAGACAAAAAATATAAATGGTTTTCAATACTTAAAATTGAAGTTACTTATATTGACCATAAAATATTAGCTTATATGAGGATATAAGTATAAGTAAAAGGAGCGATTGCACTTAAGTGTATATACTCCTGGTAAATGCTTCTAGAGGAATTTAAGATTAAAGTGCTCCTGATATGTAATCTTATAGGCGCATATAAGTCTGAGCTACAGGATTATTTACTCCTAAGTGCAATTAGTTTTGTTCACAGCTTTTATAGGAGTGCTAATCCAGAAGTAGCCATGAAATTGTTTCTATATAGCGATATAAGTTCAAATTATAGGATTAAACATACTGAAGTCAAAACGGCATTTATTAAAACTGTTAAAAGCGCAGTAGCACACATCAAACCCATAATCGGAGCTATATAAGTCCATTTAGCATTAGAAAACTGGATTCCAGGACAATTTTGCTGGTTGGGTACTTAG
Organism: Anarsia innoxiella; assembly: GCA_947563765.1. Classification (NCBI taxonomy): domain Eukaryota; kingdom Metazoa; phylum Arthropoda; class Insecta; order Lepidoptera; family Gelechiidae; genus Anarsia; species Anarsia innoxiella. The sequence goes on from OX387416.1 coordinate 3,967,160, forward strand.
GCTATATTACGTAACGTAATATAGCCTATATTTTATTTTGATTTCTAATGGTAGCTAAACACCAAAGCCGCCGTCATTCTTACGCCATTTTCAAACATTTTCAGTGACTTTTTTGACAAATAAATATGTTGACACCTTAAGCTACAACATGGCAAAGTTTCATTGAAATCTGTTCAGTGGCGTTTGCGTGGAATACTAACAAACATCCTCTCATCTATCAATCCAAGTCTTATATGAGTTCCTTTAAATAAACACATTTAAGTATAACTAAATTAAATATGTATAGGAATTATATATTATATCTAAGATTTTTTTATGCATGAGTGCTCGCCTGCAATAGTTGCAATATGACATGACAAAATATCTTCTTATTTCTATTTTTGATGCGTCATTGGATACTTATAACATTCAGTTATAATACGCATTTCATTTTAAACTTTCTAATGAGATATTGATGGAATATTCTTTCGTATATCAAATGTTCAGTAGAACGTCCAGTTTCGTACCTTTCACATGTGTATCTCTAAAATTGGATTTATTTTATTACTTTTAAAAAATATTAAAAAAGTTTTTATATCATTTTGAATTTTTCATTTCACCAAGGAGACCGTAATTGGTAAGTTCAGTCAATATTGTCGAGGATATCCGCTGTCATAATAGAAAGGTTTTTTACTGAAACTTTCTTACATAATTCAATCAATTCTACATAATATCTGTTAAGATTTAATGCGGGTTTATGGTGGGTGCCATACCATTGAAATTCGAACCTATGGGCGTAAAAACTGTTATTAATAGGTACTTCTTGCATACTTCCTGCCTACTTTTTATTATTAGCCTATTTCGTCCCAATGCTGGACAAAAGCCTCTCCCGTGCTTCTCCACAGATTCCTGTCAGTTGTTGTTAATTATTTCTATTAAATTAAAATGTATCAATCACGCCTCTCTCCCATCGGTGTAGGCAGAGACCACTTCCCTCCACTTGCTACGATCCAAACACACAGACATACATCAACCTTTTTTTAATATAACCATTTTTTAACCCCCAGCGAGCAAGAGTCCGCACAGTCAAACTCTGGGCCCGTGATTTCACTGGTCTCGGGCTGCGGTGCGGAGGCGGTGCGCGGGAAGGGGTACAAGTCCACTCGGTGCTCAAGAACGGTCCTGCTGCAGCTGCTAAACTTCAACCAGGTATAGCTTCTATCTATGTTTAGACATGTAGCAGTGAAAGACTAGGTCAGAAAAGGGCCTTTTGTTCTCTGAAATTCAATTTAATTTTTATGAAGTTACTTGTTTACTGTTTATTATAATAATTATATCTTGACCAATAGTATTGTCTTTTAAATCTTTAATCAGAATATTTAGTAAAATTCGATGTTTATTTAATAGAAAAAACACATAATTGCCTATAATCGCCATAATTTTATCGCCATAATTAAGTTACCGGCATTAATTTGTATAAACGAGAAAACCGAATGACTGGATTTCAAACGAAAAAAAAAAACAATCTCTTATTTCAATCAATGTTTCTCGTAAAAAGTTGTTTTGTTTCATGGGCAGATTACACCCCATAATTTTCGTTATAGAGTAAAACGACCCCCTATAAGCTAACTCACAACACTTATTCCACAAATTCCAGGCGACAAAATCAAAAGCATCAAGATAGAGTTTACGGGTACACCTTTAGAAGACGCAGTTGCGATCCTGTCCCTCGCGTCTCCTTACCCAGTGGAACTTGAGGTCGTGGAAGGTCAACGAGGGTCAGGAAGTGGGACACCCTTGAGACATCCTTTGCTAAAACGAGCCGGGTCCACAGGCGATGTTAGTACGGTAAGTGGACTTAAATATTTCTGTAGGATTACAGTTCTGCTAGATGGATACCAATACAATAAGGGACGACTGACGTCCTAGCGAAAATCGCGGGATCTCGTTATGCTGCCTACACAACAAAGCCGCCGGCAAGCCGTCGGGCTAGGTCGGCGGCTTCACATCTTACGACTGTCAAAAAAACTGGCGGCTTTGATGTGTAGATACCATTAGATACAGGTGGCAACCGGTCGCGTGGGTGGGAGAAAAATAAAGATGCATATGGTTAGCAGTCAGCAGCTATTACGCTAAATAGAAGAAGAAGAATATAGTTACGACGTTTTTCCAATAATACCGTCACTATCTGAATGTCGATATAAAAAAGGACAGAGGATACGAGAAAGCAATATAACTTTTGTCGCGGAAAATATGTGGTTCCCAATTGTCATACTCTCTACTACTAGTGTCATGGTAGAATTAGGTGACAAAGAAATTAACCCCCTTGGAACACCGTCTCTGTCAAAGACAGCCAACAGTACCATATAATTACGTAATAACAATGCCTCCAAACACTTTTAACTTATAATTTCTTATTCAAATCTCGCATCAAGACATTCTCTTGGTAACAAACATAAAAAGACCCCACGTTTCCTTTTAATCATTAGTTTAAACATCCTTTAAAAGAGCTCTGAATAAAATGGACAGGTGACAATAACAATCGAACAAGAAAGATGCGTGAACTGAAACGCAGTAATCAAAATATAACTTAAGAGGGTCGTTTTAAGGATGTTTTTAAATCAACAGTGTATTGTGATAGGATGTTTTCGAATGCAACAATGAATGTTTGGCGTACAATATGGCGATGCTCAGGAATTTATCGTTATGGCTCTATTGTTTAAGACAGTAGATCGTTCAAAATGCTTTGTTAACTATGAATCGTCACGTAAAAATGTTATCGGAATAATACATTTATGAAACCTAACAGAATCAAGTCAACACAATAACATATTTAGACTTTTATTAGTTTGTTTAATAAATTAATTGAATACGTTTTTATTTTTACATTTCAGCTTGAAAAAGAGGGAAGACTGCTGCACCCGCCAAAGTCACCAAACACATCACATTCCAACAACTCAACGCTAGAAACCAAGCAAGGTAAAGGAGGAATCAAAAAGATCATCACAGAAAAAATAATCACAACCACCACACTAGAAAGAAACAAGAAAGAGAAGAAAGACGGACAACCCACTACGTTAGAAAGAGAGAACGAAAAGAACAGTAAACTTGCGTCCAAAACTAGACATTCTGAGACTCCTGCTATATTGAACAAGCCTGAAAGAGTTAAAACTAGGCATTCAATGGGCAACGACGTCCAAATTATACAGCCAGAAAACGGCATGGTTCATAATATCGAACATGCTGAGGTACAGAAAAAGGATTACGATCCTAAGAGGGGAATGAAGTTTGGCATTCGAGTCTTACCACCAAATGTACCTGATGATGGGGTGTTACAGAAACAAAAGAGTGTTGAGAACGGTGTCGTAGCTAATAAGGAAACAGTCGATGAAATTGATAAACCAGAACCGCCTCGTCCAGCTCCTACGCCTCAAATAAGACACGAATCTGAAACAGAAAAAAAACCTGTTGTTGCTAAGAGACGCGAAAAAATGGCGCCGCCGATACCTAACGCTAGAGTCAAGCAAAACGAATCAGACACAAGTCATGATGTATCGAAAACCTCGGATAGTTCTCTCGCAAGCTTCGCTAGAAATGACCTTAATTCTAGTGGCATAAAGAGAGATGAAAATGGAATACCACAAGAACTACCTCAACATATGTTTGATGCAGCGAAGGCGGCTAGAGTCAACAGAAGGAGCTGTGAAGCTATTTCTGATAAAGAGAAACCTGAGGTGCCTCCTAAAAAAGAAGAAGCTCCAAAACCAATTAAAAAATCAAAAGGCAAAGCTCCATCGCCTCCAGAAATTGAAAAGAACAAGACCGATGACAGTATGCTGGAGCAAATGAAAAATGTTAATGACTTTTTGAAGAATGAAAAGCAACATTCAAGTGTGTTACATGATACCTCAGCGTCATCTAATAACAAAACATCAACTTCCTCGACAATGTCATTTAATACGTCAACACCGAAAGTAAATAAAACAAAGAGCACTTCCCGTCTTGATGAGTCAATCAATTTCAGTCAAGATGACATCGATGATATTGTTTCTAAACCTTTCAGAAAGGAAAGCGATTCACTAAATAACTTTTTCGAAGATTCTAAATCGAATTTGTCTTCTAACGCCGATGTGCACTCTGTGGTATCATTCAATAACAGCGAAAAGAGTGACAAAGGATCGACTACTATAGAGCTTAACAACAGTGACATTACTATTCATAGTTCTCCATTAAACGACACGTTACAATCTGCATCTGACAGCACATCAATACTTGATGAAAATGAAAGGAAAGCGGCTTCCTTGGGAGACTTATCTCGCTTTGAATTAAGAGTTAAAACTAACAAACCATCAACTGGGACTCTAGAAAGAGCTCAAAGTCTTGATATATCTGCTGAAGATGCCGATATCAACGAAAGTACATTGTCGCCAAAGAAAAGGAAAGCTATGTCTGTAGTAGAAACTACGTTCTTTGATTCTGGTGCTGAAGACGTTTTACCCGACATGATAGATTCAGAGAAAGTTATTGCTTCGAAAAATAAAGAGCCAAGGCTCAGTTTGAATATCACAAAGACATCTGCTATCGAAGGTTTGAACACATTCCAAAGGAACCGCTTGAAGAAGGGTTCTGAGTTTGGTAATTTAGAAGACGCTATTGTCAAAGGTTCAAGTAGTTCTATTGAATCTGATAAAATTGATACACATCAAGTACCAACCAAAAAAGCTGACACACGTGGAGACAAGGATGATGATGGTCATGAAAGTTCTGACCATTTAGCGAGAAGAATTATAGATGAAAACATGAAAATACACTTGAAACTTGTCTCTGAATTTGCAAAATCTACATCAGATGACAGCAACATGAGCTCTTTGGATAATTCAAATGATTTGGCCTCTCCTTCACCAAATGAAACATCACCTAACAAATACGAGGAAAAAGTTAGTATGACTTATGACACGAATATCCCCGATGACGTCAAAGTGTCTCGAAATACTTATGTTAATAGTTTGGAAAGACCTAAGTCAGAAATGATGAAGAAACTGCTGGCTAAAAACCCTATTCTAAACGTGCACATTGATCAGAACGCACAACAAAAGAGTCAAGCTACAACTAGTAAAGATCCGCTCCCACTAACAGATTCCTTCAAATCTTCTATGCACCAACCTGACATAGTGAACTTCGATCTAAAATCCAGTGAACCTAAAACAAGAGACTACGACGAATATGTCAGTAACATCAGAATAGGATCACACAATAACATACAGCAAGAGAAGAAACCTGTCCTCCAGACATTTTCATCTGGTTGGAAGGACTCAAAAGAGGGTCAAAGCAGCAATATTGTAACTATATCTACTGAAAACAAAAATCGGCCTTCAGAGGAACAAAAAAGAGCGTCCTACACTAAATCTATTGAAATCGGTGAGCCCACAATGAGATTGGTACCTGATGTAATAGAAGGTATAAAACGCCGTGGACAAGAAAGAGAAGGCAGGACTTTGTATATGGAACCAGGAAACGTGTCCTTAACTATGACACAAGAACCTGTTCAAAAAACTGTATCCGTAAATGTAGCTGAAGATGAATTCGGTAATAAGGTTATAACACAGAATGTAGAAACAGTTTCAACTAAGTACATAACAGAAAAAACTGAAGCTCCGTTGCAAGTGGAACAAATCAGTTTTGGTATAATGAAGAACCCCGGAAAGATTAATGAACTAGAGTTAGAAGAAGGAAATGTACACGATATAAAAAGGAAAGTACTAGACGAAATCAAACGGAAGAACCCAAACATACATTTCACTTCAGAAGAACCTTCTTATACGAGAACTGAAACCATCATATTAAATACTCATTTAGGTGAAGAGGAAGCCAAAGCTCTTATGGAAAAACTCAAAAATGACCCCAGTTTTATGGCACAGAAATCTCCTGAAGAGCTAGCACGACTGGGCATTACAATCATTCAGGATTTGGAAGACGAGCAAAACAAAAGTCAAGACACAGTAGAACTTACTAAAACGAGATATTCTATCAATCCAGCACTAATATCGAACGCTGAAAAATGTATAAAGGGTAGTTCACAGGACTCGGAAGCAAAGAATGACCACGTAACTGAAATACAAGTGGTTACACCTCGAACAGAGAAACTGGCGAAACAGAAATCTGAAGATAAAATATCGAGCAGACAACGAGCACCTTCTTACGAAGAACCTCCTTTATCTTATGAATTGGACATTGATTTACTAAACGACTTCATTTCAAACGAGAGACATCATTCAGCGAAACAAAACGAAGTACAGAAACGATCGACATCGAACCAAAACGCGGAACTAAAGAAGCGACATTCAGATTTTGATTTACCGAGAAACAGTCATATAAAATTCAGGACTGCGACTTATGAGTCTCCAAAAGGAACGATTGTAACAAGTACAGATTTAGAGAATAGGAGACTGTCGCAATTGGACCAAATGCAGCTAAGAGGTAGCGACCAAGCGAAACCAACAATATCAGCTAAACCAAGTAGTATACCAGTTAAAGCGCCTGAGAAGAAACCTGTAGGGAATTCAGCAGTTTCATCGAAGATTCCAATCTTTAGTAAGAGTTTAAGTCAGGAGAATTTGACGGAAAGAGGGTTCTCTCTGCCTCACTCCCCGCCATCAAGTTTGAGCGGTAGCACGAGTAATATTTCAGTAACTTCGATCAAAAGTAGTTCCCGAAGTCCGAGCGGTGGAAGATTGTAGGATTAGTTGGTGAAAAAAGAATTATTGTCGGCCATGCTAAGTGATTTGTAATATAAAAAAGAAATGCTTCAAATAGCATTTGAAAGAGTGATTTTAAATAAGTTTTTGGCACCAATTTTCTGTAACAACGCTTTAGCAGTCAAAATACCGCAGCAATTTGACAATCAGTATGAAAAGTTAGTTGTCATTTTTCAAAAATAACAAACGTCAAATGGCAGCGACACTGACGGCGGCAGTTGGTTAAAGGAAAATGTTTATAAGTTGACATTAGTCGTACATTTTGGCGCAAAAAACTATTTAAAGTCTTACTAAATAGAACGTCATTTCGCAAAAAACGTGCAAAATCGGTTGATGTTGTTAAAATATGATATTAAAGTAACAAAGTGCCTTTTTTTTTTACTAAATTAATACCTGTAAAGCTTTAAGGTTTGATATTGTATATAAAACTTTTTCAAGAGTGTGAGGTTACATCAAGGAGTACGTATATATAATGGTAGATTACGTGTTTTGTTTTTCGGCATAGACAATAACAACAATGTCCCTTAAATATTAAGCCTAAGTAATTATATTGTGCTATAGGTTGTGAAAAGTACTTACTTACCTAATTACCTTTATTTTACAAAAAGTCACAAATATAAATCATTGCTTCCAGAGGAACATTTGTAACTTTCCGTCCTTAGAAGTATTATAAAAATATACGAGTACGATGATGAAACATAAAATAATAATTTTAAGCATATTTTATTTTAAATATTTCGATTATTGGTTGCTTAATTTCTTATGTACTTAAATCTAATCGTAAATTTATGTAATGTTTTATTATTAAACATATAAAATGTATATTTTCTTTATGTAAAAGAAAATTGGAAAAACCACGTTTCGTATGTCGCTGTACATAACTTATTCTGCGTAAATTAACACCTTAACAGCGTTATTACAAAACGAGATTTACGTATAGTTCTAGAACTAAATATCATGTCTATGACGATTTGTTTATGACGTGACATGACTTTAAACTGAATAAGTTCTAGAACTTATATTAAACTATGTATTTCAAATCTCATTTTAAAATACATATCTAGGTAACGCTGCTGGTCCAAAAATGCGACAAAAAGTCAATAAACTCGAGCCATTTAAATTAGGAGTAGTTTAGAGAGTAAAATAATACTATTTGCTATATATTTATTGGTGGTTCGTTTCCAAATTATCAGTCAATGTTCCGTATTAAGGCTTTTACGCAATAGCTGTTGGAACCCCTCAGCGGTTTGGCATTTGTATGAATAAACGCCTCGGATTCCACGCGGTTTAAGTATATCAGGCGAATAAAAATGACGGCCGAACTGCTTATGTGTAAAAGCCCTTAAAGCTATTTTAACTAATCTATAAAGGTTGTAGATATATTTATACATGTACGAAATACTTTATATATATAGAACTGTATAAGCGTAAAATATAAACGCGCCCTTTTTAATAAAATACTGGTACAAACATAAATTAAACAATCTAACTATTAGTTATTGAACGTTTTATAATAATTTTATGAACATAACAATGTTATTGCAGTTAAACAAAATATTAATAAAATATCACTTTCAATGTTTAAGTGACTTTTCTTTACTCATTGTTTTTTTTAAGTGACAAATACCATTTCCTATTCCGCCAATGTCAAGTGTCCATCTGCAGATGCTGGCCAATAAAATAAGTAAACAAAGTTGTTAAAACTGAAACAAAAAAAGAATTATTCGAAAATCAAATTGAATTTGACATTACATATTCGTTATTCACGTACTATTCGTCATTTAATCGAAATTACAACAGAAACTATTGGGCGAGTCGAATTTTAATTATTTGATAAGCTCTCTTGGGATTGAACGAAAGATGTTAAGATTTATTATTAAGATGTTATTTTTTTACCATTTGACTTGTGCGTTCATTATTATTTGCATTTTGGTGAGTACATTCAAACTTCAAGACATTTTAAACAGACTGATTACGAGTCATGTAACCTAGCAGTAGATAAATACACGTCGATCGAGAGTTCATCTCTCTCTATCAAATTACCCAATTATGTATCAGATGAAGACAGCAGTAATACGCGACGTGTAAAAACTAGATATTTTCAAATAAAAAAGAGATTTTATTTGAATCTTTTAAATTGTTTAGGTTATCCACATGGTTACTTAAAACTCAATGGTAAATTTAAAAAAAAATATTAATTTACAGGCCTCAATAGAATGCTTAGATGATAAACTATTTTCAAAGCTACTGAACCACATAATAGACCTAAATGAAAAAAGATTGGCATATATGATTGAATTAAACAGACCAACAAACTTTAGAACAAGTCAACTTCGGTCTGAACATTTACAATTTGAACAAGATGGCGTCGAAGATAATGATGATGATGATGATTACTTGGTTAATGACGTTGAAGGTTCTGATGGAAATGATGAAAAGAAACCCATGGTGATCGTCATTATTGCTGTAAGTATACACTCTTTTGTTTTTTAAAATATTCTGAAAGCAGTCGGTGAAGAAAATGGTCGGTTCTTTTTAGAAAAACTATAAACTCGATGTACGATTATGATGCCTACATAAAAATAAATAGACAATAATTCAAAGTTTTTAAAATCCATATAAAGTTTTGAATGTCTAGTGTTACGTTTTTTTATATTATTATTTATTACTAAGTTGTTAAATAAAAAGGAAAAATGATACAGGATAAATTAAACTAAACATGTTCCTTAAACGCGTCAGTTCCGTGATAGAAATTAATGATGTTGCAGCTTAAACACAAAAACGATAAAGTTCTAAAACTTCCAAAACCCAAGAAGGTATTACTGCCCTTAGAGACAGATATCATGAATAACAAAATTGACTCTAATACAAAAAAGAAAACAAGTGAAATAAGACGTAGAAATGTAAGCCATTTTACTCGACGTAAATGGGAAAACCAATGTGCTAGAAGAGGAGCGAAGATTTGTAAAAAAGCTTGCAGAGAGGCTTTTCAAAAGACTTGCACAGAATTCGGTTGTCAAAGAAAATTTATAAAACTGTACAAGATGGACTGTGTAGAATATTGTATTGCTGATTTTAAAGCTGGACCCACTTATTCTGATAGCAGTGGTTCAGAAAGCGATTAAATATTAACAAAACAGACTAAAAACTTCAATTTACCAAATATATCCCTGAAAAATGAAACTGCAACCCACATTACAGATAATACATAAGGTTATGATTTTGTCGTTGCAGCCAAAATCAATGGCAAAGAACAAACAAAAGAAAATCAAGCCGAAAAATTTTAAAAGTCATAATAATTTGAATCTGCTTGCAATCAAAAGCAATATTATTGAAGGAATTAACAGAGAAAAAGAAAAGCGGACTGTTGACAATGGAATTGACTACAGGAGAGGAGATTGGATGAAACCTTGTTTGAAAAAAGCAGCCAAAATGTGTCGTAACTCATGTATTGATGCTTTCAAATGCACTTGTAACTATTATTACTGCTACGGGGAATTGAAACAAAAATTCAGAAAAGAATCAAAAATAACCTGTGACATCGCATTTCGACCACAACCTGATATGCCGGTTGAATAAAAGCTTTATTGCGATTACGAAGTTTAAGTTTATTTCAGTAAATACTTAGCAAGACCAAAAACTTTATAAAAAAACTAGTTTTAGGAACTCAATTATATCAATGTACTTAGATAGAGCTTATGTTTATGTACATAAACTCGTAAAACTAAGTAATTCAAAAGTAAAATAAATAAAGTTTTGTTTAAATGTTAACAGATATTTCTTACTTGCCCATCATTTAGATAGGTACCTAAAAATATTTGTGATTGTCTCTTAACTTTCGAATGAAGAACAAAAAGTGGATGAGATTTTAATCATAACAATATTTCTGCATTTTGCAGCAACATCAAAACGGAAATGTTAACGAAAACAAAGATTTTATTAATAACAAACGTAACAAGAAGCTAAACGGAAACAAATTTGATAATATAAAGTCTTATGAAGAAGAATCACAGTATGACAATGACGATAATGTGACATCACAAAATTGGAGAAGGGCTTGGATAAAGAAATGCCAAAATAATGGATACAAACGATGTAAACTTGCATGCGAAGATGCATTACAAGATACATGTAGAATTTATAAATGTAAAAGAGGTATAAAAATGGTGGCTCACAAAGCATCAAAGAGGCAGTGCAAAAGAATGTTTAAAGGGAAATGGAAAAGAAGAAAACGCAAACATCGCTCAAGCAGATCAAGAGAGGGAAAACGCTCGAAGGAAAAGAAAGGATCTAAAAGCAGTGAATCTGATTGGAGCTGCTATAAATGAAAGCTGATTGATATATTTATCTAAATAAACTGCGAAAATATTGTTATGTAATTAGTTTAATTGGCACAAAATTTGTTTAGATAAAAATATGTATTCGGCTAAGTAACCTCATTAGGACTCACGATAAACTAATACTAAACCTGATAGACAAATCAAAACCTTTTTCTGATTTTGTATCATGTGACATAGAGTGTAAGCTTAATTTGACCTTGTCGGCAACCTGACTGCAAAAGTTATTTCTTTATGTACCTAGGTATCGTAAATGAAAAAGAAATGGCTATGAATATTATCTAGATTTTATATTATGTAAGGTATATAGTGTAAGTATCAAAATAATAATTATTTCAAATCACTCTTGCAGCCTCAACAAAAAGCTAAATCGAAACTCAAAGATCCCGGAATTACCCGAATAGAACGTGAGGCGAAAGACGAAACCACTGTTGCCAATAAAATTGAAAATGTAGAAGAATCTGCGGAAAATCTCAAAGACACAATCCACGCTTTAAGAGAGGGTTGGTTGAAGAAATGTCTTAAAAAAGCAGCAAGTTCATGCAGACGTGCTCACGCAGATGCTCTGAAAGAAACTTGTAAAATTTACAAATGTAAAAGTCGCATGAAGTCTAGAATTAAGAAAGCCAGTAAGAAATGCTGTCACAAATATTTTATAAGAGCTGCTACAGATATGTCCAGTAACAGTAACAGTGACAGTGAATCTGATAGCAGGTCACGTGGTTGTTAACTTTAAAGAACTATATGTAATAATAGATTAGGAAGAAGAAATTGATGAAGATTTAAAGACTATAACCCCGTTATTACAAAACGAGTTATATCTAGAGTTCTAGAACTAACTCAGATAAATAACGTTTCGGCTATAGGCAAGACGTCATGAATATGACATTGGTTCTAAAACTACATTTAAACCTCGTTTTGTAGACAGAAAAGTTTAAGAGACAGCTTTTTCAGCTGTTATAGACTTTATTCTCGACAAATAAAGTAATTGTTCAAGGAATCCAATAGGCGGTGCGCACATTTCAAATAAAGTCACGTAATTTTCTCTAAAACCACAACTTAAAAAAAAAACTTTAGTATTTTAAAAATCTTGACTAAAGATGCCCTATGGATCGATTTGTGAGAAGTTGACTTTTTTGACGTATTTCGACGAATGTATTTTGAGATAGGTCCTTCAGTTTTATATTCAGATTACGTTTCTTTTAATTATACTTACAATGAGATAAATAGAATCTCTCATAGGTCACCCCCAGTTGCAAGAAAGGCACAATATGATAATACCTAACCTTTTTTTAAACATCGTCATCGTGTTGTCTTTTTAAGATTTTTGACAATGACAGTGACAGACAGCTAAAGGTGTAATGGAGAAATATTTTGACCTTTCTTGCAACTGGCTGTAAGTTTTTTAAATAAATTAGAAGTCAATTTTATTTTCACATTAAAATATATTATTGAACTCTATAATGAACCTTTGTGTGCATATATGTCTGCAGTTCTTCTTTACAGCTTCTCTAAAGTCATCCTCGCATTTGAAAGTACCACAGACACTTTTGTAAGTTTTCAAACAAGCGTTCTTGCAAAGTTTCAAATTCCTTCTATCGCATGTACCTGTAACCATGAAATATGAACTAACAACTCGTGCACATTCACTTGAGTACTGTACAGTATTCGCGCTTTAAAAACCGAAGTGTCTAGTTAAATATTGCGAGTTATCCTGCTGAGTTAAGATCACTAATGCCCGTTTTCGCCAACTAACACCTAACGCAAGGGACCTAATACAACTGTAAGTAACTGACGTTGACAGACGTTGTCAGTTGTACTGCTAAGGGGTCATTTAGGGGTTCCTTACGTTAGAAGTTAGTTGATGAAAACGGGCATATGAGTTTTTGTTGACATTTTATTACCCCGGTACATTCAATAAGTATCAAGCAGTAGGCAGTGGACCTACGTTTTTGGCGTGGCTTTGTGTCCGAAGTCAAAACGCAACCGTTCGCATGAACCACAGTAACAAAAGATTCTAAGTAACTTCAAAGATGTATGTATAACTGACACTTTACCTCTACTAACGTAATGTTTCTCTTTGTGATACTCTTTCCAATAATCAACGTAATTTATAGTGTTTTTAGGCTTTTTACGCTTCTTCTTTTGTTTTTCCAAATATTGCTCGTAAAGGTGAATCCTTGCTGCCACTCGTTCCATCTTAGATTTGGATGTTTTTTCGTATTCTTGGTACGGAACGTATAAAGGAGTTCTAGGTAAAGTATTTTATATTTTTTAAGCTCTCTATTAATGCAAAACAAAAGATTCAAGACAGATGTTTAGAATGCGTTATCGCAGTGACAAACATTGAATCGAAAGCGAGATGTGCATGAAGAAATTTCTTTTAGAAATATGCTGTACCTTTTGCATAACTTCTCTTTTTTCTGTCTCTATATACTGTCATCTTATAATAAACTGTTAAATAAAAGAAATAAATGTGACAAAGATAAAGAAAACGATGCAAATTAGTAACGCAGCGCAAGTATAAATTTCAGCAAACGACGATCGGCTTCCGGAAAAATGACTGACAAAACCACTCAACTTTAAAACACAACTTTTTAAATGAGAGCCTCTGAACGTCATAATAATTTTCATACTACAGACATTGATTTATATATTCGTAGGTGTTTTTGGATCGTAGCAAGTAGAGCGATGAGGTCTCTGCCTACCCCGATGGGAAAGACGCGTGACGGATATGTATGTTGTCAGTCGGGTTATAATACAGTTGAGTAGTTTTGACAGAGATTTTAAACGAGAGGACATTAAAAAGTATTCTGTCAGAATGACAGGCAAAAAACCTGCTATTCTGACATTTTGGCCGAAGGAAAACATCAATATGTCCAATAAATGCTCACGATTTTTTCTGATCTGGTTTTTTCGTTACAGGTGCAATAGCTTTAACATGTTTAGCATCCAATTCAATTATATTATCTCTGTTAGGTTCCACAGGTTTTAAACTCCATTGATCGTCATGGCGATCATCTGTTGCTGGTACAAAAAGTTCTTTATTATGTGTTACTGCCTTTACAAAGTTTAACTGGAAAGATTGAGACAGAAAAGATCATTATTTGATTGTGTAAGCTAACTCTGTAGACTAAGTGCTCGTTTTACCACTTACAGATAAAATTTAACTGACAGATAAACCTATATCTATTTCATAAAACATGACGTTTTAGACAGAGACAGGTTAACATATCTGTCAGTAATTTTTTATGAGTTAAGCCCTTAGTTAAGACTTTAATTTAATAGAAGGTGGACAAAATGCTTTCTTTTTTAATTGCAGCCTCCATCATGGATTCTGCCAATGTGAATAAAATATCATAAGTACTTACTTACCGCTAAATAAAACGCCAAATATTGAAGTGTTTTCCAAACTTTGTTGTTTCTAGAATAATAGCGCATAATAGGTAGGTACTCGTTTCGAATTGAACACGTATAAAAAGGTTAGATGGAAGTCTAAATAAACAACAATACTTACATTTTAATTCAGAAATTACTCGCCAGGCCAACTTTTTGATAAAATTAATCGATTTTTTTTATGATTCTATCACCAGATAGTTAACAAAAATACTTTTTAAATATAAGTTTCATGGTTCTTTATTATGATAGATTACTCAAATATATTTTTTACAACAAACATACTTAAGTACATTCATTTTATTTATTAGAGTGTAATATTTTTAATAACATATTCACATGTATTTTTGCAAATAAATAATTTAAAATGTCAAAGTACATTCATTATTTATCATATCTGTCACATTTCCCATTGGGTTAGCACTTCGCACTATTTGCATGTATCGAAACACACTTCTTTCACATCATCCACAACAATGTCATCACTATAATATTTATCATCAAGAAAAACAATTATTTACATTCAAATATTTTATTAAGCCACTAATGCCTTAATGCTGAAACACACCGGGTGCGTATGCGTAACGTAGACGTAAGCACGGCGTAGCCACGCGCGTAGTCACGGCGGCGTAACCCGATGTGACACCGGGCTACGCATCTACGCTATCGTGCTGCGTTGCGTAGGGCTACGCGTCACGTCGACGTGTACGTCTACGTTGTTCTGTCTCATACAGTTCCATATATTACAACTCAGAGGTACGCATACGTCCAAGCACACGCAACGCATACGCATCAGGTGTGTTTTGGCTTTTAATCATCATAAGCACTGTCCCATTCTCCGTAAGGGAACTTCTTTTTGACATCTCTCTCGAGTTTCGGAGGTATCGGGAATTTCCACCTCATCAATCTGTAATTATGTACACATTGCACGTGGCAGCGTCGCGGCAGATCAGCGACTATCTCTTCATTACAAAGGTAGATCCACTGGTCGCAGAAAGCAAAGTTCCTTTTCCTGCAAACTTCCTGGCAATACGGTAGTACCTGCTTGCAGTGTACGAATTCTGGATACTTCTTTCTTCTTGTTTCTATAAACTCTGGGAGGTCTAAGTCGCTATAGATTGGGTCTTCCTCAGTACCATTCGTTTCCTTTGATTGGTTTATCTGTAGCTATATTAATATCTTAAAGTGCGTTTCATTAAATACTTCCTATGCCGTCATGTTGGCAGCATTGAACATTTGTACTAAAAAACCATCAATCTGCCAACATGGCGGCATAGGAACTATTGCATGAAACGCAGTCTAAATAATTCTGGAAATAGAGTAACAGTATCCCAAAATATACTCAGATGGGTCATGTCATGGATGATATTCAGATGGTACTTATTTAGGTCCAAGAAATAGCTCGGCCAAATCTTACAACAATAACAAAACTTAAGTACTTAATGGAAATTACCTATATTATTGAATCAATTTAGTCATCATACACTTTCTACACAACGCCGAACCAAATTGTCTACCTACTTTATTATTTTAGATCTTCAAAGACGGTCTTTCTTTTGTTTTTTACCCGACTACGGCATAGCCAAAAGGAAGGGTAATGTTTTTGGCAGTCTATGTATGTATGTATGTATGTATGTATGTATGTATGTATGTATGTTTGTTTGTTTGTATGTATGTATGTATGTATGTATGTATGTATGTATGTATGTATGTATGTATGTATGTATGTATGTTTGTATGTATGTATGTTTGTATGTATGTATGTGTGTATGTATGTATGTATGTATGTATGTATGTATGTATGTATGTATGTATGTATGTATGTATGTATGTATGTATGTATGTATGTGTGTATGTATGTATGTATGTATGTATGTATGTATGTATGTATGTTTGTATGTATGTATGTTTGTATGTATGTATGTATGTATGTATGTATGTATGTATGTTTGTATGTATGTATGTATGTATGTTCCACCGTAGCGTCTAAACTACTGAACCGATTTTAATGAGTGAGGTGTCAAAAGATTCGTAATAATACGGCAGGTGACATAGGATACCTAGTTTTGCAATAAATCCAATACTTTGCCCACTAGTGGGCAAAAAGTCACGAAGAAAAAAATTAAAGTTTGTAAATGGTGTTGTGTGGGGTATCAAATTCAAGAGCTCAGTGAGCACATTCCAAAAATATATAATATCACTAGGTTTTGCGCACGGATTTCGCGACGAAGTCACGACGAAAAATATTAAAATTTACAAAGGATAATGTGTGGGGTATCAAATGAAAGGGCTCAGCAAGTACATTCCAAATATAATATATATCACTAGGTTAAGCACGCGGTTTTACTTGTAAATATGTCTTTAAACGTTTTGTGTTTTCCATCATAATTACTTTGAAACTACTTATTACTTACCTACAGCTTGCCAAATCAGGTCTTTTCAGAATTATGTTCTGTTTTGGCTAGTTTTAAGCTAAATTACCTTCAGCTTGTACTACCTATGGAATCAACTTTGTTGGCATCCAAAAATTTTCGGTCCCTCAATAAGTACATTTTGCACACGTAACTTGTACGAAAAAGCAAACATTTTTGGACTCTGACAAAGATCCCATATTCAAAGTTGTTTACTATCATGAGTTCAAGTAGTGATTTTAATTTGTAGACTGTGTCTTAAAAGGGAAGTTTGAAATAAAATACAAGACTTGTTGAACTCACATTCATACTATGAACAAAGTAGTCAGTGTGTAGGAAAGTTTGGGTGGTGCAGCCCCCCGCCAAAATGAAACAAAACTCTTCTTGAACTCTACTATGCGCAAAATAGTCACTGTGTAGGGGGGGTTTGGGGGGCGTAGCCCCCCGCCAAAAGACACAAAACACTTCTTGAACTCTACTAGATAAAGTTGTCACTGTGTGGGGGGGTTTGGGGGGCGTAGCCCCCCGCCAAAAGACACGAAACACTTCTTGAACTCTACTATGGATAAAGTAGTCACTGTGTAGGGGGGTTTAGGGGGCGCCGACTTTCGCCAAAATGAAACAAAACCTTCTTGAACTATACTGGACAAAGTTGTCACTGTGTGGGGGGTTTGGGGGGCGTAGCCCTCCGCCAAATGACACGAAACACTTCTTGAACTCTACTATGGATAAAGTAGTCACTGTGTAGGGGTTTTGGGGGGCGCAGACCCTCGCCAAAATGAAACAAAACCTTCTTGAAGTATACTGGATAAAGTTGTCACTGTGTGGGGGGGTTTGGGGGGCAAAGCCCCCCGCCAAAAGAAAAGAAACACTTCTTGAACTCTACTACGGATAAGGTTGCGACAATGTAGGGGGGTTTGGGGGGCGCAGCCCCCCACCAAAATTAAACAACACTTCTTGAATTCTTCTAGACTAAGTTGACACTGTGTGGGGGGGTTAGGGGGGCGTAGCCCCCCGCCAAACGACACGAAAACCTTCTTAAACTATACTGGACAAAGTAGTCACAATGTAAGGCGGTTTGGGGGGCACAGCCCCCCGCCAAAATTAAACAAAACTGCGCCCGCTGCAATAAGGAAATAGATACTTTTAACATATATTCGTACTATGGACAGATTATCAGTGTGTAAGGGGGCATTGGGGGCGCAGCGCCCCGTCAAAATAAAATAAAAGGCATCTTTGATCCACACTCATACCTATCCAAAACGGATTACGCTACTTACTTTGGACCAGGAAAGCGTTGAGCATCTACTCAAAAGTAGGTACCTACCTATCTAGGTACTTTTTGTGTAGTTTTTTAGTGGTATGTACTCTTTAAAAAAAATTGCGATATTTTAGGATTGTTACCCTATAATTATTATCTCGTTGCATTCTGTTCACTTTAAAAAGTAACTGTGGTGTAGATAATAATAATAATAATAATAATAATAATAAAAGAACTTTAGATGACTATGAAGTCGCGGATGCCCGCTAGTACAATTATGTTGAGATGAAAAGATAGATTGAAAGTGTAACATGGAGTTTGAATAATTGTCATGTATGTGTTTGTATGAGCTCTGTAGTAGGTACGTAGTTATCACTGGTTTAACTAAAATGTGTGAAATAAAAAAATAAGTTCTAAAAACTAAAACCCGCCTACGGAAAACCTGCCATCTTAAAAGTAAGAAACAAGAAATAATTCTTGTCTTCCTAACTAGGTACCCCATAAATGCACAGACGTAGCGATTTTCAGAGGAAAGCCGTGGTCGTATGCCTCCATATAACTATAAATGGCTGCCTGCAAGCAATTGATACCTACTTATTACAAAGGTAGGTTAAACAGGTCCCGACATTGCACGGTTATTAATATCAAGGCACAGAGGCATACGATCACGGCTTTCCTCTGAAAATCGCTACGTCTGTGCATTTATGGGGTACCTAGTTAGGAAGACAAGAATTATTTCTTGTTTCTTACTTTTAAGATCGCAGGTTTTCCGTAGGCGGGTTTTAGTTTTTAGAACTTATTTTTTTTGCTACTTAGCAATAAGGCCGTATGTTGCTACTGTGCTACTACCTAATCTGAATTGTATCATTATTTTTTATCTCTGTGTCAATATGTCAATAAAGAAGATTTGTATTGTATTGTATTGTATTGTATAAGCATTATCCCGTTTTACTTACTTGACTAAGAACGTCATCGGAAAAATCAAAATCAGCAACAATATCCTCGTTATTTGATTCAGAAATACTGGAATTTAAGTTGTCAATCTCATTGGCTTTAAGTTGTCTTATTATTGTCTAAAAAAGATAATACTATTAAGTTTATGAAGTTTGCAACTAGAAAAGGGCTTCAAAGGTATATCGTATTTACTCTATGGCGCTGTCGTCACGAGCGGTAGAAACGCGGCGATATTATCGACGTGCCACGTATTTCTAAACGTCGCATCATCACCATCATCATCATCATGTCAGCTTATGGACGTCCACTGCTGGACAAAAGCCTCACCCAAGGATCTCCACAACGACTGGTCTTGCGCTGCCCACATCCAACGGTTTCCAGCGACTTTAACCAAATCGTCAGTCCACCTTGTTGGAGGCCTTCCCACACTGCGTCGTCCGGTGCGTGGTCGCCACTCGAGAACCTTTCTGCCCCATCGTCCATCGGTTATACGAGCATCGCCGTCGTATCGCGGCTATAATATCGCCGCGAGGAGACGGCTCGGCAGAGAGCGTATAGAAATACGTGCCGCTACGATAATATCGCCGCGATTCTCTTGCTCGTGGAGACAGCGCCTTACTTAGCAGTGGGCTATCAATCTCTCGCGACTAAAGTTACCTACATCGACTTTTTCTAATGACGTCTCTATCTAAAGGCAATGTCAAGGATAGAGTTAGCGAGAAACGTGCTCCATAACTATCTCTACTATATCCTTAATCTTGATCACACTGTTCTAAGGACCTTTAATTATTTTGTACTACCTACTCAAATAACACATACAAAGTTAGATAATAAGAGTTACTCACAGAAAATATAAAAGTTATCATGCATGTTGTAAAGTGCTTCATTTGCTATTTGAAACTCATACAATCTTCATATCTGATTCTAATTCTATGAAAAAATTACTATTTATATTATGCCAGCTCAATTTTTATAAATAACTTTTGTAATTTTATTTAAAGTAAGTACATATTTTTTTAGAGAAGGAATTTCATTTAAGTCATGAAAACTATATTTTCGTTTGAGAAACAACAATCTATGAAATGCTACGATCGTTAATTTTAAGGTTATTTTCTTTCCGACATTCGTCAATTTCATTTCATTCAAAGAAACAATGTAAATTCTACTTGCTTTAATTTTTTTATACTTACCAATGACAGCATAGATTTCGACCTTAGATTCAGAAAAAAATATTGTTATGCATTTGAAAAAAATATGCTATTTGACTTTTGTTTGCTACAAGTCTCTTTCATAATGTTGTTAATAGTGAGTATAAATATAAAAATACAACTTTAATAATTATAATTTATTATAGAATTAATTCTAAAATGTAAATCGACATGCACAAAAATTTTAATAAATTTCGATACAGGGTCCTCTCGAATCAGAAAACCATGCAACAGAAGATTCCTTACGAAATATATCCCCAAGTCAAAGATTAAGGAGATTACTACCAATAACACATCATAATCAAAAACCTGCAACACCTAAGGAACATTTGAAAGAAGAATTTATAGAATACCATAAACAAATAGAGGAAAATTATTATGATGGTGAATTCGATGAAAATAACGCTGCAGAATTTGAAAGTTACGAATCGAGTAGTGAAGAAGACTACAATTATGAATATTTAAATGTTAATAGTAACACAGAAGGTAAACTAGTAATGATTTTTGTGCAAGTAAGTATTGTAGCGTTGTAGCTGCACAAACATTAGAACTTCAAAAATTAAAAAGGCTACATTACTGTTAGTGATGCAATGATAACAAATTATTTTAATGTCGTTAAAACTCAGAAACTACTTCCAGACTGATGAAATAACTCAATAGGTACCTATCTAATCAAAAGGTTTTTTCCCAACATCATCATTTTAACAGCTTTTAGAATGATGTAGGTACCTAAAAGACAATATTTAATTAAGAAATACTTTTATTTTAGAAAAGCCCAACACGTAAATCGGTATTACAAAATATAAGTGCTGTTACTCCTCTTGCAACTGGGTTCAATTCAAGCAATTATACATACTATGATCATAACTCTATTAATGATAATAAAGAATGGTACAAGAAAAAACATCAAATAAGTTTTATTGAAGAATGTTTAGACGATGCTGCACTACGATGCTATAAACTTTGTAGAACAGCTTTCACACAATCGTGTCCTATAACAAATAAGAAATACGGAAAACATAAATACAGTAAGACGAAAAGAAAGAAAAATAAAAAATGGAGATGGACGCACAAGCCAGCTAAAAGATCATTTCAAGAAAACAGAAGAAATAATCAAAATGATGATGATTCAGATTCTCAAAAGCACACTACAACTACACGTAAAAAGAAATCAAAAAAGAAGAAGAAAAAGAAGAAAGTTAAAAAAGAAGCCTGCCAGAAACGTAAATTTAGAATAAAGTTTAAAAAGGAATGCAAAAAAGTTTGTCACTATAATTTTAAGTTTAGAGAGTCTGGAATTTCGAGTACTGGAAGCGAACTGACGTCTGTAGAAACATCAGATTTCTGACTTAGTTTTTGAAACCGCTAAAGGTCTATCTACACAGATCTGAGTCGTGCTCGGGACGTGTCCGTCAGGAGGAAAAACAATACGTAGTCATGACAACGCGTCCGGGACGTGTCAGGGAAAAAATATCATTCCATACATTTTCTATGGATTCGTTCACACAAGTTGTCATGAAGACCGACGTATTGTTTTCCCTCCTGACGGGCCACGGGCCGGATCTATGTAGCTTAAAATTATAGACCTTTAAATGTAGCTTAAAATTATGCTATCACTAAGTTTGACCGGAAGTCTTTAATAAATTCATCAGCTTTTTAGCAGATTTTGATTTTTTATGTATTATACGACAAACCCCTATAAAAATGATTGCTGTTTTCTGCATTCCTTCTAAAATTTAAAAAACAATAAAGCCACCGAATCTGCAATTTTATGAAACTTATTCAATTGATTTTTTATTACTTTTCTCCGAAGTCGACCTTTGCTTATATCAATTAATATTACGTGAGGTATTGCTGACAATTTCTAGCTCTGCTGTTTTATAATGTTACTTAGAGTTATCTAAATTTATTTAGTGTTTATGATGTCTTGGTTATGTTACAACTCTGTAATATTAATTTCTTTTGTATTTCAAGGTTTCAATCAGGTAAGAAACTTTATTGTATTTCGAACATTTGTGACGGGATTTTCAGATTACAAGTGACTAATAGTGAAAGCCGTCTGATCTAAGTTCTTACTGATGATAAATTATTATCTCATTTCAATTTAAAGTTCGAATCGTCATACCCTGCTGCAGAACATGTCATAATTCAAACAGAGCATCCAACAACGATAGCCGACGTAAACCCAACAGCTATTAGAAAGGGTAATTCCAATCAAAGCCATGAAAACGATTCCACTAGCGGAGAAGACATCTTCTTTAATTTAGATGGAAGGAGAAGAAAAAGTAGACGTACCACTCGCCATAAAAACTATAAATTAAGAAAGCGAAATACCGTACCAAGAAAGCCTTTCAGACGAATCAACAGAACCCATGAAGCTAGAGGCAAAACTAGAACATTCCGCTATCTCATCTGCGACTTAAGATACATAAGGAACCTCTGTCAACATCATATTTTAGAAATTATAAATGACCTTTGCAATTACTATAGATGTAACTCTTCAGTTGTACCAATAGGTTGGGAAACAGCTAAACGGAAATGCAAGGAGTGGCTGGTGAATAATAATCCGAATCCTATTTGGAATGGGACCTATCATCATTATAGGAATAAACATCACAACTCATGGAGTATGAGATACCACACGCCATATGAATACATTAAAAAGAGGGATAAGGACGCCATTTTCTAGATCTTGCCAGCCGACGCGTTTTACTTTTGTTTTATTAGTTTGGATCTTACAAAATAACCTATCAAAACTTGAAATTTTCAAATTAAATGTTGACTTTTATAAAATAACCGTAAATTTATTTTAATTTAATTAAAATTGTTATAAATAGACATCTTCGTATCTAAATTGGTAACTGTAACATATTCTTCTTTCATTTGTTTGAAGTTTTGAATTGAAAGTCAATAGTTTTTCAATAAAATCTATCTTTACAATTCTTCTTACACTGACTTTTAAACTTGCTTTTTATTTTATTACAATTGAAAACGTCACATGTCCATTTTAAGGCATTCGCACACGCAGACTTGCAAGCTTCACGCTTCCATTTGCTATGCCTTTTCTTACGTCTTTTTCGTTTTCTTTTTCTACTTCTGAGACTGTCTTTATCGTAATAATAATCTAGGAACTTGAGAACGTCACTTTTCTCTAGGTTCAAAGTCTCGCTGCTGGCGAATTTGTGTCCTTCAGTCGTGTTTTCTACTGCTCTGAATATTTTTGTTAATACTCTTGAGGTGTTGGTGTGATCCTGCAATTAGGTATGTTGGGTTTAAGTAGGGGCTCAGATAAGCGGCTTATCTACTACTTATTACCTTAAGATAGCCAATAGGAAGCTTTTGAAGGTTAGATAGCTACGTCCAAGTTACGTGATACCTTTCTAAAGCTATTTTTTTTTGTAATATTGGTATTATGACGGGCCTTAAATCTGTAGATTAATTTAAGAAATTCCATCATGTTGAGTTAAATAAAAACACATTTTTCTTTAAGCGCTAAAACACACGATGTAACGCAACTGCAACGCAACTGAAACTGCTAGTTACTCGCAACTAGTTTGAAACGTTTCGTTTCAGTTGCGCCGTGTGTGGCTTTCTAAGGAAGTCTATAGCAGAAACTGCGATGCAACTCAAAAGTAGCTAGCAGTTTCAGTTGCCTTGCATTTGTGTTTCACCGTTTGTTCTGGGTCTAAATGTATTACTATAATAACCAATATTATCAGTTTTTTGTATCTAAGCCAGTATATTTAACTTACATCAGAAGATACAAAAATTCTGCAATGTTTTTGGTCGTTCATATCAATTTCTAAAAATTCTGCATTAAAATTCTCAAGTGGTTGTAATTTGTTGATTCCCAAGGTAACGTCCATCTGAAAACGAAATCACTTGTTGATACAATCATTCCACTGTTATTATGTAAATACCAAGGTATCTACTCGTATAAATCAGTTATTAAATGTCTACACAAAGCATTAAAATTATGTCTTGGACAGGCATATAATAAAAAAATGAGTTATACACTTATAAATGCCTATAACGGCCAGCCACATTGAACTGTTAAAGAGCCCACTCTAGCCTTACGTTAAAATTAATTTGGAAACAATAAATGAATTAATTGTAAATACTAAAGTAAAATAGCCAGCGTGGTGGATTACGGCCTAATCACTCTCTGTATGCGAGTAGGCTCGTGCCCCTTATATGGGCTGATAAAGAAGAAAAAGAAAATAATATACTTAGGTTTTAAATTACTTACACAATAAATAAACATGGCAACGGAAATTAACAATCGATGCATAGCAAGAACTTACGTAAAATATTAAATAATTAAGTATTTCTGCAAGTCTAAGCTTGCATTTCAAAGAATATCATTGTAATTGAACATTTCAAAAGAAATGAGACTTAATTTGAAACACATAAATTGCAATAAATCGAATTTAACGCATTAGTGATTCATTTCGTTTGGAATTTGTGCATTTAACTTAGTAGGTACCTATTGTGGATGCTAGCAAGAAATGCAGTTAGGTAATAACAATAGGATAAAGAAGGTAATAACAATAGTTTATTAAATCGATTCAGTTCCAAATCAAACGTCAAGTTCTGCTTAGACATAGACACTTGTTCTTTTAGTATTAAGTATGTATTTTAGCAAGTAAGTAGGTATTGTGTGGTATGGTGGAATAATAAACAAATATAGTACCTACCTACTAATCTCTAGTTCTATAATAATAAATGAAAAGTCCTTTTATAACAAGTATTCGATTTTAATTTCATAATGCAAACTGCAAACGTTCTGACAACGATCTAGGTATATAGTATCCACGAATATGGGAATAAAAGATTGTATCAAATTTCACTTCGTTTATTTTAAAATTACAACCGATCGAAAAAAAACTGAAATCTCCTCCGCCATTTACCTCGTTGCTAGGATACTACTCGTACTCAACACTCCAACCACAAACTAAAAAGTACCACAAACCAAAAAGTACTTCCGTTCCTACAACTATGTAGGTACCTTAACTTATCTTATCATCTAACCACTGCTAGCCAAAGGCCTCTCTCTTTTTTTCCATGATTCTGTATCCTAAGCCGCCTAAGTACAATTTCAAATAATGAATGGCCTAGCGGCGAACCATTGAATAAGGTAGCACGAGGAATTTCCAACATTATCGTACCTTTCTTTAAAAAGAACACGACCACGGCAAAACCAAAAGGAGATTATTTTAGGATTCTTGAAATTGACCACGAATAGGCAGACGGCAAACAAGATGAAAAATAATTAAAACAAAACGAATGACCAATCATATTTATCAAACATAATTTAAGATCAAGAAAACTCTTCAGTGCAAGCTTTCTTGCATTTCTTTTTGAAGAATTTCTGCATCATATCGTGGCAAGCCATGCATGTGTTTTTCATGGCTGTACAACAAGCTTTGAAGCATAGTTTTTTATTTCCTTTTCTGCTCTTTTTGTGTTTGCGATGATGTTTCTTTTTTCCACGACGACGTCGTTTTCTTCGCCGTCGTCGCCGTTGTCGCTTTCTTAGTGCCGACGGCAAGGAACTTTCAAACATTCCGTCAGCTACTTTGTTGAAAGTTCGCATAACATTGTTGTATTTGTGTTTATCCGACGCAAAGATGGTACCGTTGAACTGGTTATAAAAAAAGCTTTAATGATTTCGCATCTAGTTATCTACGATTTTCTTTCATGTAGGTAAGTATGTAATTTTCTTCATAATCATCATCATGTCAGCTTATGGACGTCCACTGCTGGACAAAAGCCTCTCCCAAGGATCTCTACAACGACCGGTCTTGCGCTGCCCACATCCAACGGTTTCCCGCGACTTTAACCAAGTCGTCAGTCCACCTTGTTGGAGGCCTTCCCACACTGCGTCGTCCAGTGCGTGGTCGCAACTCAACTTACTTCAACAGAAACAGATTTGCAACTCGACAGAGCTTCATCCAAATGCCATCTTGTAGATTCTTCTCGATGAAATTTGGAAGGGATTTTTTTTATTTCGTAACTTTCGACGTCATACTATAAAGAAATGAAACAAAGTTGTTGTAATTAGCGTATCAATATAGGTACCTATTTAAAGATAGGAAAGATTAACATTTCTAGATAACAAGTTACACTTATTTTTTTATTTCTCCTTGTAAGTTATCGATAAAACAAAGCTTTACAGTGTTGTTTGTCGGAACTTATGTAAGTACTTAATAGCACAGTTAAGTAAATAGTTACTAACGTAATAGGTAAATAAGGAATAAGTAAGAACACGATAGATAAGAATAGTTCCAGTCAGCTAACTATAAACTCGGCTTCACTCTTCTGGCATAACTTTGTACCTACGGAGTAAAACGTAAAACTTAACTTAGTAATTTATAAATTTAAAAAGTAGCATGAGGGCAGTGGCATGAAGGAGTTATAGAAAAGGAATAAATCCTCTTTGATCACGACCTTTTGATACTTTAAGATTGCACTTATCCCTTGTCAATCGTGACGGTATAATTTCAATAGATAGGTAGTAAAAGAAAACTTACCAAGAAGTAAAATAAAGTAAAAAACACTGGTGATACGTATTTCATAGTGATGTTTAATAATTTGCCTTTAATTGTGTAGTCATTTCATTTTCCTACGACGTTTACCTATTGTTAGTTTACTTGTTCACTAAAAGAGAGAACAATTTGTAAACAGATAACTATCACAAATTAATTTGATACAGTAACGCTAAATCACATTCATCTATCTCAAAGTCAGTGAAAAAATGCAGTTCCGTAAATTAAACCTACCTATCTATTTATGATTAGCATTCTTTATATTTAAACAGCACGTTATATATCCTAGTCTCAGGTAGATCTGTAGATTTATTATGTGCGGACCTCGAGTGCGTGATAAATAAGACAAGTCAGCGAACGTGAAAATATTCCTGCATTGATATGGTTCCGCTGTATCAGCAATCACGTAGCCTATCACGTCCAAACATATCATCGCGCGGCCAGCATCTTAGTATATAAGCATAGCTCCGAGTCATTGCTATTGTCTAGTAGTCCAGTTGCCTAGAGTCATATCATCATGTAACTCCAAATATAATCTACAACTACGCTGCGCCGTTATTATTGTCACCTATTTTCCCTGGCTGGAACAATTAAAAGTGTAAAAAAAAAAAAAAAACCTGAAATTAATAAAACCCAAAATTGTTCAGTTTAGCTGATGTTTATCTCATTTATTTAGGTATGTTAGATACTCTATATGGTACGTTAGTAACTATTTAGTTATTCGTGCTATACTATTCCAAAAGTTGGCTAGAACTGCATTAAGAATTGGATGATACGGCCGAGCCGCTTCTTTTCTTTGATCAACTATGGCGGGAATATTGCAGTGTCCCAACCAGATTTAGGTACCTGCCCTACAAGATTTGACTCATAGGTAAAGGGGTTTGAAGATAATGTCCTACCTAAACTTGTGTATGTACCTTTTTCGACAAAAATGGCGGCAGTCTATGAAACCTTCATTAATCGATAGTTCAGGTCAATACAAATCGAAAGTAAAGATGAAAAAAAAATTATAAAGCGTCACATTTCGGAGATATAGGCTGTCAAAGATAAACTACTGGCGCCAGTATTGGAACATGAAAAACTGTGTTTATCTATCAATTTCCAATACAATATGTGCCATTTAATAACACCAAAACACAGTTTTTCATGTTCCAATACGGGCGCCACTAGTCTATCTTTGACAGCCAATATCTCGGAAACGTGACACTTTATCAAAAAATTGCCATCTATATTTTCGATTTGTATTGACCTGAACTATTGATAGTGAAAGTTTCATTGACTGCCGCCACTTTTGGAAAATTTAAAAAAAGTTGTAGGTATACCATAGGTACTAAAATCTTCAAACCCCTTTGTTAATTGAAAGTTGTTAAAAACTGAGAGACAATTTAATCCCAATCGAATTCATCTTTGCAAGCCTTTTTACAGTTTTTTTTGAAGTCTTTCTTCATATCCTTGTAACAAAACGAACACACGTCGTCCACTGTGTCCATACAAGCCTTCTTGCATAAAGTTAGTGAACTGTCCCGCGATCTTCGCGCGTCCAATAATGGCAAAGAGTCTGTCATTTGAAATGTCTCGTTTATCGGATTTATCGTAACTTGATCATTTATATTTTTGTTCATGGTTGTATTGTACTGTAAAGGAGAAAAGTATATTAACTTAGATACTTAGGTAGCCTATTTCACAGGTTTTTAAAGCTCCATTTACTTACTTACTTTTTATGGAAGTTTAAGAAGCGGGAAGAAAATGGCGGGCAAAGAATTTAAAAGTTTTTAGGTCACTGTTTTAAAAAATAAAGTACTATTATGATTTCTTACTTCGATAGCAACTGATTTACAATTATTTATCACAGTTTCCTTGATATTTTGTAAGTTTGACATCAGATTTATATTTAATGGTAACATTATTCTTGTACTACTTTCCACATCGTGCTGTTGTGAAACAAAAGAAAAAAACTTTATTATTATTATGAAAAAAAAAGTTTTGGTCCAAGAGCAAGACCAAACTTCAAACCAAACGTAGGTGTTATTAGTTATCTAACTAGGTCTAAGATTTCTTACTTATTTTCATTTCTTTTCATAGAACTTCGGATTTACAAGTCTACCTGTATTTAGATGGAAAGTAATGAAATGTAGGTCTGTACCTACCTTTACACACTTACCGCATGAAAAAATAAATTAATAAAAAATATAATTAAACATTCTATCTGTTGATACATAGTAGGTACCTAACAAATTAAGCACAATTTTGGACTGACTACCTATTTATAAGTTAGCCCGTTGCTTATTATTTCGTTGCGGCGGCAGGCATATTCTTCATTATAAAAACATGTTGCTTTTAAACTTCTTAATGAATGAACAAACCATGCAAATCTGTGATGCAAATGCATTCATCCG
The DNA here is from genome assembly GCA_947563765.1 of Anarsia innoxiella. NCBI lineage: Eukaryota > Metazoa > Arthropoda > Insecta > Lepidoptera > Gelechiidae > Anarsia > Anarsia innoxiella. The sequence continues at coordinate 3,996,405 of OX387416.1, forward strand.
AGTAGAAAACATACTTTGTCGTCACTCTGTGGTCGTCACAATTTTATTCTATGGCAGTATAATATCTGGTCCTAATCAAGCTGTCAAAGTGGCATTTAAAAAATATTTTTGACGTTTGTTTATTGGTGACGTTTATTTTTGAGGTTATATTGTTGTTTTCGTTTGGTTGTGTTGGTCGTTGTTGTTGTAATTTGGCGATAAATAAGAATAAAAGACTGCTGTGAAGAAAACTGATAACAAGATGGTTTGTGAGAAATGCGAGAAGAAACTGGGTCGTGTGATAACACCGGACCCATGGAAAACTGGCGCGAGAAATACTGTTGAATCAGGGGGACGAAAAGTCGGTGAAAATAAAGCTTTAACTGCGAAAAAAGGCCGATACAACCCTTATACATCAAAATTCCAGGAGTGCAAGTAAGTTACGAGACATATTTAGCAAATAATAGAATAAATTAAAGACGAAAGTCTTTCTTTTAACTATTTTAACAATGCAACATTACGAAAGAACCATTATGTTTAATTCTTTTAAATTGAGATAGGAATAACAATAAATGAAATATAAATTATTGTACTTCAATATCAAACACCTCATGTTCTAGCTATCTAACCTAACCTATCCATTCTGTTTCAGAATCTGCAGAACAAAAGTGCATCAAGTAGGTTCCCACTACTGCCAAGCGTGTGCGTACAAGAAGGGCATATGTGCTATGTGTGGAAAGAAGATTTTGGACACTAAGAACTACAGACAGAGTTCAACATAGTTTAGTGTAGGTTTGAAGTTAAGTTACTGTTAAGGAAGATGGTGGACTGTTTGTGTTGAGGTAAATATTTCATTTCTCAAACTTCAAATTTTTGGAGAGACAATGTTTTGTAATAGGCGAGACTTTATTTTTTACAGTACATAGGTAGTTTATTATTTTATTGTTTATCCAACGATAATCAATTTATTCTATTGTATTTTATATTTGGTCATTAGTCTCCCATTAAACAAAAGGGCAAACAAAAGGGCAAAGGCCTCTCACCTCTTCTGCCACTTTTCAATCTTAAGCCAACTGCCCAGGGACCCAAAAATGTGTATTCAACACTATTTATACCTTTCCACTTAATTTCACTTCAATTAATTCTTATCTCAAAGTGAAATAATGTTGGTTTAAATTATGTATTAACTTGTAAGTTGTAAATACATTTGAAATGAAATTCGAAGTTATATCTCTTTTAATTTATGTCTTGGTGAGTATTTTTATATTAATACTTTTAATATTTTAAGAATAAGAGCGGTTATGCACTACATCCAATTCTTTTCCGATCTGAGATATTTAGTATAGAAATAGTTTTCAGATCTATCTTGGGTCTATACTAAATTAAATACCTTAGATCGGATAAGAATCAGTTGTAGTGCGTAACTGCTCTTGTAATAGGTACATTAATTCAGCTCCATAAATACTATTTAGTTCTTTAACTCATAATTTATCTCTTATTTAAAAATAAGGAATACATCCACAGGGAATTGACAGGACAAAATGTCTGTTAAGAAAATCAATTCGTTTGAATGGACCAAATTATCATTACCAAGATAATGTCTATATATTATTTGAGGTAAGTTATTTGTTATTTATTAAATTTGCTACTTGAACAAAATAATACAGCATTAACTTACCTAGCTAACTTCGGTCTCAGTATCTATTTAGAAAATCCTTATATAGTTCGAGCATTTAATCAAATAAGTACTTACCTACTTACTTTATTTCATTGTAGTAGGTACCTACCTAATTTATTTATTTCTTATGTAAAGTTATTTTCAGTTTAGTGCTTGTTTTGTTAACAAATATTTACATTTCCTTACTTAAACAGGGATTCCCTCAAAACAAAATAGAAAAGACGCTATTATCATTAAAAAATGGATCTTTGAACCACATTCTAGACAGAATCAGCCAAATAGCAGACGAACATGATGCTATCAAACTATTATACCAACTTAGAGTGAAAAATAAGAAGAAGTTTCTAAGGAGTGAACCAACTGATTCTGATAGTAGTTCCCTATCCTCATCATCAAATAATGAAGACTTAAGCAGTAACAGTACTGATTCCAGTGATACTTCCGATGATAACTCAACAGACTGGTCAGATCCTGAAACTTACACATCAATCCTACCAAACATTCTAAAAATGCCAAACATAACAGATACAGACCCTTATGCAGATACAAATATCACTCTAGATAAACCAGCATTAAGATTTAGCAGTTCGTGTTCGAAAGGAGCAGCGAAAGCTTGTAATAAATCTTGCAAAAATGTATTGAAGAACGTTTGTCAGGATTACAGGTGCCCAAGAGGCATGAAAAACATTTTCAGAAAGGAATGTAAAAGAAATTGTAAGCTAAGGTTTGATTAAATAATTTACGTGGTTTATTTAACTTTTATTTTTGATTTTGAAGTCTGTTTGACGAATTTTAGACGAAAGTTCAACCAAATACTACAATTTCGGAATAACGTCAAGAATTAGCTTACGTTCAAAGTTATGATGAATAAACTTCATTCTTCTATATATACCATGATTTATTGAGCAAAAACAATCATAGTCATTTTATTATCTACAATAAGTGAATTATTTATGTAAGTATTGTAAGAAATTGCACATTAATTTACTTTAAACATTGAAATTACAATCAGCTAACATCAAAAGCGTCTACTTACAATTTAAAGTATAAAGATAGAGATAAGAAACCGAAATTTAAAACTTAAAATCAAATTTATTGCACGAAAATAAACCTTAATTTAAGAATAGTCGCTAACTTTGGCTAACTAGTTTTTCATTAGGCGTGTTACTTCTTTTTGATTCAGCGTCAATTTGTTCTGGAACTTGTTGGATAGGCTTTCCCTGATACTCTTGAGTGTACTGTGCATTAGGATCATAGTTATCGCCTTGGTATTGTCCATCTGTACCATATTGCTCATACTGCCCTTCATATTGTACATTAGGGTCTGCAAATTGTTGAGGATATTGTTCATAATTTGCATATTCACCTTCAGCGTAAGCTTGTTGCTCGTATTGAGGCTGTTCGTAACCTTGATTCGCATAATCTTGATTCTGCACTTCTGTTTGTTCGTAAGGAACTTCAGTGGGTTGTTCAAATTGAGCATTTTCAGGTTGTGTTTGGTATTGTACGTCTTCAACATTGCTTTGTTCGTATTGAGCGTTCTGATGTTCACCCGGTTGATACTGTGTGTTGGTAACATCCTGTTGTTCGTAACTCTGATCATTATTTGCGTATTCATTACCGTATTCTTTAGATTTTTCTGCTTCTCTGTCTTTGTATTCCACATCATCTTCCACCTCTTTCGTTGGTTGTTTTTCTTCTATAGATTTTGTAACGGAGTGTACTGATTGTTTAGAAGCTTGTCTGCTTAAGATTGGAGTTGTACGGTCTCCTCTGTTTTGTTGGAGTCCTGTGTGCGGTCGGTCTCCAACGTGGGTGTCTCCGGCGGGGTCAGCTCGGGGATACTCCGGTCTTGCTCCGGGGGATTGTGGAATATTTCGACTGGTTGAGGACGCGTGCGGGGGTTGTGCTGAAATTTTGAAAATTTGGCTCATCTCTACATGACGAATACCTACTTAATATTTACCTTATCATGCATTTGCAGCCTGATCTTCAGAAAAAGTCTTTGGTCAACCCCTGTAGTAAGTCCTACTGTCTAATTTAAACAAGAAACTATTTCTCTTCTCACTTAACCATCTCAATTTCTTTCGTTTCAACAACTGTACCTACCAGCCTACTTTCTTATTACTTATGGAAGCTAGAAGATGATGATTATCTTCTCTTTGACACAGATCCCACATTATCGTACGTACCTGAATAATTACTAGGTGCCGTCTCGTGTGAAGTCTGCAAGGTCCGTCCGAGGCTGTCTACTTGACGCTGCAGAGTGCCCAGTTCTTGCCTGCATAACACACAAACGTGTACACACCACACAAAACAACACAGGTGCAGTCTACTTTCGGAAACATTTTTCAAATAGGCAGGGTAACTGCTTTCAAATAGGATTGCTTAAATATGAGGATTGGGTGGTTGCTGATCTTAGTTTCTGTCCTTTCTTAGGAAAGAAAATACCATTTATCCAGCAGTGGATTTCAATAGGCTACAACTGTATTGTAAATTGCATTTCATAAAATATGACCAATGTGAATTGCCTTACGATGATGTAAAAATTTATGCTAACTTTGATAATTAGCGGACAGACTTATGAGTATTTACTTAGCAGAAAACAAAATTGTTTGATGGATCTACTTAAGCTTCTTTTATAACTACCACAACATGCACAAAACCAACTACCTACCTCTACGCCAACACTAAAACCCAATATTACCTTTACAGGGTCATCATCAGACTCAGCTCTTCCAATAGATATATCACTTAGATCTTTACTAAGGTCGTCTACGTCATCTCTATCTTCGTATTCATCTTTCCTAAATCTATTTCTATAAGTGTAAGGAGTAGAGGTATAGTACGTGCGATCTAAGTCATAAGATGTTCTGCTGTTTGGGTATCCACTGAGTGGCGTGTAGCTTCGCAATGGTGTGATCGTAGTGCAATATTTCTTATGGGAAGACCAAAGGTTCCTAAGCTTTCTCATGAGTTCTACGTTTCTGCAAAGCAATTGGGTACGATCGGCTCTGTGGATGGAAAAATTATGAGTTTGACTGTGTTCTAGCTTTGATATTCTAGATTGGTGGCTATTTGGATTTAATTATTTATTGAGTAGATTCTATGGTTTCTAATGTTCTGGCTACATGCTCTAATTTCTAAAAAAGTTTATTAAATATAAAATGATTTGCTGAAATTGCATTTGGCTTCGCAATTTTGTTTTACCATATATCAAGTTGCAAGCCATCATACTCCTACACTATGAATAGCAAAATACTTCCAAATACTTACTAATTAACTTTATTTTTTTAAGTGGTAACTAGTACTTACCTACGTAAAGTAATTGAAGAATGATAGTTGTAATAAAAGTTCTACTTCTAATTTAAATTTAATATTGCACAATAATTCACTACCAATTTTATAATTACCCATTTGAAACTTACTTAATAGTTTTGTACTTTATCTTAAAGAATTCTAACAAAACAAACTTTGTAAAACATCTTTAAAATCGAAACAAAACAATCGTACAATGTAAAACTCAATAAAATTTAACAAGTTCATTAAAACTCAACATTTAAATTAAAAATTAACTTAGTAACAATCACTTCTCACTCTTGAAGTTAATCTTTCAATTCATAAAGTAAGAAAATCTTAATAAAAACAACTGTTTCATCATATGCATAAAACTTTCGCTTTTGATGCCTAACCTTAAACATTAATGCCATTTGTCTTCATTCCAAAGATCAGTCATATTTAAGCTCGATTAATTTTATAACATTACGACCTTACAGCTAAGTGTTATCATTATTTTCATGTGCTTCTACGTTTGTTTCATTTGCTTCTGCATCTATGTTTTGTGTTGTATTGGAAGTGTCATTTACATTATTTTCTTGATCAATAGTTTCTTTGTCATCTTGACTTTTTGATTCTTCTTTTGTGTCTGTTATCTCTGTTTCATTAACTTGATCCTCTGTTGTTTCTTTTTCAGTATTCCGCAAATCTTTTTGTTCAATTGCTACATCTATAATCTCAGCTACATTTTGATCTTCAGTAACGGTGGTGGTTTCAAGTGCTTTATCGTCTACTGCGTTTGGTGGAACGATTTCTTCGTCTTTTACTACTTCTGTTGGAATATTATCAGTTTCTGTACCACTTTCCACTTCAGCTTCAACTGTTTCTACTGTCTCCTTCAACAGGCTTACATTATCATTAGTGACTTCCATACTAATACTATTTATAACTCCTTTATTCTCAGCAGATTTAACTATAATCTCTTCTACTTGTGCTTCGCGTCTCTTCTTATCTTTCTTCCGTGATTTCGGTATCAACTTTACGCTTATATCAACTTTTATGGGCTCCTTTTTCTCCCGTAAAAAGGGCTGTTGAATCATTAGCGGCAAATTGAATACCCTTTCGCCGTTGACGTCGAGATCCTGATTGGTCGTCATTGGGCCAACTATTATTGGCACGTGCTTATTCGACGAATCGGACTCTTTTTCGGAGCGGCGCTTGGAACGACGGCTCGCTATTGGTCGGTCTCGGGATGTGGAATTGTCGCGCTGTGTTCTGATTGGTTCGTCTGAGCAGCCGCGACTCTGCGATCGGCCTGCCACCAATGAAAACACAGCACGACGTTAGGATTTTATATTTTAAACTTCAAATGGGTAATGATAACATCGATAGCATTCCAGAAAGAAAACGTGCAACGAAAATAAGAGCACAATATTAATTAAGATTAGAATAGTCATGCAATTTAATTGTAAAATATTTCGTACTTGTGCCTACGATTTGCGTCGTCGAGCTTGTCTGTGAGCAAACGACATTCGCCGGTGAGTTTCTCCATCAGACTGTTTTGAGACTGTATCATGGACTCCAACTCAGCCACCGTTTTAGCTGTGGAACCAAATTTTCCTCTTTAACCCTTAATATTTTTCGTTCACACGGAAAATATTAATTTGATTAATATTATCTGGCTTCGTTTTGGGGCAGATGAAATTATTTATAAATAACAATCTGATGAATAAACTATTGAGATTTTTGTTAAATAAAAGCCCTTTCATAATACTGTCGATACACATGCAAGCGCAACAGATGAAAGGGTAAAATATGAATGTTTTGAACTGATAGAAAATAAAACTGAAGATCGGAATCAACTTGTACAATGTACTCCACAAGGAACTATTGTTTTTCAAAACATCAATAGTTTACCCATTAGATGAACATAAACCTTAACCCAGATCTAAGGACAACATCGTCAATATTGTTGTTAAGATAGAAGTGCCGATCACCGATACATTTATATATTTTCAAGACTTACCATGCTTGTTCTCCATCGATTCTAACATTGTAGAAAATTCTTTCTCCTTCTTTTTCTCTGGAGAATATGGAGTCAAATTCTTCATGTTCATCTGCGAAATTCAAATATTTTGACACATTACTTTTGCATCAAATTCACAACGCAGTTAATAAAGTAAAGAAACTATATCTATTACCTCTTTTTCAAGATTTGCAATCTGCTCCGAAAGACGAAGATTCTCGCGACGCGAATGAACCAAGTCAGCGTCGGCTCTATCCAATCTTTGACGAAGCGATTGTATCTGCAACATGTTCAAAGATTCACTCAACAAGTTGATCTAAGAAATATTAAAATAGGAAGTGTTGGGCAACTGATCGGGCAATTTGTTTCGGAATTAGTTTTACTTTTACCTCAGAATTAAGACGATTAGTTTCATGTTTAGCTTGTCTCTGATGACGTTCGATTGCAAGACGAGCACTAGCGAGCTCTTCTTCAAGAGATGCCTTCTCAGCATGAGCCTGAGCTAAATCCGCTTGCAGTGATGATGATTTGTTTTTCAACTCCATCTTCAGTTCATCGATGGCTGCGTTCTTCATCGATAGTTCTCGTTTGAGATCGTTTTCTTCACGACGTTGACGCTCTAATTCCAGCTGTTAGCAAATTTAAGATTTTGTTAATAATAATGTTATAAATTTGGGGCTAACGTAATTCTTTCCGAGGTAAAGTTCCTTAAGGTTTAGGGATCATTGAACGAGAGGCTTCTCTAATTTCTGCAATATCTAGTTGACATACTTTATGCCTAATTAATTCCCTATACCTCTATATGTATACTCACAACAAGGCGTAGGTAATCACTATTTCCAAATCGTCACCAAGAGCATTTAGAATCTCAATTATTGCTTTTATTTCAGAAGGATCTTTGTAATCAACTATATCTAAGTAATATATACCTGCAACTTAGCCACATTATCATACTGAGCAGCCAGATCGTGTTGTAGTTCATCAAAGTGCGCGTTGTATCTTTGTTCGGCCGCGCTACGTTCCTGAATAGCGCGTCGAGCCCCTTCTCCGGCCAGGTCGCGGACTTTCGAGCGTTCTTTAGCTAAGTCATCCTAAGGAATATGGAAACGAGTTTAAAATTGAACTCAATTTGTCTTTGATACGAAAATATTATAAGTATCCAGCGGTGCCATTTTTTATCGAGTCTTACAAACAAATGATGAGAACCACATGGTCTTCTCAGAAATATGATAGAACTGTTGTTTTTGGCATTTCTGCTAAAATTAAATTATTCTTGAATTTTGTCAATTATTATTGAAAGAAAATTGACAAAATTGTCTTCCATTTATCCGAAAATTTATGACACACCCAGACCATGATTCTATTCAATTATTTGCTAGTTAATGCATTCGTTTCTGTTTGCTTGTTTATCCACCTCTGCAGTGTCTCCTTACCTTAAGTCTGCGTATCTCGGCTTCCAAATTATTTCTCTCCTCTCTGAGCTGCTGTTCTACGACGTCATTACCACGTCGGTCCCCGTCACGTGACTCTAGGCTTAGCTTTAACTTGGATATCTGAGCTTCTAGTGATGACTTGTCTCTGTTGATGGTTTTGGGAATAGCTAGTTAAAGATGCTTATATAGCTATGCAACATTTTTTTACGTAAACATATGGATATCCATTCACTGTCAAATATTTTCATTTGGATGAAGAATAAAAAAGCTTCAAGTTACTGATTGGTCACTAAACTGCATTAAAGTCTTAAGCATCACTGGTTCATACTTCAGCAATCCATAGTATTTGAGATTCGTGACGTAAGGTAATTATTTCCTAACAATATCCTTACCTAAGTATCCAATGTTTAGCCACAAAAACCTACAAACCTTTGCAAATTGTCGATCTGCCGTTTGAAACCATCAAGGCAAGTTGGATCAACGAGCCCAGAGGCCAACTTCCGTTTGTTCTCGTTGTTTTCTTCCTGTAATATTTCAAATATTTTATCTTCTTCTTCTTTGACGTTTAAATTATGACTACGTGTTACTGTTTTATTACTGTGTTCATAAAGCCCCGCCCAATTTGTGACATCAGGGTCAATTATCAATTGGTATAATGTGTACATTACCTGCAGTTTCTTCAGATCGATCTTGGATTGCGTGAGTTGGGCTTCCAACTCAGCAATACGTGATTCAAACACGATGCTCGGACCTTCCAACTTGCTAGAACGAGCTCTTGGCTTGCGGGATTTTGATGGAGTTGCCTGTTTATACACCAATTGCTTAAATTTTACACGTTTTAAGATATTGTTGGAGTAAGGACCTACCAGTGAAGATGATTTTTAATCATTTATTATGTATACCTACAGCTGCTAAAGATGAGATGTGTATTCTGGATTACGAAAAAGATTGTTAACTTTTGACTCTTTGCATCTTGTAGTATGTTTATCTTTGTGTCAATGGCTAAGCACAGGGCATTCTAGTGTAATTCATTTATAGTATTAATCCATACTAATATTATAAATGCGAAAGTAACTCTGTCTGTCTGTCTGTCTGTCTGTCTGTCTGTCTGTCTGTCTGTCTGTCTGTCTGTCTGTCTGTCTGTCTGTCTGTCTGTCTGTCTGTCTGTCTGTCTGTCTCGCTTTCACGCTAAAACGGCTGAACCGATTAAAACGAAATTTGGCACACAGATAGGCTATAGCCTGAGAAAGGACATAGGCTACTTTTGATTTCAATAGCACAGGTTAAGCAAACGCGACGCGAGCGCCGCGCAAGATAATAAAAGTATAATGCGTACGAAGTCGCGGGCAGCCACTAGTCATTTATATAAGTCTTAATTCTTTCTTACTGTCTTTCCTATTGCAAGCATATCACTCAGCTTATATTAAATTTAGTTCAAAAATCTTTCACACTATCCACGCTCATTGCCTCTAACTTATCTTTCAATAAACATCTTCTAGCAGACACCATTAACTTTTTTTAAATCTATGTTACCTTATTATCACTATCCAATCCAGTGCTGTCCCCAAACTCGTCCAAGTCATCAGTCTCTGAACCGGCGTACGAGTGGAACATTCGAGATATTATCTTGTTCTTCTGCGCTTCGTGTAAGTGCTCGTTTTCTGATATCACCTCTTTTACTTTGCCCAGCAGATTGTTCAATTCATCCTGTGAAGAAATAGGCTTTTTATTTTTATAGCTCTCCTCGCGACTTTATCCGCATACCTATAGTTCAGAATGCAGATGCATGAGATTATTGTAACTACTTGAATGAATATTTGTCGTTTATACGGTGATTAAGTATTCTGAAATTTTCGGCGTAATTTTATTATATTTTATTTTTTTCATAAGAACTTTCTCCTGACAATCCTTACCAGCCCTTTAACGTCTCCACTACATAACAGGGGCACGAGCCTACTCTCGTACGAGAGTGATTAAGCCATAATCCACCACAATGGCCTAATGCAATCCTAACAATACCAAAGGCAAACCAAAAATAATTAGGTATGCAATTCGTTTCTGCTGCTCTTGAAATTGGCGTTTAGCAACACATCAGCTATTTATTTTATGTTAATGAAGATGTATGCCAAATTTCCTATACCCGTTGTTAGTATACAATAAAGTATCATACCCTGCAGTATTGACTCTCGCGCTCCAACTGCTCGATGTATTCCTCCTGCTTCTGGATGAAGCTGATCACGTCGGGGCTGGTGCCGCCTGCCAGTTCAGGGCCGGCTGGCGCTGGTGGCGGTGGCACTGGTAGAGACAGTTAAAAGAAGTCATTAAATATGTAAATTCGGATTTAATTTCCTGCTATGAGCATATTTTTTTTAAATAGTTACGCAACTACTTTCACGAAGTAAACGCGACACGAAACTAGTGTCGCAAAAACATCTGCATCCAAAAGTTTTACAGTTTTCATATGTTGACAGCGCCATATCGCTGATACTGTTGATTTCACGACACTATTATTTTTGTGGAAGTAGTTTCACATGAGCTGCAACTACTTTCATGAAACTCATTTCAACTTGCATAATACTAGTTTCGTAATGTAAATTCGACTTAAGTGTTCTACATTTAAATGTTTTTAACGTGACATAAATGCATTGTAGGTCATTCTCATTTTTAAAATAAATAATTTTCTAATTAAAGGTCTTAAACCTTTGACTTGCTTCACTTTTTTAAGCAAAGACTTACGCCTAATTTAACTTGACATCTTACCATTGCCAACGCTGATCTTCGGCGTGTAAGTATTATTCAGACTATCGGCGTACAGCGTGGCGTATTTGGCAGTAAGCCGCGGCCGTGGCTTATTCAGTAGATTGTAAGGAGACAGAGGATACTTCTTGTCGAGATCGCCGTCGGATTCGTCCAGATTCTTGATCGAAGCTGAACCGCCGTAGCTGCGTACCTGAGTATGATTGACGTTGTAAATAAATGCGGACGCAGTTTGAAGTTTTCTCATAGGAGTATTAAGGCGGTTTATTTTGCGATTTCATGTTAAATGTCAATATATACAATGACAAAAATAGTTTATGATATAAAAAAAAATGTCAAAGTACATTTACGAGCACAGTCTACCTACAGAATGACCTACAGTAGGTATTATGTGTCAGCAGAGTTGAAACTGTATTTAGTGTCATTAATTCTTACATTAGGAAAAGAGATTAAAAAAATATATTTTATTCTTGTAGGAGGCGCAGTTCTTACCGCATTTTAATTAAAATGTACCTACATTCTATCTTCGAGTTGATACCAAAATCCTTTTGCTATAATAAAATACTACTTATAGAAACTTTAAAATTGCAATATTTATGTACTTACGCTAGGCACATAGTTCCCAGATAAAAAGTATCTGAGTTTGGACACAGCCTCCTTGTAAGCCAGTTCTGTATAATCAGGGATCCTCTTCAAGCCATAATCCGTCAGCTTCGTCGGCCTCCTATTCCAATTATAATACGAACTCATTTTAAAAACATCAAAAACTATAAACAAATTCAAAACACTATAATAAAACCTCTTTATTCAAAAAAAGAAAACAATAAAACGTCACATTTTTCTTAAATTAAAAAGTTTAAAATTAAAATTCTTATTTCGAACGTCGATAGTTGCGCATTGCGCCAGGATTTTGATTGCAATGGGTTTTTTTGGAAGTCCTTATTGATTACACGGATGCTATGGTAACCGTTGTTATGATAACAGGTGCATGGTTACTGGTACGCCCGGCAAGAAAAGTGTTTGAATGTCGCTAAAATGGCGGCATATAATTTTTAGACTTGAATAGGTAGATACTTATTAATTATAATTATAAATCTTTTGAAGCAAGTTATTTATAAGTAATGTAAGTAGTTTTAACGCATTTTTGATGAATTTTGTATTTATGTAGTAGTAGTTAAACACCTTAGTACAAATAGAGTAAAAATAATTAAAATAGGGTGACAGTTTTCGACGCGACTGTATTTAATTAAAACATGAATACTTGATTACTAAAGTTAAGTATAGTACTTACCTATCTACACTTAACATATCTTTATTAAATTACATTTAGGGATTACCTACGTCAGAATTATAAAAACTATGTATTCTTCTGTATGGCAGCATTTTTTACTCAGGTACGTACCTGCATCTTCATTACGTCTATAAAACATCAATATTTTTAGGTATATAAAAGTACTTTGATTTGAGAAAGATTTTTGAGTAGGCAGAAAAATCTATTTAAGTTCCTATCCACTAAACGTATTCCTCTTTCGGTTTTGACGTCGCGGTTGTCTAGGTATATCTAATTTAATTGAGCATTAAGTTTAATGACCCTTTTGCAACTGCATGTTAGGATAATTACAGCAACGGAAAGATTTCACATCACTAATGGACCTCAAAACCTTATTTTAATACTTTTAATTACTTATTAATTGTAATGAATCTTACCTAATTTTCGGACGTCGCAGTTTCCCGTTCATCTCTTTGTCTGATCCCGCGCTGGACCCGCTTTTAGCTCTATAACCTAATGTCTTCGGTTTGGCAGAATAGTTCGTCGAGCCCATGCCTACTACACCCACAATTAAAAACTTAAACTTCTTACGTTTTTAAAAAAATAATGGCAGCCTAATAATTACTTGAATGGACTGTTCTTTATTCAAATTTTTTGTATTCTTTTTTTAAAATTAGAATCTGGACGTCATAGCGCACAGCAACAGAGAATCGTTGTCAGAAAAGGAATGGATTTTCCAAATAAAGAACTTTGGAAACTTCCTGTTTTTTGTCTCTTTCTATCTTAAGAGAAAAGCTAATCGCTTTGTTTCGTTCCATCGGAAAAGTTTTCTTTGGGAAGGTAGATTGTAGACCAGGAGTTTGGTCATTTTTTCCTAATGGGATACGCTTTCTCTTAACTCAGACCAGGGTTTTGGTCATGATAAATTAAATACTTAATTCGATTTATAAACCGAAATACAATTTGTGAAACATTGATTCAAAGATCATTTAAACAATGTCTAGTTTTTAAAACAAAGTATCTATCTAGGTAAAAATTGTGTAGTTTCAGAACTGTTCGTGATTCGTGTCGTAGCTTTTTTGCTCAATCTGTCGCTCTAAGTAATAAATTAAAAAATCTTTATTCAAGTAGGAGTAGGAATACTTTATTATATTAGAAATCAAAGTTTTCAAAGTCATTCTCCAAAAACTAGTCCGTACTTACATAAAACTCAAATAAATGTAATTTAGAACAAATCTTTAACATTTAACTCGATTCTTATTGCCAGTATTCTCAAATGGCCACCAATATAAAGCCATGGTCTCTTACACCAGGTGACAGGCAGTGTCTGTCGTGCTAAAAGTTGGCGGGAATCCATTTCTGATCACGCGACGTCCCTCGTTCGTGATAATCCGACACAAATCATATACATTTGAATAATCTGTCGGCTATTCTAAGGTAACGTAAAACCTTAGCTTTTATTACTTGAAAGAAATACGAAACGCAAACTCTTCATTTACTTTGGTATAAAGATTGAAAGTAAGATTATTGAGATATGTTTTTATTTTTAGGTAATTATTCTTCTGCAAAAGTAATTCTACATGAAATTAAACTAGGCTCAAGTTATTTGTTGTTGCTAGGTAGGTAGGTACCATAGGTTTTCGTTCACGCCCTGTGCTGTTAGGCAGTATAGGCAGCAAACATTATACAGACAGGCAGTTAACCGGAAGTAGATTTGGTTAAGATAAAATTCTAAAAGAAAACAAGTCAAGTTGTTCCAATTTGAAATCTTTTAAATGAATTCGGGATTAAGAAGATTTCAAAATTACATTCATTAATCATCAAATAACCTCACGCAGGTAAAAGGGAAAATAAAACAAAAATGTTAAAAATTGTTAGTTTTTTACTAAATAAATTTCACATTCCAATATGGCGCGGTTAGATAACTTATTTAACTAGACAGTCTCCTTTAGTTAAGTTTAATTGTGGATTAAATTACTATTGTCTAATGAAAAGAGGATAATCTACAGAGATTTTTTTTATATTAAAAGGATAAAACCTTTTTTTACGCTTAGATCAGTTTTTTTTATTTAGTTAGATTGTTTCTGATTCCCCTTTTTATCAGACAATTTAGTTTACAAAATAATTTTCATTAAGATAGTTCATAAGCTGTAGTTTTTTTAAGGTGTTTGTATAAAAAAAATATAACGTGGTGTTTTTTTTAATGTGAAGAAATATGAAAAAATATGTTTTAAAAGGTTTTTATATTGATTGAAATTACGAGTCACAATATCTTTTTTACACTATAGTTGCCTTAGTTTACGTTATATTTGTATCAAAATAGCAAAATCATTTATAACTTGAAACACTTCAGTAGCAAAATTAGTTTTTTTTTCTTTTTTAATAAACTAAACTAGCAACGAACGTAAATAATTACGTTAGTAAACAATAATACTAAACAAACAAAAATTCCTATTTTTGGTGTTAGTAGCTACGCAACAAAAAAAACTAGGGCTACAAAAATAAATATCTATATTTTGCTTTTTAAGTAAATCGATCCTTGGATTGCACGAAAAATACATTAAAATTAAACTTTATTTTATGTAATTAGGGCTTAATTTCTGAAGAAAGTAAAATTTTTTTTAACTTAATTACTTAACTACTTATAACTTTCTAAAATTCGTGAATTAAAAAACATATTAAAAGTTTTTGATATTAAAATTTTAAAAGCAAATAAATAAAATTTTCGATTTTTTTTCTTCTAATGGCACTTTAGAATAACTACGAAAACTAAGAAGAAATTACACAAATTAGTGAGATTGGGACAGACTTTCATAACATACATAGGTACTGTCATTTTTAAACTTAATATTATTATTTAAACAAAAAAAGTATGAAAATGCTTCTAGACCATTAAGTATAGGATATTTTTTCGGAAAAGATAGTTTCAAAAATTTTAAAAAATATTTGTGCGAATATGGCTGAAAAGGTTACCAACCAAGCCTTTAATTTACTTCAAGAAAAAAGTTTGAAAATACCTCTACATGCTTTAGCAGACTTGAAGAATTGCTATACTATGCCTATGGCACAAAATATCAAGCCGAAAGGTTTGATTACATTAAATATTACGTAATAATTAAACAGTTATTTCATTTAAAAAAATATTATTTACAACATACACACAAAATCATACATAAGTCTACAGTGTACAAAATCTGTCGTTTTTGAGATAGCAACACTGGTAAGTATTTGCTAATATCGGTGTTGCTAAGGTACTTTTTATTCACAAAAGTTTTTATTTCGAAAATAGTCTTGTGATTGTCAAAAACGATGGTTTTGTAAACATTTTTTCTAGCAATCTCTCGTTCATCTTAACTCGATTAGTTCATTTCACTCTACATTGCAATAAATTGACGGATTCAAAAACTGGAGTACAAAACGAGACGGAATCAGTAAATGCAATAGTTCTATCACTTATTAAGCTCATTGAAATTTATTCACAACTTGTTTCACCCAGCTTCCCTTAGGATCTTCATTTGGTTCAATTTTAGCTTCAATAATACTGGTTTCGTTTTCAGGAATGTGTTTGTCGAAAGTGCTGATGACATTTCTTTCTTTTTTACCATTATCGCTGACACTTCGCTCAAAGGTTGCTACTTTTGTTGTTATGGACTTCGGTCTAGATGTTTGTGCTGGCTTTTTGATACTTTGAGGTTTCACTTGACTTCGTGACATTTGTTCGATCTCCATTCGTCGTTCTAGAACGGATTTTGAAGTTATTTTCGGAGGTTCGATCGACGATCGTTTTTCTATTGTTTTAGTTTTGCGCGTCGCTGAATCGAGACTTGCTCGTTCGAAGCTTAGTCTCTTCATTTGGATACTCTGGATTTTAGTTTTGTCGATTGTTTCGTCAGTTTTGGAATCATTAACCGAAACTTTAATGGCAACGTTTGCTTTCTCTTCGGTTTTGATATCTGGTTTTGGAGTTGGTTTATAGCATACATTACGTTTAATAGTCTTAGTATTTACAGATTCTGTTGATGACGCCTCTTGACTTTTCACTAAACTACTCGTTCTGTACACGAAGCTTTTGTTTTGAATGCCTGTTACTGGAATATTCGTTATTTTAGGCTTGACAGGAACTGGAGGTGCTACTTTACTTTTATTTAATTGTAAATTTTGAGATCTCTGTTCATTGTTTTGTTGGAATTTATTCGTTGTATACGTAAGTCGGGTTTGTACGCTAGACTTTTCGTTTATATTTGTAGTAACTGTTACTTTTTGTGCCCTAAATGATGTATTACTTTTGAGACTTTCTACTCTAGTAACACATTTGGTTGTAGGTTTGGAGCCGTCTGGTCTACCTTCTTCGTTATCATCTTGGTCTGAATAAACAGCTGAATCTCTAAAGACGTCTTCATCAGTTACATGTTCAATTTTTTCAAAAGATTTTTCGTAATGATCTGAACTCGTTGGAATTGTAGAATCTGTGATTTTATCGTTTTTCTTCTCTTCGCGGTCGTTTTGACCATTTATTTTGTTCGACTCTTGATACGTTCCTTCACTTGATGACGTCACGAATGATGAATTAGAAAATAAACTGTCGGGTCGAACAGCATTCTTGTTAATTAGAACATTAACGTTCTTTGCAGGTGATTTCTCACTGACTAAGGTCGTTGGGTCAACGTAATCTGATTGTGCTATTCGAGCGCCTAATAATTTACTGCCTTGCATGTAAATTGGCAGTTTGTTAACACTCTGGTACGAACTATTATGAGATTTAGTTTGAGAAGTAGTGCTGCCAAAACTGCTTGATATGTTTGTCACCAAACTAATACTCTTTTCGTAACTTGGTTTTATTGGTTCTTGTTTTGCTGTGATGTTATCGCAACTCTGTGAGAGTGCTTCCAATTTGTTCTTTTCGTTTTGACTGTCTGTTAAAGTAGTTTTTTCGTAAACGCTTTGACTGAGTACATCGTTGACACCTACACAAGTCGTTGTAGATGTGGTAGAACTTGCGTCAGTGGATGTAATCACAACTTTTATATCACTTTTTGCTAAATTGTCAACGTCATCGACAGGTTTCGTCGCTTTTACTTCTGGTTGATTTTGGTTATCATCATGATCATCACCTATGATACTTCTAAATCTTTGTAGTAAGTTTTTAGAATAACTCCTTGGATTTAAAGCTGACCGTTTCTCGTTTGTTGGACTTTTCGGGTCAGATTTGATACTATCTGGATTGCTTTCTTCATTGGCATTTATTTCAGTGTCCTCATTGCTTTTGTTTGGAGTACGATTTCTAAATCTGCTTAAGACATTTTTGAGTGATAGTAAGTTGCTAGTTGGCTTGTAAATTTTATGTTCTGGGTGTATAGGTTCTAGGTCTTTATGTTTAACTTCGTTTCGTTCTAAACCTAGCACTTCAGCAGATGAAACAGATGTATCCAGATTGGGTTGTGATACGTTTAACAGATTTTCATTTTTATTCCTGTCAAGTTTCACATCTTCGAAGTTATTCTTGTAACACCTGTCTATTTCCTCCTCAAGGTCTAAAGTCGATTGACTTATGTTTTGCACGTAGTCAGTTTCACTCGATTTAGAGGTTTTGTTGAATTTAAGCACATCACCTTCACTCATATAGTTTTCAACGTCATCGTAACTTATTTCGCTCTGGTCAGATGCTATAGTGAAAGGTCTGTCTATGCTTAAAACTTTGCCTTCTCTATTCAAATACGTCTTGCTGTTACTACTAGGTTTACATTTGAATGTACTTAAGTTGTTTTCTTCTTGAGTACTAGTAACTACTTGAAAGCTTCTTGGTAAAGACCCTGACTTTCTATCTCTTGAAACGTTAAAATGTTCCTTCTGCCTGCTCAACCAAATCTCTGGGGTATTAGGACTTTGTTGATCTGCATTCATTGGCATATAATCTGATGGTAAATTCGCCGGTACATCTTTCTTCCTCCTCACTTTAACAAGGCTGTCGTATACATTTTCGTCTGTCGTCGGCGGACCTTGATTTTGCATTGAAGTGTAATAATCTAAAGATTTTTGTTCAACTTTTACTGGAGATTTAACTGGTACGTCATAAATTCCATCATCGTTACTGGCGTTTAATTTATCAAATGATAGATAAACATAGTCTGATTCTTGTACGCTTGCTCTTGTGTTTTTTGCTGGTATCGGTGGACTGGGCAGTCTTATTGGTATGCCAGAACTCTGATGTGCATTTACTGTAGGTGGATTTGTTTTAGGAATTTGATTATCGATCTTGACTTCGACTCGCAAAGTCTCGTAAATATGTTCATCGTCTAATTCAGCCTCTACATCAATCTTTGGGATAACTGCGTCGATATCTTCGTCATCTTTATTAAGATCAATGTTTTCAGATGTTTGTCGTCCATATTTTGGTTTTAATTTTAGTGATTCAGTGTTCCGAGCTAAAACTACTTGCTCAGGGTTTGAATGGGATTTCAATAGCCTCTGATGTCGTCTTTGGGCACTGTTTCTTTGTTGCTGCTTCTTTAATAGTTTTTGGAATTCTCTGTTCTGCATGAGTAGTTGGGAAATTATTTGTTCTAAAGGTTGTTCCGTCTCTTCAAATTTTTCGTTGACTTCTTCACTTTGTATCTCACTTTCACCAACTTTATCGTCTACCTCTGAACCTTCGTTTATTACTTTTTGTTTATTTAAGTACTTGACCTTTTCTAGTTCATTCTTTTTGAACGAATCTGTTTTTTCTATCAGCTTTTTATAAGTCTCTTCATCGATGTCTTCGTCTTTGCTTATGGAATCAGGCAAATCTGAACTTTGTGAAGCTTCCTTTGACTTATCAACGTTTAGACTGTCATTTGATTCTGATATGTGTAGAATGTTTTCTGTTGACACATCAGTTGAGAAATCTGCGTAAAATTTCGCTGTTGTATCTGATCCAAGTCTTAAACCTTTAGTCCTACTTTTCTTTAACTTGGATATTTTCTTTGGTATATTTTTCGAATTATACATCTTTATCTCTATACTTGGTTTAGGAATACTGCCTTTTTTCTTAGCATCTTCTGGATCTGACGTTATTAAGTTCTCGTGAATCTTAACTTTTCTTGTTATTTTATTCGAACCACAGTGTCTGCATTCAAACTCCATCTTTTCATTACCTTTTATTTCACTTCTGTCAGTGTCACTATCAGCAGGTTTTTTGATTACAATTGAGTTTTGTTGTAGACCAGGTTCAGATTTTCTTCTCCAAGTGCCTATTTTAGATAGTTTTGATCTGTGCGGGTCATCTTTAGACTTTGATCGTGTCACGTCAGTTCTCAGTTTATCAGTATCATTGCACCTAGACTTTCTATTATACAACGTTCCTAGAGAATCAGTAACAGCGATGTTTTCTTTAATCTTCGCACATTTGAGACAAGTTTTATTAATATTTCTCACACTTAGTAACGAATTATTTGTATCGGTTAAATCATCTTTGCTTTTACTATTCTCTGTATACCCAATTATATTATCTGACGAGTGATAGCCTCTAGTTTTGGTTAAAGAATTACTGTTTATAAATTCTTTATTGAAGCTCTCTTGTGATGATTGGAAATCTGAGCATTTACATCCACTTAATTTCCGTTCTAAGTGATCTGCGCTGCCAGAGTCAATGTAATGTAATGACCTATCGCATTCGGGGCATTTCTCACCGTTTTCATTATCTCTGCAGTTACATTTATCGTCTTTAACTTTATCTTTATTGAGTTCAGTTTCACAATCGGAACAGAGATCGACATAACAACTGTCACAAGTGAAATCTGTACCTTTTTCTACGGATACTTGAACACAATCACAATCTTGAGGCATTTCAGATCTGGAGTTAGGCACTGTGTATTTCCTGTTCACTTTCTTCAAGCGGCCTCTGATGCTGTTTTCGCAGGTCTTTCTTCTCTCTCGCTCTAACTTGCGCTTCTCTAGATATTCCGGGGCAGATAGTTGCTTCCTCATTGACGCTTGTGTTATTAAGTTGTGAGATTTCTCCGCTAGCATGTCATCTGGAAGTAAGAATTAACTATTAAAGCTAGATCATGTTTCTATTATGTTTAAAATATGGTAAGAAATCCATTTTGGTCCATCTATTGATTTGTTTGTTCCATGCCGCTATTTAGTCATTTATAGTCTTTTGTTTCCTTACCATCAGTTTTATTTTGTCCAAGCTCCATCACTAGTTGCCGAGCATGCGAAGGTATGACAGCGTTGTAATTTTCCAAAATTACCTGAAAGTAATGGAATAATATATTCAGTAAAGATAAAAATTATTCATATTTTATGATAATGTCTTAGTTCTAAGATACGATGATTTTAGATGTATTAACTTACTTTATTTTATTCTTTTTCAAAAAACAACAGCTTCAAAGCAAACATAGCAATAGAATATGAAATTTCACAGCCAATTACAGTTTTTCACATTTATAAATTGAATAGGCACTTAGAAACATTGTTGTCTAAATGCATACAAAGTAACTTACGGATAGCTTTTAATATATTATGTTATAACTAACGTACCCGCTTCAACAACAAAGTCCACTCCCGCTTATGTCTCGGCGATCTAGCTTGCAACGTGAGCTGCGCACGCGGCGCGTCCCACGGAATCACGTGGAAGGAGAGGGGGGCGCCCGCTATCGATTCCACTAGCATCATGTTGTTGCACTGGGGACAAAGAAAATTTAGTAAAATAAGTAAGAAGTTTTGGAGAATCTCCATACATACATTTAAACATGTGCGTGCGCCTCTCTCCCATTGGTGTACTTTAACATCTACTTACATGTACCGCATCTATGACAATAAAAATTCTTTATCTTTATCTAAACCAGAAACCACTTCCCTCCACTTGCTACAATCCAAACACACTTCTTTCGCTTCATCCACATTCACTACTCGCCTCATCCATGCCCCCCGATTTAGGGAAGGTACCTACTCTTGACCTTGGCCTTTCTTAAACAAGCCCTTGATTTGACCGATAATGATTATTTACAATTATATGCGACTTGCGACTTGTACCTAAGCTGGATATTACTTACCATGATATGCGACTTGTATGCGAGTATCCCGTCCTCCCTATTCTTGGTGACGAGAAGCATCTTGTCGAAGAGGAAGGCGTGACGCATCGCCTTCGCGCCGAACACTCTGTAACACATGAAAGATCCTGGCTATAAGACTAATCGATATTTAAATGGGCTTTATAAAACAGGCTTTAAAAAGAATCGAGTCTAAAGCGCGCTGTTGTTTTATGCGTTGACGCTTGCATAAAACAACAGCGCGGTGGGTCGTCTTACCACTTACAGATAAAATTTTACTGACAGATAAACCTATGTATATTGTCTGTCTAAATAACTGGCTAAACATCACGTTTTAGACAGTCACAAGTGGTGAGACAGTCTCAAATTATACAATCAGTAACATTGAATGTAGCATTTCATACCTGAATGTCCCTTCGGCACACAACTCTCCGTACGTAGTCAAATCCGGGCCATTCCATCCGTACAGGAGTGACTGGATCTCCTGAAATATTACAACTAACTTCATCATTATATTCTTTAACCTTGTCATCTATCAATGGTGTTATCAATGCTTGTGACCCGGTTGCAGACTAAGAGTTAAGTTAGTTTAGTTCAGCTCTCGTAGCTGACGCAGTTTTTCATACACCTACTTGTGTGTGTTATAGCTATTTACTTCTAAAGGTAGTCGCAACCTGTGGTCATCATAACATTTAAAGAAAAGTCTTACAAATTTATGAAGACTTAACAAACTGTCCTACCAGAGGTTCCTCAAGCAATGTTTCTCGTAGCCATTTTACTTTGTCTTAGACCATCAAAGACAAATGAGTAGATGAAATGAATGATCAAATACCTGTACTCTCACAGCATGTTCGTGCCTTCGTTTCATATCATCGATGTGCTGGGCGATACCCGTCATCTGAAGTAACGCATATTCAGTCTCTGTTGACGCGCATTGCTTCACGACATTCTAGAAGTTTAATTGTATAATGTTATTGGATCAAATTAAAGAAGACATGGTGTATTATTGATTAAATTAAAATGGCTTTTTTATGGATTTTCTATACATATTGGATTCAATTGATGTTGAAATCAACATCAGGAGCGTGTTTCACGCTTTTTTGGACGCACACTGAAAAACATGTAGGATCACCTATTTTGGATTTTTTTAAATGTTTAGTTGACTGTTCCTGGGTTACGATAATGACGTTTATTAAGAGTTTCAGCTGATAGAACTATTAACACCAGAATAATCAAATCTAAACCCACAGATATTCTACCCAACAAAAAACAAAACACTTACTTGCAACAAAAGATGATACTTCAAAATCCTCTGCACTGGCTTCAGCAAATACGACGCTAGAGGAAGAGGATGGCCTAACGCTATCTGTCTCTCTCTAAACTCTCGCGCACTGTGGTTATCTGACGCCAATGCGGCTAATCTCTCCATGGTGCGAGGGTATCCTGTGCAGTAGGAGGTGTATACTGCGAACCCTGAGGTGTTGTTGACGAAGCAACGGGCGATACAAGTCTCGTCGAGGCGGCAGGAGTTCAGCTCGTTGCAGAGTGATCTGGAAGTGATAAAAGTGGTCTTAATGATGATTTTTTTAAGGATGAAGTCTGTATTAAGGGCTTTTCAACTTAGAACGATTCTTTGTTACAAGAACAGTTGACCTCAATTCGTGTATATCGTATACCTCCTCCAAAGTGATTATAAGTAACCCCATATCTGTTATAGTCATTTGGTTTTTTTTAAATATTTACTTACTTACTTAGGTATTCGTATGTCTATAGAGTCGTCTAGGTTGGTATGCGCTGTCATATAAGTTCATATGATCCTACATCGTGTTAAAAGTAAGTGTGCCGTTTGTATCCAGATTGTTCTGAAGTTTATACCTTTCATGACAACATTTCCATTCATCCGAAGATCAAACTAACAACATTTATTTACAAAAAGATAAGCTTTAAACGGCAACATTTTATTGCAACCTTAACCTATACGACGTAGACGCAAGTAAGTACCAACTATATTTTGCCAAGCTTTTCTCACTACGTGTGGTATTTACAATTGCCGGCCAAGTGTTGTGCCTAGCGGTACTCTTATAACCTAAGCAAGAAACGCTAAAATGAACGTAGACTTCGCTTTATTATTGTATTGTTGTGGGGAACGCTCGAGCAGATTTTCAAATTTAATTGCCTCAGGAAAGCTGGCACTGTTTGTCACGGTGTTTTGTCGCGTTCTGACATATTTCTGTTTCTGTTTAAACTCTTGTCAGTAGCAAAGAATGTTAAGAAACGAAAAATTCTTGTCACAGCGAATACATTTTAACCCTGCTAGATATACCTATGTGCTCAATATAATGTCTCCGAAGCAATATTACAGAAAGACGTTGATTTTATATTTTCAAATCAGCAATAAGGAATAACGGGTGTAAGTACCTAATTCTTAATGGATTTAATGATTAAGGTTGCCTGGAAGATATTGCTACCTAGCAATAAGACCGCATGTTGCTTCTTATATTTTTGTTTGTGTCTGTATCTTATATCTTTGTGTGCAATAAAGAATATTTGTATTGTATAAAATTGTTTTATGACATTTTCTGAATGCAATCCGATTGACTTAACGCTAACCTCACGCAGCACTGTCTATCAGCGTGTCAATTTGTTTGCTCTCTTATTGGCTTCTTTCTCTCATTCATCGCCCTCACATTTCCGCTTCTAATATTTCAAATCCGTCTCTGTATAAATAATAAAGGCTCGTCTTTCTTGCAACTCGGTCAAATAGCAAATTATTTAACTAGAATATAGATATATAGTCGTGTTTATAGCTGTAGTGAATATTTGCTAAGATGTCGAATGTTTCAGTCAAATCAGGTTAAATATCATGTGGTATTTCTTACTTATTAATTTTGTATGTCAAATTGGCAACTTCGGTTGTAAGTATTTTTGAACCATTTTAAGATAACTAAGTAGGTACTTACTAGCTTTCTTGTCGTAATCGTATATTTTATGATTTATTAATTGGTAACTACTCTAGGTCCATCTTTAGAAGTCGTTAATACTTATCTACTATACTAATTTTAGTTCAGTACAGAACAGTAGATAGTAAATGTAGAAAAAATACACATAATCTAACTACATATTTTTTTATTATAGGCATAACAACTAGGTATAATTTTGAGTCACAAATAACAAGGCAGCATGTATCGATCGATCTCGTACTTATCTTAACAAGGGCAGAAAAAGCAAAAAGTGGGGAACGTCAAATTATCGCATATGTCGAGCATTTTGCAAAAAACCGAGGGTGATACAAAGTAGGGTGGCTATACTATTTGTAGTTCTGGTATTTACGATATTGCACATTATACTTATGATACATATTGGGGAAATGTGTATGATTAAATTGCTGTAAAATATACAATTCCAAGGGTTGTATCTAATTATACAAATTGCTAATTCTTGGGTTCCTTGTCTGAGATCCTACTAAACTTTAAGGCCAAAACACACCGGGTGCGTATGCGTACCTCTGAGTTGTAATGTATGGAACTGTCACCGCTTGCGTAACGTAGACGTACACGTCGACGTGACGCGTAGCCCGGTGTCACGTCGGGTTACACCGTAACTACGCGCATGGCTACGCCGTGCTTACGTCTACGTTACGCATACGCATCCGGTGTGTTTCAGCCTTTATCTTTGATACTCTTTCACGCAAAACCACAACCGAACTTATTCAAATGCAATTCATGATGCAAGCCTGATAAGACACCGTTTTTGTGATTGAAAAAACTAACATGAGAGCGACAAGTCTGTATAAGATGGTAGAGACGACTTAGTGAACTCCCGTCTCTTATAGAGTTCATTATTCATATATCATAACATTTCTTTCATAGCACAATCCAATACATTATATTCATAATACATTCAATCATAAATACTTATATATCATCCTAAAGAAAAATGAAGTATTTACCTGTTAAAAGCATAAATATCTTCAATGTTGTTGAAGAGCTCCATCAATTCGTCTTCAGAGAATGTCCCATCTCGGCGCCAAACGTGTAAGTAGCCCTGAAAATAATTAACAATCCAAATATTTTTTAATTGCCTCCAAATCACTTAAAACTTCAATTGCAAGTTACAACGAATGTA
Organism: Anarsia innoxiella; assembly: GCA_947563765.1. Lineage (NCBI taxonomy): Eukaryota > Metazoa > Arthropoda > Insecta > Lepidoptera > Gelechiidae > Anarsia > Anarsia innoxiella. The sequence goes on from OX387416.1 coordinate 4,021,984, forward strand.
TAATACACCTCTAAGTTTAATGAAGCGTTAGTTTTAATTTATTTTTCTACAACAGAATTGTAAAATTCCGAGATTGTTTATCCGCGTGTCAAAAATACCGATGCAAAGTGTCAAATTTTGACAGTAGATAGCTAGGTAAAACATTGTGGCCGTTTAGACAGAATCTTTGTGAAAAACTCATATTTTCACTAAAGCTAAATCGTAAATTCTTCATTTGAAAACCATAAACAACAGCCTTTACAAATAGGAACGACAATCTCGTAATTAAACAGCTAGACACCATTTAGGTACCTACGTCCCATCAGCTAATTAGCAACAGTCAAAATAAATGGCGGTAATTAATAGAATTAGGTTAAAAAACAAAACAGATACTTATTTATTCTAATAGACCTTAATAAGTAACAGACCTAAATATAAATTAGAGCGGACGAAGTGAATTTGTCTGCCTACGATCATTTTAGACTGTCTCGTGAAACTGCGTTGGTTGTTAAATCATTTATTTAACTCAATATTGTTATCACCTACTTATAATAATAGATAATCCAAAAAAATTGCGTAATATCTTCGGGTAACCTGGGCCAAGTCTGCCAAACAATATTTTCAGTTGCGCGTCGGCTGAGTGTCAATTATAGTGTCAATTGCATTTTTAACACATTTGGTCGCAATCAGTGTAACAATAACAAGCCATTGTTTAGCAGAATACTAAATGTGTCAAAAAATACCATTGACACTCTGCCGACGCACAACTGAGGCTATTTTAAATTGACAGACTTGGGCCCCTGTAATAATAATGCATAAAAGACCATCGTAATGTTCTCTAAAACTTAATAGCTTTTTTTCCAAAAGTACCTACTTACTGCAAAACCTATTAAGATTAGTAAAACAGTCCATTTAGGAACGGTACTTAATCGTTGTATAGGTTCAAGTATAGGCAACCTAGGTACTAGGAACGAAACCTAACTGTACCTCCCCCCATATGTCTGGGGTAGAAAGAAAAATACGCACGAGCCTTAAAAGCGACGTAGCCAGAGCAGGTTTCCTTACTTATTGACAGATAGACAGAATGATTGATCTTGGGCATTTTGACCCAACTGCTTACTCCTGAGGCTAAGTACTACCTACTGCTAGATGTTAAAGATACTACTAGCTGTTAAAATTACCTACATCTCGTTTCCATTTGACGTGTTACGGTCCGGTTTTTTAACGGATGACAATATTAAAAGAGAGCCGACATCTGACAAATATGAAAAGCTTCATATAAAACGAACTTCAGATCTTGTTTTTTGATGGACATACGGAAAATTACCGGATCCGGCAAGGAGTCCTAAAAACAGTTACGCACTACATCCGGTCCGATAAAATTACCATAGAAAGTTCTCGGATCTAAACTAAACATCTCGGATCGGATTCGGCTCGGATATAGTGTGCTTCAAGAAGACGCCTACCACCATATATACAACATTTGCTTTCTTAATTTTTCTCTGTTATTGTCCTCATATTTAAAGTTGTCTGCATCAAAATGGATATATCCATAAAAAATACTCTCTTTCAATACAAATAAAACATAATAATAAATGGTTATGTTAACGTGGGCACACGTATAAATTAACACGATTGTTTTAGGGTTCAGTGGCACAAATGGATTTAGTAACATTTCAAGAACAGTGTTTCTTTTTTTACTTCTGTTCATGGGCACCAATGATCTAGCTAAAATTAGGAATTCTGACATTGACTGATTGATCAAAAAATTTGAGACTGAATAGATTTAGGTGAATTGGTAGGTATTATATTTACCTATTTTTTTTTCTTAATCACTAGGCATTTATAGATTCTTGACCTGTATCAATCAAATTGCTCAAAACATTGGGTCCTTCGTTTACCATAAAACTAGGTATTGTATAAACCAATTTTAAAATGTAGAATAAATATTTAACTTTAGACTCTTGAGTACGGAACCATCATCCCAGTAACACATCTTTAACTTTAGACTCTTGAGTACGGAACCATCATCCCAGTAACACATCTTACACTTACCCAACATGCGTATGGGACGACACGAGACAAGTCGAACGCTGTCGAACATAAAAATGCATTTCACTATGCACCCGTGGGCGAGTACTGTTATTCTATCGAACCTACGTATATGTTCCGGTCTATAGTGATGTGATATTGATATTACTCGTATAAGAGTAATTTAATTTAAAAAGTACTCAACTCAAGTACGCTTAATACCGTAATCGTTACAAATACCATGTTACTTAGTGAGCATGTTACAACTGAATAAATTAAATTACCTTTAAAAGTTACTTTAGACATACCAGGCGCGGTCCTAAAGGGGGGGTCACAGGGGACATGACCCCCCCCAAAATCTAACGTCAAATTGAAAAATCTCAACAATAATAAAAAAAAATAAAAGGAAATTTCTAGCTATCCCCTAACAGCGATAGATTTATAATTTGCTGATATCTAGTGGTATTTTTATGAACTACGTACGATGGCCAAAAGAACTTGGAAATGACATCTAGTTTATAGTCTGATCCTTAATCCGAGTCACAAATTGACAAGTGCAACTGTCAATTGTACCAAAAAGGGTGACCAGCTACAATAGTGATGTTCAGCAATCTATAGATTTAGATGTTTAGTCGAGCCTAATTTTATTAGGTACTTACCTAATAAAAAAAATTAGTAAGTATGCAATAGGTTTTTATTTAATAATAAGATTAGAGGAATATAATAGCATACTTATTAAAATTGCTCACTACAAAATTATTACAAAAGATGGAAAATTTATTGAGAGATTTAGAGAAATTAAAATAAAACATTACAAGTTCTTTTATACATTTTTACACGACTACGGCGAAGCCAAAAGGAAGTGTGTTTGGCAGTCTATGTATGTATGTATGTATGTTCCACCGTAACTTCTAAAATACTGAACCAATTTTGATGAATGAGGTGTCAAAAGATTCGTAATAATACGGCGGGTGACATAGGCATATAGATTTGCAATAAATTTAATACTTTGCCCACTAGTGGGCAAGAAGTCACGATGAAAAAAATAAAAGTTACAGAGTTTCGTTACAGAGTATCAGCTATGGATTACAAAGTGGAAACGGGAGGTCACAGAAAATGCTGATACGAAACTTCCTAAGTGTGTAGTTTCTACCATCGAAGTTTGTGATGATGATTTATACCCAAATATAAAGACATTTCTCAAAATTCTGGCAACTCTTCCGCGACAGCAGAGCGATCCTTTTCTACGCTTAGGCGTGTAAAAACATGGTTGAGAGCTAACACGTTAGAAGAGCGATTAACAGGTTTAGCTCTTCTAAACATTCACCCGGAAATAGTACCAGACATCTCAAATATTATCACCCGATTCGCAAATACAAAAAGACGACTTTCATTTGTTTTATAAGTAATGTATAAAATAAAATTGTGTCTTGTGCAATAATGTTTTTTTTATTCCAGATACCTATTTTTTATTAGTGTAGTGAGTGACCCCCTCCAAAATTTCAGGCTACGACCGCGCCTGAGACATACCTACCTAATAATCATACATACATATCTACACATCTTTCCCATCGGGGTAGGCAGATACCACTTCCTCTTGTTACCATCTAAACACACCTCTTTTGTTTCATCTAGGTACAATCATCAGCCTCATAAATTATGCACGTTGTCGTCGGTTCAGAGTATTCTTGATTTGGCCTTTCTTTAACAAGTCCCCGATTTGATCGAAATACTTTAGCCTAAAATATCAGTTACAAAATAACAACTATCACCCCAACACTAAAATAACGCCTACATTTTTTTTCAAAAGTGTTAGTTGTCGATACCACAGTTGTAAATAATCTAAAGTGACAGTTATTTGATAGTTAGAATTAATAGCTGATAATTAGTGAAGTAACTACAATCTTTAATCAATTTATAAAAAGCGTATAGGTAAGCGATTTTGAGTGTAGGTAGGTATCTAACCATAATTTTGGCAAAGTTGTCCTGGGGCCCAAGTCTGCTAATATACAATATCGTCAGTTGTGTGTTGGCAGAATGTCAATAAGAGTGTCAATGTCATTTTTGTTACATTTGGTCGCAATCTGTGTAAATTATTGTTTAGCAGAATACCAAATGTGTCAAAAAATGTCATTGACACTCCGCCGACACAACTGAGGCTATTTTAAATGAACAGACCTAGCCCCTGATCGCATTCTGATCCTTAAAACCATAGTAAACATTAATAAAAGACGTTCCACTCTTGCGCATGGCAGTGGCAATGGTAATGTAGGACCACTAAACTGGTGTGTCAAGTTACTCAAACACGTTGTTCGTGTCATGTCTATTGTTTACTTCTATCTGTGTTTGGACTTGCAACTTGCGGGAGTTTGTGCATAGAGTTTTTATATTTTTAACTGTACCAAGATGGAAAGCAAGGAGGCTTTTACCCAGCAGTGAAACATGACGTGCTGACTGTAGTTACCTACTTACTTTTTCTTTAATTTATTTGTTAACTTGATAGGACATGACAACTCTATTACTATAAAGAACATGATTCAATGACTATAAAGAAACTTCTTGAAGGAAAGAAGAAAAAAGGAATCGAGTAAGGCCTCGTAGCAATTGTACAAGTAAAGGAAAGAACAAGAGTCAAGTCGTATCAAGAGGTTAGGAAAACGGAGGACAGAACGGAATGGAAGAAGCTCCACCGACAAGAGCGTGGCTTGTAAATAATTGATGTAATTGATAGCTTGTATTCTTACATACCGAGTCTTTATCCCATTCATGTCATGCATACCTTGCGATAGTAAGGTATGAAATAATAGAATATTATAAATAATAAAAAAGAAGGAAAGGAATAATGTTTCATAAATGTAATTGGCTCGTCTGTTACCTTATCATTTTCTAATGTATATAAAGAAGCTGTTGGTTTTTCAATAAATGTTGTTGTTGTTGTTCCAATTGTTCCATAAATAAATTAATAAAATTTTCTCAGCATTGACATATTTAAGGTAAAATTATTCAACAGCAGCAAAACACCTTAATATGCAATGCAATGCACCCTGTAAGTTTGACAAGCACAGTCTAAACAAATAAGAGTCCAAAACGGAGCGATAAGCAAACATGGCCACGGTCGTGATTCCGTTTATCTCTGTATCTCTGGCTTTCTATGCCCCACTACATAAAGGACTCCTACTTTGTTAAGCTGTAACGAATACGACGATTAATTTACGTACAGTTCTAACGCTAATTTCTTTTTAAGGATTCGTAAAAAGTATCTTAAAACTTGAAGCAAAATTGACGTTCTTTTTATGAATTCATTAATAAAATCTGTTATTAAACATAGATATATTGAAAAGAATATTTAGAATTGTCTATGGTTTTGAAGCAACCACGTGCAGACAAAGCCCAACTCCATCCTTGTCTTGGGCGCGGTTTATGTCAAACGTTTAACCGAAATAAATTCAGTCTTTAAGTATCTACTTACCTACACGAGTTCTTTATTTCGAAGTGATTTCCTCAGGTAACATAGCTTTTAACACATCAAAGTAGGTATGAGCGTTCACTCTTGTCGGTAGAGTTTTTCACCACTCTACTTCAATTATTGTCACAGAATTTTAGAAAAATATCTTAAGTAACATAACTTTAGCTACTATGATTGCAAGTAGGTACTCATATGTACTTATTAACTAGGAAGGCTTAGAAGTTTAGCATAAAAACTTAAGGTATTCTAGACAGGTTAGTTACCTGCATTCCGTGAATCGTTTAACCACTTTTAAAGTTAATCACTTGTCAACCAAAATGGGATAAAGGAATGTAATTGGTTCACTAGGCCTACATGTGCTTTGTTTTATATAAACAAGGGTTTAATCTTTGTTTAAACGTAAAGGCTTTGTTAAGTATTCATATAGGTACTTCATTCTTCAGAAAATCATTCTGCGTAAAGCTATACTTATACTAGAGAAAAATTCAGAGAAATAGGTAAATCCACACATGGTCTTTAAATAAAATTATATACAGAGGCCCAGGTCTGCTTATTTACAATTTTCTCATTTGTGTGTCGGCAGAGTGTCAATGGTATTTTTTGACACATTTGGTCGCAATCAGTGTCAGCTGTTTTTTAGCAGAATACCAAATGTGTCAAAAAATGCTATTTACACTGTGCCGACATACAACTGAGGCTATTTAAAATAAGCAGACTAGGGACCCAGAGTATTTACCTACCTATCTAACTAAGTATTAGAATTTTTGTATAAAATGCACTTATATTAAACATGCCACACCACACGCGTGACAAATAACTCCATCACAGACCATGACAAGCAACAAGAAAGAAAATGTTTAGAAACAAGAGAAATCTCGAATTAGCCACTCGCGTTGTTAGAAAGTGACTAAACTGATATTTATTCCCGAGAAACTATAATCTTTGATTAAATTCCAGTGATTTACTATCAACTATTAGGGTTCCGCTGTCCCCACGGGCTAACTAAAGCACCTACTTATTTCTAAATTGAGTTAAAAGCCTAGGTCTTGGGTTGGGTAAATCTTTCAGAAAAGCAGTAAATACCTATAGGTAGGTCTGAATAGAGATTTATATCTATGTAGACTGCGTATTTTATATTATATTTATCTAGGTATGTTATTTACAATACAATACAAACATTCTATTAAAAAAATCTATTTTAAAACAAATATTCAATTTTTTTCTCGTTATTTATACGATTATAAGCAATCTATTAAAATAATTACATTTAATTGTATTCGCTTTAACTTTGCTGTTTTCATTTAATACAAAATAATTAACTGGTACCTTGTTAGAACATTCGTTCGTCTGTCAATTATTTAAGACAACTTGACACCTACAAGGATATCTAATTACTAAAAGGAACAGTTACATAAATATCTAGGAAATAGTCCGGAAACTAAATGGGGTCGAAGCTGACATTGTAAACGTAGGAAATACCTAGTTAGTGTCTTTCTTTAGAAAGCGCCATCTTTTTTACTTAAAAATCGAATAAAAAGCTTTTGTTTTGGAACCTTTACATCTGGGTTCGAATTTCGAATATCGTTTGATATGGAATCGCTTTGTCGTAAAATAAACTACAAAAAAACACGTTAATATTAATTAAAATATTTAATAAGATCTTAAGCTTTAACTCTTTTAACTAAGAATCTTTAATAACCAAATATTATTTATAGGTTTGAAATCTACGTTATTTGAAACGTTCTGTCGAAACGTCCACATGACCCGAATTCCTGCAGCCTATTTGGTAAACATGATCATATTGTGTCAAAATAGAGTTAATTCTATTTATATTTTTTTTTTCTAGAGTCAAGACATTGGGAAGCATGGATAAATGCAGTGGGACACATTGGGCAATTAAAAAAATAAGTACTCTCTCTATAATATACCTATTTTTAAGTACTCACCTCGACAACCTGGCGAAGATCCTCGACATACACGTTCTCAGTCTGGACAATCTCTGCACATACCCGCTCCAATTGGGACAACCCTGAGGTTTCCTCGCTTGCTTCACCTAAGTATACAATCATAAATTAATACTTTCATCTTTAAAAGAATATAAAATGCGAAATTGTACAAATGGACGTAAGCCGTCGACCAAAGAGCCTATGAGGTAAATTTCAAAATTTAATGTTGCGGTCAAACTGATGGATAAAATAGGTAGGTACCTCTAAATTGCCGACAGTAAAATCAAAAATCACAGTATAGATGAAGAGGAACTCAATACTTACATAATCAAATTGCCAATAGAAAATAATTAAAGTAAAGAAGTAGTTAACGTAGTAAATGTTCAATAAGACCCTGTTTTAAAACACGGACGTTTCGTCAAAGGCATAATAGAACTTAATAGTTCTCGTAAATAAGTAGAAAGGGTTGCTAGGTATTAAGCTGTTTACAGCCCGTCCTACTTCGGTGGTTGGTCACTCACGACTTATCAATGAACAACTTTCAGTTAATGGTTAATGAGAGAAAAGCTTAGCGTGTGGGATATTTTACTGACCGACTTATTTAATTTATACGTTTTCCAGCAAATTCTAGTTGACATTACTTGAATATTTTATTACAGTTACAAAAGTCACATAGTGCACACAATTCTCTTTTTATGGTGGAATACTAGACATTATTTAAGTACCTACCTATCGAGTTCATCTTTGAATAAGACTCTAAGCGCTAAAAAGGCCTATCAGAATTCAAAATTATACTTCAAATTGAGAAGCGAACAATTTGAAATATACTTACGTGGACTTTGAGATCGTTCCTCCGAAATGCTCGTGTTTACACCAGCATTGTTAACAAAATTGTTACTACCATTAGCTGATGTCATCTCCGCGTCACTATGGTCGTCTAAACTCTCGATCGACGCTAAATAAGCAGAGTTCACTCCTCCTTTATTCTGTACGCCACTGCTTGATGTTGAACTTGAAGAAGCAATGGAACTCATTGACAACGGTCGCGTCACTTCCAAAGCAGGATTCAGTCTTACTACATCTTTTTCTACACCTTTGAGATTCCCAGTTGATCCAATTGCTTCTGGACACGGCTCTGCTTTTGACAGTTTTAAAGGAGATTCGCTTTTAAAGTCTTTTCTGTTAAGACTGTTTGTTCCATTTACTAAGTTTTTGGTTGGTGTACCATTTGGAGTCTTTTCAGTTTTAGGGGAGTTATCTTTAGACGATAATTTGATATCGAATTCTCTATCGTTGGTACTGATGGAAAGTTCGATCGACTGATCAATGTAAGGTAGAGATAACGACTCAAATGCTGTCTTATTTGCATTCGGTATGTCGTATATAGCGGGTCTGTTATTTGTTGGAACGTCATAGGTTTGTGGGTCGTCGATTTTAAAATGTGGTTTCAAAGGAGATTTGATATCAGTGTCTACATTTTTTCTACCAAAACTTTTCATGCTGCACGGTTGATCGTAGATCTCAACTGATGGTAGAATTTCTACTCCTGATTGGGAGATTTTCGAAGTTGCTCCTACTAGAGGTATATTGGACCTGTGTCTCGTTGAAGACCGGGCTGCTGAAGGGGTTTTTCTTTGAAACTTCAATGTGGTTGAGTCTGTCGCACTTGATATCATTCTTTTCACGTTCGGCGATAGATTTCCGAACGCAGTTTCTGATTTCACGTCTTTAAACGTCCTTTGGATTTTGTCTCTAACTTCACTTGGGTTATACACGTCACTAACACCATCATCACTTATAGTTCGAATAGAATATAAAGAACTTTTGTTAATTGTTGCTACGGGAAGTTTAATACCACCTTCTTTTGAAGGGTCTGTTTTGGTATCTATCATTGTAGGAGCCTCTATTTGTCCTATATTAGCGTTGTCTTTATCCCCAATCATTTTTATATCATTATCAACTACCGGTGGGTCATTTCTAGCATCTTTAGCTGTTTCCAAAGGCTCTGATTCTGGTTTTAAACTCTTCCCTTGTGCCAAAAGTGAGTCGTATATTCCGATGAGAGTAGGAGTCAAGTCTGTCGTGCTACCTGTAACAAAATAAAGGAATTTGAATCAAAATTAAATAGACATAGATTTAAATAGAAAAATCTTCTTTATCTTTTGTTTATATTTAGAAGGTTGCGTTGTACAGAGAATAACTTACGTAGTAACTATTAAGTAATCTGTGGAATAACTAACCTACCATTGCTTCGTATTCATTCATAATGTATTATTTCTAATATTTTTTTTACAAATTGCTCATACAAAACTTACTATATTGAATACGATAAATAAGTATAAATAATTTTAAATAACTTTACTTATGTAAGTACATTAGGCACAAACTAACGACTATTGTTTTAAAACACAAAGTGCTAACTGATCTTTGTGTCAACTGTTGTTTTTTTTATCAGTTTACAATTCAATTAGCCGCTAAAGACATTTTAATGGCTCCACATTCTTCAAGTTCGTCTTTTTTATTACACCTACAAAAAATATTTGAGTAGGTACCTATCTTTTGTGGTGGATAGATATCTCTATGTAGGTAAGTATATTATGTTAATCAATCAATACTTATGGTATAATAACCTTAATTGGGTTTTAGTGCGGATGAAATGATACAAAAATAATATAATTTCTGTTTTATTCATTTCAATAATATAGTTAGAAACATTTTCATTCGAATTCGGGAAAGTATTTCCTACGATGCTACTAAACATTACTTACCTACTCAAATAAAGAGGTTTTGCTTTAAATATCAATTCAAAAGTGATATCGTTCCAAAAATACTTTAAAAATAACGGTAAAACCGGTAAAAGGATTAAAGCTATCTAATCAAACGTCAGATTGTGTCAGTTGGTAACAAAAAAGGCTTTTAAAGATATTAAAAGTGTGTTACTTTGTGTTATTTCCGATTTCGACGACCCCTCAAAGGGTGCCGTTTCATTTTCATTTCGTGTTTTTGAAATAGGAACTAAATAGGTAGAGTTTTTAGCTTTTGTAGTAAGGGGCCGTCTAAAAATGCACATCGGCAAATTTCGCATTTCCGAATACAAACGAATGCTAATTTCCATTATCTACATCAATTATTAGATTAATCGTTCATCATTTGAATTTAGAATGAAATAGGTAGGTACGTACTTTACTGGTTGCACTCTCTCGCATTTCGACTTCGACTGACTATTTGAAAAAACTACCAAAAGTAACAAAACATAATCGCCCCGTTTTGTAAGTAGGTCAAAAAAAAAGTTTTGCCAAAGTCGATGTTCTTTTTAACCGACTTCAAAAAAGGAGGAGGTTCTCAATTCGTCTGTATGTATAATATTTTTTTTTTTTTTTTATGTATGTTCACCGATATTTTCGTCAATTATAGACGGATTTCAAAAATTTTTTTTTTGTTGGGTAGTGTTCACTTCTGAGGTGGTCCCATTTTCACCAGTCCAGGATCTGATGATGGAATCCAGGACAAATCGAAGGCAACCACCGAAAATTGTATGCTCGTATGGTGTTTTTACCCGACTACGGCAAAGCCAAAAGGAAGGGTAATGTTTTTGGCAGTCTATGTATGTACGTATGTATGTATGTATGTTTGTATGTATGTATGTATGTTCCACCGTAACGTCTAAACTACTAAACCGATTTTAATAAATGAGGTGTCAAAAGATTTGTAATAATACAGCGGGTGACATAGGATACCTAGTTTTGCAATAAGTTTAATACTTTGCCCACTAGTGGGCAAAAAGTCACGAAGAAAAAATAAAAGTTTGTAAATGGTGGTGTGTGGAATATCAAAATCAAGAGCTCAGCGAGTACATTCCAAAAATATATTTATCACTAGGTTTTGCGCACGGATTTGCTTGTAAACTAGTGGACAAGAAGTCGCGACGAAAAATATAAAATTTTTTGTGTTATGTACTCTATCAAAAACTTTAACACAACTAAAAATCATGAAATAAACTGATTTTTTAAAAAAAAGTAAACCGACTTCAAAAAAAACACAAATGACAAAAACTTTAACCAGACAAAAGCATTACCTACATAACTAAAAAGCGATAAATAACCTAATTTATCTACTTAATGCATATTATATATATGCAATTATTTAAATATTAACAACTTAATACCTAATACTTTAACAAAGTCATCTTTAACTATTTAAATATTTACAGTTATCACTCATTTTTTAAGTCGGTGCCAGCCAAACAAATAAATGTAATTAAGAAAACTGACCGACACTAAAATTCAAAGCATGTATTGTATTTGAATTTGATTTGACGGCCGCGCGCGTCAAACAACACAACAGACTACTTTACCTAGGCTGCAGGCTGGCACCGACTTAAAAAATGAGTGATAACTGTAAATATTTAAATAGTTAAAGATGACTTTGTTAAAGTATTAGGTATTAAGTTGTTAATATTTAAATAATTGCATATATATAATATGCATTAAGTAGATAAATTAGGTTATTTATCGCTTTTTAGTTATGTAGGTAATGCTTTTGTCTGGTTAAAGTTTTTGTCATTTGTGTTTTTTTTGAAGTCGGTTTACTTTTTTTAAAAAAATCATTATGAATTTATTACATTATGCTATCTACACACCAAAGCCGCCCGCATGCCGCCAGGCTAGGCCAGCGGCTTTTCGTCATACGAATGGCAGCTGTCAAAAAAGCCGGCGGTTTTGGTGTATAGATATTACGGCAAATAGTTTCAAAGTTTGTCCACTTTGTCCGCCGACTATCACACGTTATCTATAGGATCTTAATCAATGTAATTCACCCTACTAGGGTAACGTTACCAATATCGGTCCCCTCAATAGTTCAATACATCAACTCAACGCAGTACAATGTACGATCTAAGGAAGAGATGGTAACAACTAAGGTAGGCATACTCTGAGTTTACTATCTGGTGAAATAACCGCATGCTGTGTTAGCCTTTAAACATATAATTTTTCATAATTATCAATTTTAACACTGAATATATGTATCATGTTGGCTGACCTATTTAAATAAATAAATAAGTTGGTAGAAGCAATTTTGAGTGTTACTATAATAATTTAAAAGAAAACTAATAATCTATGGCAGAACCTGGCGCACAGCAGAACTAGATGGAGAGCAAGGTCCAGCAGTAGTGGGACGTAAGAAGCTGACTGTATCTGTATCTGAGTTTGTTTTACAGATTATTTATATGGATATTTACACAGTTCATATTGCGTGTAAATAGGTACTTCATTTTATACCTACTGCCTAGGATATTAGGCGACTGATGAATGTGGTTGTTAAGCGAAAGAAGTGTGTTTAGATTGTACCAAATGAGGCAAAGTGGTCTCTTTCTACCCCGATGGGAGAGAGGCGTGACGGATATGTATGTACGTATGTTATATTATACTATGTAAGCCAGAGTAGTCCTACAGACACAACTTCAACGGAAGTACCCCATTATAAGAGGCCACAGGTCACTGGCACACTATTATTGTATAGAGCTGTTTTTACCGCCGTTTCTTATACAATTTTTTTTGTGAATTTATCAATCTTATCATGATGGTCTTTTTTATTCGGTATTAATTTTTTTGTGTGCGTCTTTTTTGTGTGCGTCTTTTTTGTGTCAGGTACCTACTTTTAAACTGAATGTGGTACGAAAGGAAGTTGTATTCCGAGTCATATTCTATATGTATCTACTTATTTCGTTAGTTTTATGAATTTATAATTTAAGTACCTACATAATAATTTTTGGTTTTCTATTCTACATCGTGATATATTCTAAAAATTGCGTTTTTTAGTTTTTAATACAAGTAAACCTTCATTAATACTTGCTTTATTGATAGAGATCCAACGTTATTACATAGTTCTAGAACTAATTCAGGTAAATTTCATGTCGTGACATGATAATAGTGTTTTAAAACTATATTTCAACCTCGTATTGTAATAATGGGGTTAAAGTTATAGGTATTCTTTTAGATTTAAAGATGTCAATGTAGTACAGCAACAAAAACTCTATTAAACGCAATAACAGCTCTATATAAATACCTTTAAACTCAGTACGTTACACTTATAAGATGACTCAGAATATTTTTATCTACAACAAAATACAGCTCGCCTCTTGAAGTCACTACTACACTGTATTTACTACTGTATTGACTTTTAAATAGAGATTCTTTTTGAAGTTTATGAGGGGTATTAGTGGATTTTGAAATATAGTCGGTTAGGTAGGTAGTACATACTAGGAAAAATCGACTTTGGTAAAAAGTACCTAAGGGTCGGCGCAAATGAGCCACCGACGACGGTCGCTGTCGCGCGCTACCACCACCGCCACAATGTCAGAAGCGAGCAAATGAAAAAGCGTGTTAGGTGGCTGTGGTCAGTGGCTCGTTTGCGCCGAGCCTAAATACCTAGCAAAAATAATTGCTAAGTTGAGAACCACCTTTTTGTCAGGTGGCATTGTTTGTTTTTAATTTAAATATCGGTAAATAGAAAATACTTTTGCTTAAAAAAAATCGGTATATTTAAATAGTCGGTTAAAACAGTGAATGTAATTCAGATTACGTATTCTTGTCGTCAAAGGAAACTGATACTTTACACCCAAGGGCGGAAAAAACCGCAGAATATGATATAACATAGCTATGTATTTAAATAATAGCTATTATTTTATTATTTACAAATGTAAATAATTACACATTGTATAAAAAAACATTCACATATTTGTACAGTGGTCTCTGCCTACCCCGATGGGAGAGAGGCGCCACGGATACAGTGCTACAAGGATCTTTTGTCACGTGGCGGATTAGTTGGCGTATTAGTTGGTTACTAGTAGGAATAATAACTGAGTAAATACGTAGTTTAAAAAAGATGCGTCGATGTTTGCGGTCACTGTATTTTTATTCAAAGTCGATTCAATGAATGAATCATACGATTGTATGGAATTTTAACAGGAAATTCCTGGAGTTAGGTCTCTACTTGATTGTGAACTTGAGGGATGACTAAAGGTGCGAATAAATTCCTGCAGAACGCGCTTTTTGGAAACAAGTTTTTGGCTTTACCCAGCTTTTTACAAAACCATTAGTTTAAGCTAATTATACGTTGGCTTAGATTGACACAGGACCGTAGTGAAAGGCGCGAAAAAAGGGAGGCCTATACCCAGCAGTGGGGAGAAACGGGCTGATTTGATTGATTGACTGATACGTAAAAAGGCCTCCCTCGCATCTTTCCATTTTTCCCTGTCCCCAGCAACCTGTGCACAGCTTGCGAATTACTGAAGCCTTCAGATCCACATTTATATTAAAACTTAACCCAAAAACGCTAATACACATTTAGTAACAATTTCAGTATGTACAAATACAGCGCAATACAGTAATTGGATACAGTTGTTCCAGATTCAACGTTCCACTGTAATCCTGGAGCGACATCACATCTTCCTGGTTCGGTTTTGGAGCATTCTTTCACAGTATAACTATTGGCAGTAACTCTACTGGCTAATTTAAAAGAGGTTTGGAAAAAAGTTTTGTTGGTCTTTTTTTGAAAATAAAGACATTAAATAAGAAATAGAAAGATACTAACTAAAAACAAAATTAGACCTTATAAGTATTAAAGTACCTACTATACTTTTTTTTGACTTGCTAGTTTTTGTAGACAATAAATAGATTAAAAATGTCAAATTACTTATGGACATTATTGGACATAATACATCTACTTATCCTTATGACATATTAAGGTCTACTCATCTCAGAATTAGGTCAGAATTATTTTATCGAAAAGCTATTCATTAATAAATTCAAATCACACGACGTTTTTGAAATTAAATCAACTTGCTAGCTCTTCACATGGCCAAACATGCCATGGGAACCATTCCTAGCACTATTTAGACTTTCAAACAGTACTAAGTTCCCCTAGGTTATAAATTAAGACATTTCTCACGTAGCGTACGGGACTTAGCCGTCGTGAGCCGCAAATATACGTGTTACAAGTTAATAATGCGGTTTGTAATTGTAAAGAAAATCACGATTTCTTATTATAATTTGTTAATTAACAAATATAACCTGTGTCGTAATAGGTTAGAATTATATTACTTTATTTACTTACAAGTTTGTAATCTTTACTCATCAATAAAAATCTTGCTTCAAATGAACTTTGATGGATGACCTATGATGAAAACTGATTAAACGAATACTTTCGAATTTATGGCATTTACTGCCGGTTGTTTTTAATTTTATACTTTCGATGATAAAAGTTCTTAAATATTAGAATATCTAGGATATTTAGTGAATGATTAACTCTTATGTTCTTTTATGCAGCTGAATCAATAAAATTGTAGATACCTTTTTTACACGGACTTTCTCCCACCACGTTAAATAGGTTTTACTCAACAAGTTTTCCAGAAATTATAGATTTAAATAATTCTCCAATTGCTTTACCAAATATCCTGCTACTATCTAACACCTTGTTTCACTACCGTCGCCTGTATCTTCTGTGCGTTTTCGTTAAATTTGTCTTTAGCTGAAATATTTGGTGCCCGCCGCCGCCATGACACCCGCTAAAGATGTGTCAGATGAAAGCAGTCACTCGATGCACCGTTCATTAGTTACACGGAAGTGATACCTTATTCTTAAAATCGTAAAAGGCCATTAAATTACCTAATTTAAAATAGCCTGAGTTGTGTGTCGGCAGAGTGTCAATATAATTTTTTTACACAATTGGTATTCTGCTAAGCAATGGCTTAAACTGATTGCGACCAAATTTGTCAAAAAATGACATTGACACTGCCGACACATACCTAACTGAGAATACTTTAAACTATCAGACTTGGGTCCCTGGAATTGGAACCCAGGCCCAATTCAGTGAGTGGCAGTCAAGCACGGTAACCATTGCGTGAAGTAGCGTCTTTAAATTATCAAACTGTCCTGCGCTATACTATACGTAAAGGTATAATTATTTACTATTACAAATTAGCTATACACTTTATTATTATTAGCTACAATAGATCGATAATACAGGTCAAACGAGGTCATTGGTTCAAGGACAAACGAAACAATAGAAAATCGCCGGCTATTCTATAAAATACAAGGTTTCTATAAATTGGAATGCGACAAAGTTATTGATTGTTTTCAGTTACTTTTAGCGGGAAATTGAGAAACTGAAGTAACTGAATAGAGAATAGGGTAGAAAGAAAAGTATCGAACTTAAGCATCAGGCTTAGTGCTCGTTTCACCACCTACAGATAAAATTTAACTGACAGATAAACCTATGTCTATTTCATAAAATATGACGTTTTAGACAGAGACAGGTATAAAATATCTGTCAAAAACTGTAAATGTTGAAACAGGCCCTTAGTACCTATTGGTAGCCGTAAAAAGCCTTTTTTGGATTATTTGAGTTATTTGATTTTGAATTTGTCGGTTTCTTGCATCTTACGGTCCTTGTCTTTGCTATGCTTTCGATAAAGACGAAAATATCTGAAAGTCGTCATACATTTGTCGAAAATGCTTAACTAGTTTTCAAGGCCTTAATTGTCTGTATAAGTTTCAAAAACAAAATAAAATCGCAGCATGGAATTCGCTCCCCTAATAATCAAAGGAAATGAACTAATCAATACCTTGGTTGTTTGAAAAATACCTCAATTGTTTCAAATATGACACGCCCTCATCTTAGCGTTTCCCACCAGACTTTTTCTATCTAGTGTTCCTAGACGTTGCTATACCTAGACAAGTTACATAGTGAGTAGTCTCCCGTCGCGCAGGCGCCGTGGTTGTACTATGGCGCCGAGGGTTGCTGTAACCATGGTTTATGGAAATTGCGGATAAAAACTTGTCAGTGTCAGATTTTTGTATGAAAATTAAAAACATAATCCCCCTTATTACAAAACGAGTTTTAAAGATAGTCCGGCGTTAGTTCGTTTATTTCGACGTTTCGGCTATGGACAAAACGTCAAACGAAACGAACTAAAGTCGAACTATCTTTAAAACTCGTTTTGTAATAAGGGGGCTAGGGTTAAACTTAAATTGTTTTGAAAGCTTTTACAAGCGCTTTATGAATAAAAAACATACTACTTAATACATACATCAGACCGAAAAGAAATATTATGGATCATGTGTCTGTGCACTGCTTAGACAAAATCGTCAGCCTATCATTTCAGAAGCATTGATGTAGATATAGGTACCTCATTATCTTTCGCTAATAATACCATGATATGACTCGGATTGTCTTTGACAAGACGAAGTATATTTATCAATACCATATGTGTGAAGTGTGGGAGGAAGTAACACAGAAGAAGTGTTTTCTTGGTCGTAATAGATCTTAAGTGATGTGATCATGCGCATAAAAAAGTACTTAGCATGAATGTCTGTTTGGTAAGTGAATCATTATTTACTTTTACAACGAATAACTTGTTAGGAACATATACGAGTATACGTAAATAAGAGTATACGAGTGTTCATTTTCATTTTAATTTGACCGCGCCAAAACATTACCTAGTTTAATATCAAATACTTACTTATGATAAGAAGTTTATTTTTATTTGTAGTTTATTAGTAGTAATCAGATTATATATTTTTTTAACCGAAACACTTTTCTTTTAGTTCTTCTAACAGCAATAAGGTAGGTATATAACAAAAAACTTTGTATAAACCTGTAGGAATTACTTGTTTACAATATTTACATATGAAGCCGATGTCAGAATATCACACACACAAATATGCAAAATAAATCCCAAATATCTCTTAACATATGGCCACCCTACTGAATTTCCTATTTAGACCATACAGAGGTTTCTTTCAGTGCGCGGGCGCCGCTAGACTAGACCTACCCAGCCGGTTGGATGCACAGACCAAGTATGATGCTCTACTGGCATAAGGTAATGTGTTTATATAGTTTAGCTTGTATTTAGACGAACGTATCTCGATCAAATCGGGTACTTGTTAAGGAAATGACAAGTCAAGGGTACCCTAAACCGACGTACATGTATGAGGTGATTGATGAATGTGAGCGAAAGAAGTGTGTTTGGATCGTAGCAAGTGGAGGGAAGTAGAGTCTTTGCCTATTCCAATGAGAGAGCGTGACGGATATTTTTATATATGTAGGTAGGTATATCAGATATAAAAAAACAATTTAAAAGGGGGAGGAGTTCTGACTACCGCGCCGGGTCATTCCTGCTGCAAAGGCTGTCCATCGTGATCCGCAGGAACGCTGCTAAAGTGTTGGGTACCTTTGCACCGGGAATGACAAGGGGGCTTGTTCGACTAGTTAATTAAGTTTATTAAGAAGATTATCATTTTTAAATATCTAGAAATAAAATTTAAAATAAATAAGAAGATTTTAAACCCTATTACGCACTAGAGTTTACCGACTTTTAAACGCCAAACAACTCACACGCAAAATAAAACTTTCATTACTTCCTTTTACTTATTTTCATCAAAATCAACCTACCGCACTGAATAACAAGTCATAAATGCAAATTAAATAAACGTTAATTTAAAAGCAAATGGTTGTAATTAGCATATTTGCAATTAAATCACTCCTTTATATGAGCCGCTTATGAAATGTCCTGAATAACGTATAATATAAATTGATTGTTTTGAAATACTTATACTATACCTACTCGTACATAATATGTTGAAAAGAACCCGCTTCAAGTATTGATTACTATAAACTACAGTGCAGAAAAGATACTTTTAGTTATTTATCCGCCAATCTTTATGAAGGTACCTTTACCACTTTCTCCATGACAAAGCGTCAACCAACTAGGTAAGGTGGGTAAGTGTTTTTTTTATGGCAACTACCATTGTGGATTTTGCCATTAAAAAAATGAGCGTTACCTATGATTTTTTTTTGTTAATGACTGATGTTTGTGATACGTGTTCCTTTTTTACATTTTAGTAAACAAGCAAAGGAATGAAAGAATGTGCACAAACCAGACATTTATTATTATCGACCACCATAGTGCTGCTAAATATGCATGGGCATTGGGATTTACTGTTATAAATCCAGTTTTAACGTGGATTACGGGTTGCCATATGTGAAAATTGTATGCGTGGATTTTGAGATGAATATTTTAAATATAGGTAGGTAGGTACTGAAAAAATTAGGTACCATTAAAACAAGATTTGTTAACAGAAGGTATCTTAATAAGTAGAGGTGCACAACCATGTCAACAGATGAATAAAACACCTAATTTCATATGTACTCTATCTCACTTAATTCGGTAGTTTTAAAAATGAGGTTAGGTTATGATTAGGATAATGATTATATGATATGTCTGCCACAACTTCTTAAGATATAATAATTATAGTTTTTCTATTGGCAGCCCCATGCATAATCAATTTAAGTAAGTAAATATTTAGTGAAAGACGCCGCTCGTCTCCGCTATCAAAGCAGTAAACAAAATATTTATAATGCAGCTAATTTATGTAAATAAACTATGTTGGCGCCAACCGAATAGCATATTAATGTTCCCGCCAAATCTCGTCAGTTGTCAGATGACAGTTTGTATCGAACGTGTTTTTTTTATTCTACTTTTTAAAACAGGTTTGTTTTCATCTACAATTTTAAGGTTTTGTTTTACACACGCCTCTTGTCATTTACCTATCTGTCTTTTTAATATTTTCTCTTGTCACTTACTTATTATAAAGTGATTAACAGGGCCTGTTTGTTTAGTTGTTTAGTTTCAGAATGTTTGTCTGATACAAAACATAAACATAAGATTAGGCACCCAACAAATATAAGACGATAGTATCTAAAAATGGCCCTTCGAGTGATTTACTAAGTAAGTAATACTTTTTTACAGAATTTTCTAAATCGAATGGTTTTTTTTATCAAATTGGCTGATTAATTGTAAGCCAGTTAAACAACAATTTTCTCATGGCGCCAGTGTTCTTAATAAAAAAAAAAAATTAACCGCTAAACGGTAGCACACCGCATAATTTAAAAATGATTTAATAGCATTATTTAATGGTAAGATGCATTCAAAAGCGGTCTTTTAAAATAAATATTTCATCGATTTAAATATATGAATTTTATAGTGCGATATTGAAATTTTTGACACACTTTAAGCGAATTCTTTAGATTGTTTAAATAGATAGGTAGGTACCGATTTGGATTAATGTATGGATTTTAGAGTCTCTATGCTTTAGCTACTTAGAAAGGCAGTCAGGTAAATAACTTTACAAAGATTTTAATTGGAAAAAAATAAACCTAACCAACACAAGATTGAATGCAGGTGGTTTGAGGACTTTTTGGCACCTTTCTTCTAGTTCCGAAGCAAGAAATTGCAGAAAAATTAAAAACTCGATAAAATACATACAAACATACATATCCGTCACGCCTCTCTCCCATTGGGGTAGGCAGAGACCACTTCCCTCCACTTGCTACGATACAAAAACACCTCTTACGCTTCATCCACACTCATCAGTCGCCTCATACATGCCCGTCGGTTTAGGGTACTCTTGATTTGGCCTTTCTTTTTCTTTTCTTTTTCTCTCGATAAAGTCAAATTATATAACCTCCCAAAGCAAGATTTATCGAACTCTACCATAATTCGTAACTTAGTTTGTATCTCTACAGCATCAAACAAACTAGGAAATGTTCTAAACTTAGTAATAGATGATGCCCATGCCAACAACACTACATTATTTACAATGTAACATTACATCTTACAAAAGTTACACAATCAATTTATCTCCCCACTAGTGATGTGCACACTCGTGATCTATCGACATATCGATATTCGCCATTTCCGAATAAAGACACTTCGTGATGCCATTGTCTTTAAAGGTTATTTGTATTTTGAAATATTAGGTTTCGTGTACGCTCTTGTAGGTGAGTATTTGGTTTTATTTTGAGTTGATTAAAATGTTTTTGAATATGGTCTTTGAAGAATGTAGGAATAGGATTTTTTCTTTGACTTAAATTTTGCTAAATGTTTTCTTTATATTATATATCTTTTATTTATTTCCTATATTTGAGTAAAACATCTACAGAATTTTGGAAAATATATAGACTATTACATAAAGCTACATACTTTCAGCAAACCAAACGAAAAAAAAAAGAACATGAAAATAAATTTTGAAAAAAAAATTGTTGAAAAAGAACTTGCTTAAGCTAGATTGGTTATATTAAAATATGGTTATTAAAATTCAAATTCTATCGTTAAACCGAGACTCATTCAAAAACCTTTAAGGAAACCAATTATGAAATATAATAATTCTCTATCAGTGCACTAGTAAAAGTCAATTTGAGCAGTAATAAACACGTCATTCCAAGTGATGAGTGTTGTATCCTGCCAACTTTTATAGTAAATAAATATTATAAACTGTTATGATAATAATTTTGTTATTCATGTTGATTTATTAAATAACTGCACATGTAGGTGTTACGCATAGTTTCTTTTTAAAACTATCTATTAATATTTTTATATTTTTTAAGAAAGATATCTTCTTTAATATCAACTTCTTATATAATAAATAAACTTCTTTAAAATGTAGATATCCAAAATCGCCTTTTTTCGACATTCAGGGCCTGTTTCAACATTTACAGATAAAATTTAACTGACAGGTAAATCTATGTCTATTTCATAAAACATGACGTTTTAGACAGAGACAGGTATAAAATATCTGTCAGTTTTTCTGTAGGTAGTGTAACGGGCACTTAGATACACATTTTTATTACAATTTTCTTTTTGTTTTGTGCATGAACCTTAACATAAACGATTTAGGTCCCTATTTAGGCCCTATCTAGAATATTTAAATCCTAAAAGCGTGTTCCAACTTTTTAGTACTTAAATGAAAGTATATTGCATCAAACACAATGGTAGCAGACAATAAGGAAGCTAGTCTCTTCCTTGTCGTGACTAATGCAACTGAAAGAGATAGCTATATTACGGGGTCCTCTAATCAAATAATTATGTTGAAGGCAACATTTTCTTTCCACTTTCTATAAATATTCTCGGTAGTTTTTGGAGATAACGAATAAAAAATATAACTTAAGTAATATATTAATATTATTCGTACTTAAAAAAGGCAGATTTCAAAAAATCATTCGATTTTACTTTACGTGGTTAAAATTCATATTATTTTTATTGTGATTCAATAGAAATTGTATATTGAGTCCGAACAAAATTATTCTAAAGTCATCTTAATTAGAGACAAAGCGACTTAATAAAGTAGGTAAGGCAATAAAAAAATAAAAGTAATGAAGAGGTTCTGCAACTAGTATACGAGAGGAGAGGCATTTTAAAGACCATTGCTGAAAGGAGAGGAAAGATGCTGGGTCATCTGATACGACACGATGACTTTATAAAACACATCTTGGAAGGAAAAGTAGAAGGAAAACGAAAGAGAGGGAGACCACGAAGGACTTACATAGACCAAATAAAGGAGGGAATAGAAGTTGTGTCGTATCAGGTGCTCAAACGGACGGCAGAGAATAGAGAAGAGTGGCGCAGACTCCACCGACAAGAGCGACGCTCTTAAATTTATGATGATGAATAAAAAAATAGGTAATATCTTTTTAACTAGCTAAGAAACGATCGATATATTTGTATCTAATCAATAACACACCATAGAATACAAAATAGCTGTTAGTTAATTAGAAAATAGGTCACGTATTGTCCCCCACGATGGTCGACCTTGGTGATTTTCAAACAAGAATATGTTACCAAAACGAAGTCTAAGGTTAACTCGTCTCTGACCAAACGACTCTTATTTACTTGCTTATGTAAATTAAGCTATAAATAAACAATGGTAGAGATCCAATCAGTTTAAAGGTTTAAACTTAACTAAAAAAAAAGTAAGTACCTACGTTTACTTAAAAACATTCGCAAAACTTTTTTCAGTTATGCATGATTTTTTTTTTGCATGAAAATTGTAGGCTTTTGAAGTTTTTCTGTAATTTTCAGAGAGTTTATTATAAGTTTTTTTATTTATATCATCTTTCTTTTATTAAGTCGTGGTTTTAAAAGTAGCTTTAAGTAGTTAAAATAACTGTTTATTTTTCTATTTCCTATTTATTCGGATGATTCACAAAATATAAGTACCACTCGACTTACCTCGTTAAATTCAATAGAAAACTTAAACACAAAACTGTTTTTAAATATTAAAATAATCACTTCACATACGAAGAACACTTGTGCCCACTGCCCTGAATTTGGCCGAATGAACGCACTGCACATGTCACCATTAACGATTTAAAAAAAACACAATTAAAAACAAAACAAAAAGCGCGCGTTCTCTTGAGAATATTTCTGACTACTGACGAGTGATTCATGAATGGGGCAAAATAATACCAATTTAATGTAGTGAGCCGTTTACAATTGTATAATGTGTTGCGTTTATAACAGTTTCAATGTATAATAAACTCTATGTTCTCGTGATATGGTAGCGCGAAAAACCTTGTGGCGGCAAAATAGGTGTGTATTGATCCATGACTAATATAGTGACGTGATTTTTTTTATGGATTCGTGACGTAGTGAATAGTAAAATAGTTTGTTTGTGCACAGTTATGCGAAAAAAATTTTGACAAAGTAATAAAGATAAAGTAGCGGTTACTTTATTAACTAACGAGAACAAAGTTGTCTATGATATCTTACTTGGGCGTTGAATTTTTTTTTTAATGTCACTGTAATGAGGTAGCGCTGTTCTTAGTGCTTGACTATTTTTCAGAATAGAAAAAACTTACTAATTTTTTAATTACGTCGCCATCCAAAGAAAAGTGTTAATACTTATTTATTAAACACATACCTACACATGCATCATTTTTTTTTATTTCATTTTTTTTACTTTTTTGTTTTTTTTTTCTAATAAGTACTTAATACCTACCTTTTATTATGCTACCTACTACATTTATACATATTTCTTTATTAAACCAACGTGATCAAAGCGAATCACGACTAAAGCAATGTTTAATTAATTCAACCAAAGATAGACAATGTAATGATGATCAAATAACCTTCACTTTATTAATTTGATTATGAATTAATTATATTGATCGTGAGGTCTCTCTCGACGTGTAGGTACTTGAAGGTCTAACGGGTCTTTCAAGGTCTGAACGATGGTTCACTTACATTTTAATAGGAAATATATAAATCCTCTCAACACACGCGCAATTTTATAAAGATAATTTTGAAATCGGTCATCCTTTAATTTTCGAATGCTTCAACGTTGTAGTTACATTTTAGTGATGGACATAAGAAGTTTATTATTTGTAGTCAGTTGTATTGTAATCAAACGTTGTAATGTTTTAGCTCCACAAAAGTATTTCCTTGTAGCTCGAACCACTGTGCTGTGATAATCGATGTAAAACTCGATTAAAATTTTAAAAAATAATGTTGTTATGCAAAAACCTTAAATAAAAAATCTACCACTTTCGATGAAACTCTATCGAACTCAAAGTTAAGAAAAAACAACAATATCAGCGCTATTTCTATTTGTAAAGTAAGTCATCTCATCTGAATCAGGTATCGTTTCTTAAAGAGCAGTATTTTTTATCTTGACTGCACACAAATGCATCAACTAAACGCGGCTAGGTGCAACGACCTCACCATATCGCACGAGTACAGCTAGGCAACGGTGTTGGGCAACTATCGATATGTCGATAAAAATCTTAAACTCGTACCTACCTATTTCTTTTATTTTTTTAGTAAGGCATATTTTTACGTTCTTATTTCAAAACTTTGGTATATTTTTTATTTAAAAAAGGAGCTGTAGATAATATTTACAATTTATAGATAAAAAGCTATATTTGTAAATAAAAGTATTTTAAATAATTCCAATATTAAAATATTCACTAAGTTTCAGAAACGTAATTCTACCGTGTGGGTGGTTCTGGCACTACAAGTAAACCGGTACCTACTTGTATTGCATCCAGCAAGCGCGCAAATTATTTTAATTGCACACAATTTTCAGCTCGTATCACTCACGTGGGAATCTCAATGTATTGAAAAAAGTGTTTTTAAATTTAAAACCATTATGGTAATTTTGAGATGTGTTGTGAGAGATGTGCAGTTATTTTAATACTACCTACGCATGTATGTTCAAACACGACAATGAAATAAGTAGTTACTAGGGAATAACTAAAAATATATCAAATTTTACAAAAACATTTTTCAAAAATAAATAAAAACCTTACCCCTACTAGGTAAATAAAATGTTTATAGAAAAGTTCGTATTTTAGAAAAATAATTCACCTTTGATGTGGATAATTAGATCGTACATCGATATAATCCGTCACAGCCCTACAAGATCAAGGCGTGTAAAATAAAGCGGAGTCATAATATCCTGCGCGTTGTGTTCAAGTGACGGCGACTCCGGCCACTCCGGCGCACACGTGATACGTCACACTATACATACATCTAGTTAATTCAATTCAACACGGTCTCCAGTAGCGTCTCGCCATTCCCGTATATTTTACACTAATAAAAACGTATTGTTTTATGATACAACATTAAAGGCGCTTACGCACCTGTGATAAGATTTTGACAGTTGATATGTAAAACGCGAGCCGCAGTAAACGGTTGTCCCGCTGTTCGGAACTGTTTTATATCAAAGGATATTTACCTAATGTAGTAGGTACTAATCTATCAACAAAACGTTTCTAGACGTTGAATAGGTTGTAAAAAATCTAGCCAAAGAATGTTAAGGCTTCTAATTTTCAAGTGGGTCATGACCACCAATAAATTGCCAAATAAATGCCAAACATGAGCATAAATCTCCGAAAAACAGCAGACAAGACGCTATTAAAAATAAATAAATCTGGCCTTAAAAGGAAACATGATAAAAATTATATGGCTCATATTTCGCGTAGTGAAGCATTTATTAGTTCAGTAGAGTGAGTGAGTGAGCTAGTTTATTTGGAGTCAGTTAAATCTAGGCCATCTAGATAGCTTAGCCTGGCTAACCGAACCAGTCGTACTGACGGAATGAAATATTACACCAGTTTGTAGGCTACTAGTAACGAGTAATTCATGAGATTTAGCTCACAAATGCTAATTAAATGGCGCTTTCGACAACCCTAGCTGAACATCATTCATTCATTCATTCGTGTTTGCTAAGTTTATGAGAAATTGGAACGAAATTTGAATTTGGTTTTTCAAAATGGCGCACGGCGGTTTCATGTTAAAAATCTATTTTTTGAGAAAATTACGTATTTTTATTTAATTTTAAGGACGTAGATTTTAAGTACTTTACAGGCTTTTATTCTTATCATACTTTTGCAATTTCTTTAAAGTGCAAAATATTTATCGTTTATGTAGGTATCTACTTAAATGTAAAACCAATAAAAGTACTAAAACTAAAAAGTGCTTGAAGCTATTGGCTTATTTGCATTGCAGTTAATATTGCGATAAAAAAGAAAAAATATTATGACAACGCACATGCTAAGCAAGACATAAAAGTTAAATTTATAATCCTGCTTGTTGCTTTACATATTATTACTTATAAATAAAACTCTTCAATGTTCTATTTTTACTTTTAAAAAGTGAATGTTATAGAAAAGCTCATTCCAAAAGCTATTTTTCGCTTAGCTTAGCAAAAGTACTTAAAAAACAAGAAGTGAAAGTAAGTAGGTAATTGTGAAAAAAATATCAATTGTAAAAAATTTTTGAGAATATCGATTTTTTTATCTAAATATTTCTCAAAAACAGTAACACTGATATCGATATCGAAAAACACATACACAACACTAAAATTCGACTAAAACAAAAACAACAAAACCAAACTGGTGTAAGCCCAGAGTCTGTTCAAATAAAGATATCGAATTTAACATTTGGAGGGCACTGAAACCCTACTCTAAAGCGGAGGACACAGCATACGGAGTTGTACATACATAGTCTCAGTACGGCACGGACGCTATTGACGGACAAACTTAACTATACCAGGCAAAAAAAGTATATTTCATTTCCCGTCTAGGTACACATAATTCGAACTGAGATAATTAATTATAAGACTGTAGACTGCCCGTACCATACTAGGCCTGGTGTGTTGTGTACTCTTCGCTTTAGTTTTCTTAAACTCCAATCAATAGGTAATATTATGAATATGGTACATAACTAATAATTCTGCCATCACATAATTATACATACATATATGTATGAGAGTAGGCTCGTGCCCCTCGGTGGAGACATATATGGGCTAACAACATAGGTACATACTCGTACATAAAATCTCGTTTTTGACTGTATTAATGTATTTTAGTATTTAAACGAAAGTAGAGTTACTGAACACGCTGTGGCGACCGAAATGAGATTGAAACGTCAGACAGAAACCTGATACACCACAATAACCCTGTTATGGTCGTGAATTGAGAAGAAAGAACATTGTACGCGGGGTTTAACTGGATAAAAACATTATGGCAGACACAAGTAGGACTTTATTTACTTTGTTATGTTTATTGTTGAGTGACTGATATGCAGATATGGTTGAAAAAGAATAATATTGAGTACCGCTAAAAATAGACTGAACCCACGTACGAAACGTACGCAATGCATTATATGATAGTCTGCTCTATAGAAATAATATTGTTAATAGCACACTTGTCACACGCACACGTGGGATAGCGATAAGTGAGACAAGGGTTCTTGTCCTGCGGTTGAACCGCCGCCGCGTCAGTTTGACATTTTGTATCAAATCGCAACAAATCCGTCAATCAATCGTCTAGTCAACAAATCGCAAGATTTCTCCACGAAGTTCAAATTTTGAACTAAGAATAGTAGAATTCCGGTGAAGGATAAGTTTAGAAGCGCTGCGTTGTGGGGTGCGCCGGCGCGTCCCAAAATTACATCGGATCCGTTGGTCGGCGCGACGTGCATTCCCAATAATAAACAAATTATAGACTGGCATCGTACTGGAAGCCAGGCGATTGTTTTTATTATTTTAAACTTGCAGGTTTTCTAGTGTTGTCTACAACTTCGTTTGTGTTGTCTGTAAATATCAAATAAGTATTTCTCTACACTTATGCTCTTTCTTAACCAATTTTTTTTACAGCATGGTAGGTAATGGTTTGAGGTTCGATATGAAACCGCGAAAAAATTACAGTTCAACAGTCTGCATTTCGCGATTCATATCAAGCTTCAATTGTTTCATATCTTCATATCGAGCTTGTTTGTTTTGATTTTTTTGTCCACCTAAATCTTTCTACTTACGAATTTATCTCTCAGCATTCAATGGGTAACTAATCTTTATGTTTCAACTATTTTGATGTGTTAAATGGTTTTAGTAATTTGAGGCCGGCTAACATGAGGGTTAACATGAGATAATAATTGAGTTAAATCATTGAAGATTACATGCATTCTTTTAGATTATCAGATTTTTAATTACATTTTATGGTAATCTAACGCAATAGTAAGTAGATATTGAGGTGATACAGATAAGAAAATTACTTAGTAGGTATTATAAAAGAATTTTAAAGAAAAGTGAAAAGACTCGAATCGTATACTAAGTTTATGAAAACGTGTCCCAATTCCATACGTTTAGATTAAAAACACGATTAGATTAGAAATGAGAAATAACATAACTGACATAAAGTGACAGAACTTTGACATAAAGTAATCGCAATGAAATTGTACGTACATACCGTTGACATGACAAGTGACATTCTATTAGTGTTACGTAGCAGTTAACACGAGTAAGCCTACTATGAGTTTATATCAATTCGCGTGCTTCCCTTCAAAAAATTGAACGAAAAGAGCTGTAGGTTTGAGACACAGAGTTTCTTTTGGAAACTACAATCTAATTAAAACTACTGCTAAATATATTTTCGCTTACTTATACTGCTGGATGCTCCACAAAATCACAAATTAGAAAAAAGAATGTCAATGGTTGTACCTACCTACAACTTTTATGTTAATTTTTACGAATTAGTTACGTGAAATAAATGCATCTATATGTTACTGTAATTTCTTTTGATATGGTAATCAGAGTAGGAGTTTACAAAAACAATATCGTAGAAAACAGATTAAAGTGTTCATTTCATAGTGATTGAGCGTCGCGGTTCACGTGAAATTGCAGGTTGTCTGTAAGGAGAGCGAATTAAATCAGACGCGGCCCGCGGCTGACATGCTCTTTTGTGCAACCTTTATGCAGCCATAGAGTATTTTCTAGAGTGAAACCTTTAGACTCTTCTCAATAAAAAAATAAAGTTGTCTATGAAAAGTATTGTAAACATTTTAATTGTCATTTTCAAAAGAAGAAGGGCTTCTTGCCGGTCCGGTGTATTATCAGACGACAATTTTGATATTTGCGCCGTCATCCGACAAGTGTGAATACCTTCATACAAAATAGAGCACACTATAAAGTTCGTGGAAAACTTACAATAAATGAAAAGTATGAAGCCTAAGGACTTTTTTAAATTGACATTAGGTAGTAAAAGAGTTCGGGTATTTACCTATGAAAGTCCAATATTTTGATCAAATTGTCCATGAACTATTGGCGAATTACCTTATAGTCCTTAAAGCAACATAACACCTTACAAATATGGCAGCTATATCCAATTTGGCCCAACAAAAGCGTTAGACCATTGAAAATCTGTAATGCTCGGCCAGTTCACGTTTTGCTCATAAAATCTTGTGGGAAAAGTTTTGTTTCAATTGTATCTGGCTGTATGGATGCTATTCCTTCTTTCTTGTGCTTTTTGCATTATTAAAAAAACGTTTTGTTTTTTGAAAAGGTAAAGGTTTACTAGTGGTCAAGTCAGTTATTTCGATGGCAATATTTCGTAAAAATCAAAAGTTCCAACATTCAAAATTTCACACATAGTAGGTACCTGGTTTCTCCTGATTTGATAAGTAGCACTTTTTTATATGAGACAGCTTTAATTATGAAATTGCGACAAAACCCGAGCGTCAGTCGTCTACGTTTAAAGTTTTCCATAAACATCAAACCGCACTAACCTAACTATTGATTGAGCTAATTTACACTAGTGTCATACCACGACCACTAAAGTTGTCTATTACCAACTAAACTGGACACTAACGTGTATGTAGCACAAATTACGACCTAAAACTGTGTAAGTACAGTTATTGGCGGGTATTGGCGCCACAAATGCAGCCAATTATCACCAACACTGGCGCAAACGCACTTAATTAGACCGCCTGCAGGGAATCGCTTGGCATTGGCATTTCTACGCTCTTTTACTGCCAAGAAGTAAATTGATACTCGGTTTATATGAACGATCTTATTTCTCAGGTCGTCAGTTAATGTTTGTAGGTTTTACTTGCCTATTTGTAATTTGTATCTATTGGCTGAAAATTTGTGGCATAATAAGTAGCAATCAGTATTTGTATTTCTTTTCTCTAACAATTTACTCCAATAACAAACTTCCATCACTGCCATCCTGACTGTCATCCTATCCCTTATTTCAAACCACTTGAGCATATTTTACAACAACCAGCTTCCAATCAGCTGTTCTGTTCCCTCATACCGTAAGGTTTAGTAATAATTATGTCAATTTATAGTGTTTTTATTCATAACGGTAACGTGACGTCATCAAGATAATCTCTTCGGCGAGCGAGAGGTCATATCGTTACATTTTATCACTTTTCTTCAGGTTATACCGTTGTGTTGACAGTAAATTAGCATAAACGTATTAAATTAAAACAGTTGTGTGAAAATAAAAAAGGGTTAACTTATTCAATGTCAAATATTTATAATAAATAAACTTATTTAATGGCGTAAAGATGCAACTTACTGAAACAAATGTAAACAACAAAGTATGGTATGGACGCAAAACCGTACACTACACCGCGTCCCCTTTGCCGTGTACCAGATCCGTTTTTTTTATCGGATATCCGTTTCTCCGTCTTACCTGTGGACAAAAAAAAATCAGTAAGTTTAATAGGTTAGTAAATCAATATTAGGTATTCCAAAAAGGGCAAACGCCAAACTGCGGAAACAGTCGCAAATGATTGAAAAACTTAATGGGAAAATTTAAAACTCGTCTACTATTACCAATTCAATAATAAATCAATTTAATATTACGATGTGAAATAAAATCTATAAATCCCTTTGTTAACCTATCCGGTATCAAAGGAAACAAGAAGACGCCTATAAAATAGCTTATTTAATAAATAATTCAACAAGTGAACTACCACTCGTATTTATGTATCATCAATTGTCGGAAACTTATAAAGCAATAAAAATCTATAGTTATTGTTCTTTAATGCAAGTACGAGTACTTTGCAAGATCGCATGATAATAAGTTGGACACGACTATGCATACAAAAGTGTCTCCTATAGGCTTTGACAAAGATTTAGATTTCACTTATGAAAGTGATCGGATGGTATTTCCTGTGCTATTTTTGTATTGGTTGCTTTGTGAAAGTGTGAGAGGGTCCATTATAATTATGAATCTACTTATACGAGTACATAGCTCTTATATGCACATGCGGTTAAAGCACGGTTGCGGTTTGTTGGATATGAAACTGCGATAAAACAATGAGCTAACCGCTTACCATGATTCGCGTTTTTCATAAATTATCATAACGCCAAAACGCAACTGCGCCAGAAAGCCAGCGCTAAAACGTAAGAGTGCTGAGGGTTTGGTATTTAATTCTGCTGAAATTGAGGTACCTACACAAGTCCTTGGTTATTAGAGTATGTAAGTAATTATGTCAATCACATACAGATCTAAAGCAAGTAACCACATACCACCCATCGATTAAAAATTCCTCAAAGACAATTTAAGACAACATTACATCACACTTTGCGTGTAATCCGACCATTTACAAAGTCACCCTGCCGCTGCCATTTGTCTCTGTCTTGGCTACCATTGCTTATGGTAGATTAATACGATTTGAACGTGTGTGCCCCGTGGCGTAATGTGAAACATAGGGATGTGATTTCTTGAGATATGATATGATAATAACAGAAAAATAAAATAGGAAACGTGATATCTCTAAATAGATACGTTTACGAGTTTTCTTACGAGATGTAGTGAGATTACAAACAATGCAGTAATATAAAAATATTATTTTGTTTACTGCCAGAATTGGTGCCCTCTTTTACTATTTCTGATTATGGATAGAAATCTGTTAAATGGATTTCGAAGAAAAACACTCACATTCACACGTACTTTTTAAAATAGGTTCTATGCTAAACTTTTTAAAACTTGTGAAAAAAGCAAGCTTCTGTCAAAACTTTGACAGCTACTTTCCCGCGCAGAGAGCCTTCAAAGCGACATTGCCAATCGTAAAAATTAAGCAACAGCGTTACCAGTGTTGCCAATGCTTTATTATTTCACTGGGCGGTCTTTGTGAGTTATGCCCCGCGTTATGGGGGGAGGAATTTATTAGACTTGATTTTATCACAGAGAAATGTGATGCCCGCGTGCGTTCAGAATGTATAAACAAACAATGTTTATGTAACGTGTATTGTCAATGTCGTGTTAGTACAAGCGACTAAAAGAGATTTTGCCGCGGTTTCGAATCACGCCTGGATTACAAGAATGGGAATATCGAAGATAACAATCTCTGATGTAAATCCGGGGTTTTATTCTTTAAATAAATAAATTCGAAGCATTTTGAAATTGGTATTCCATTTTAAATTGTTTCATAAGCTTGTTTAGCAGCCTTTATTCAAGTAACAGTCGAAAACCTAATTCTAAGTTTTGTTCTCATCACTTGACGAAAAGTAGGTAAATGAATGAAATTGACCTTAGTATTACGGTACCTACTACGCTATTGTTTCTATTTTCTACATTTATGTAGTAAATCATATACTTTTTAGTATTAGCTATAATTCTGTATTACCTATTCATAAACAAAAAGCAAAATATCAAACGGCAAAAACTTTCATTAATTCATATTATGAATTTCATTGCATGTTGCAGTTAACCTAACCTACATTTCAGTGACCTAGGTGACCTACATTAGATTAGAACTATTACTTAAAAGGGTAAATAAGGGAATTAATAAATCATGTTGCCATGGTAACGTGGGCAAACAAAGCAAAAAAAAGTTTTGTCATGGTCTTCACCTTTCTTTACCTACTTAAATGATAAAGGCAGTATTAATTCGCATTTTACATACTTACCTACTCTTTACCTTTTATTTGTTTTCAAAACTTATAGACATAACGCGACAGCAGATTCAATGTAACTAAGTTAAAAAATATATTTTCAAAAATGGCTTTTTGTTTCAATGGTAAGTAGAGTCTACTCACAATACTCCTTTTCAATAAAACGAAAGACAATGTATATCGAATATTAATTGCAAATTCTTGTACCATAAATTTCTCTTTCATTATAACTATAAACGTATAAAAAACATTCACAAAATTCACTCTAATCAACCTTAATTTGTTCGGTGGATATCAAGATATTGCCCGTACAATTACTGAAGTAAAAAACCAGTAAAAACCAGTTAAGGTATTGGTGTCAGAAACAGATTGCGAATCATATAGGTACCTACTTGATGGGGGTAATCTGACTTCAGTGCCTCTACTTTGACTTGCTTAGACCCTTCTACTGTTATTAAAAATGGAATAAATACCGTTGTAAAATCCGGGTATCTATTTTTAAAATCCAGATACTAAGTATACAAACTCGTATATTTTTATCATACTTTAAAACATCATTGAAGGAAAAGTTCAGGAAAGAGGAGAAGAGGAACGTGACGTACCAGTTAATCAGTTAAAACGTATCAAGAACTCAAACTAGCATTATCGGAAGGTAGCCCTGAATGGCGGACGCTTCACGGACAATAGTCTAAACTCTTAAATATATATATATATAATGAAGAAGAACCTTAAAAACTGGATTAACTATTTTACGGAGCTTTGTAGTTTCCACCAAATTTGCTTTCCACACTAGAAAACCCCCTTACAAAAGGAATTTGGATATTTTACGCACACTTAACTTATCAATTAAGCCGTAGTAGACTTAGAGTAGAGGTACTGCCCTGAGGCGTATCGGTCCAAAGAAATTGAATGTCATTGCTGGTCTGCCTAGTTTGGAACAGTTGCGACGAGCGGATTTGGTCCGATGTTTTTTGGTAGCACAGTCGTCTTCTTTAAAATTAGATACCTACTTGTAATGTTTATTTAACATATCATATCATTCTTTAGAACTATTTAGAAGCAATTATACTGCTATAACATTTTACAATTTTGTTTAAAAGGCAAGGAAAGGAAATAACGATCAAACCTTATATTTAACTCCAATATTGACCACAGGACAGTCAAATAGTTTATTTAGAGCACATTTTAAATTACTTCGACGGCTCACAAATTTCATCGTACCAAATCCAATAGTCTCTACATACATTTTAATGTAGCTGACATAGGGATGACTGCAAATAATTGATTCGCCACGCTTGAGCTCCGTTTTAATTGTGCACAGATTTAACTTCACAGACTAGGGGAGGACTAAAGATCGTATTGTTTTAATTTAACCCTTTAGCTGGTTATAAAATTAAGGGAGTTTTAGCTGGTGCAAACTTTAGCAGAGTCATATCGTACACAGCTGGATATCAAAGTTAGGTCCCTACGAAAAATAACCACAGATATGTAAAAGGCATAATTTAACCTACAATTGTAGATGACTTCCTAACATTGTGTTGCTCTATGTGACATAAAGATCGCACCTGATCTCAACTTGACAATGGCTTGGCTATTTTTCCACTCTGTGATTGTTTCATGTTATTTGGTTAAATTTAATCCTACAGCCAACTATTCATGTGTCGGATTAGCATTTTTATACAGTGCTTCTAGTGGCAGACCATAGCAAGTAGGTAAGTGTGTTAAGCTATTTACAAATTGTCGTAGGTAGGTACCCAGTTGTATTGTATGACAGTGCTCATATAAAAATGGTCTATCGATAAGAAACTGAATGCGAATAACGAACGACACAGCGATAATTATTAACTCGATAAGTAATTTGTATTGCTGTCTTAGCCTAAGACAGCAATACAAAACAGGCCCTAAGACTCTTAGACCATTTACAGATAAATTTTATCTGACAGAGGTTTTATACCTCTCTCTCTAAAACGTCATGTTTTATGAAATAGATATAGGTTTATCTGTAGGTGGTGAGACAAGCACTTAAACTTTTAATTTTTAATAAAGAATGAATTTGAAAGTAAAATCTTTTTAAAAACTAAAGAGGTTTAAACTAAAAAGATTTCAAACTTTAAACAAACGATAAATGTTCCTATAAACTTTGCAAAGGTTATCGCTATGAATAATCTAAAATTACACAATAACAATAGGCTTTGAAACTAACGTAATCATGCGATTAAATTTAATATTTCTAAGCTGAGAAGGGTCCAAATCATTTGCATCATGAATGTCACTTAGTACCTATTTAATTGAAATAATGCACGTAATAGGCTTAAGTTAAATTGCTTTTTCTGTTACATACTTTTAATACAGTATTGCGGGTGACATTTTAAATGTTGCATAATTATTTGCTTTTAAACATATTGCACAGTAAGTAAGTACTAAACCTTAATCTTTTGACCATTAGATGAATTTTACTAGGTAAGTACTTACTTAAAGTCTTGCAAAAGCCTATAAAAAAGAAACTGCGTAGTTGTAATCACGAAAACACAAACATCCTAGTTTTAAACTCCTGTAAACAAGATAAGGATGTAGGTTATGTGGACTTAGAGATGATGTGCCTTGTTATCTGAATTATCAAGATATGACCGGCGAGGTCTGTTAATGGCAGGTTAGTCTTTTAATCACTTTAATTCAATGAAAATGGGTACCTACTTACATAGAAAAACAACATAATTCATAAATTTATCATAGATCGATGTTTTTGTACTTATACCTACAATAGGGACCTAATATACTAGTTAGGTATTCTGTAATCTGTGCTAATACTTACAAACTTTTTTTTAAATGTACCTACGTCTGTCAACGTTATCATTTCATACATTGAAATTATTGAAATTAATTCATATTTAGTCGGTTTATACTCGTAGTTGAGTGGTTTCGACAGTGATTTTAAACTACAGGAACTACTAGACAGGAATCAAATTGTAGATAAGAGTTTAAAATCACTAAAACAACACAGAATACATCATTCTTATCCCCTTTTATACTCCGTCCGTTTAATAGGTAGAAGTCGAGACGTCTACCATTTTTAAATCGAAAAAAGAACACAACAAAGAGACCGGTTAACATATTCCCAAAGGTAATTACTAGGTAACTCTTTACGCTGTGAAAAAATACTAGGCAGATAAGAACTGCTATAGCAAAAACTTTATCTCAGTTGTCTGGCGGCTTGGAAAAAAATGTTCGATCGAAAAGACTAGACAGGGAGTATTGGGTACATTAGAAAATTAACAGATAGGAACTCCGCTCGAAAAACATATATTCGTTTTCCAGAAAATCGGGAAAATTTAAAGTAAATCAAATGTCGCATTTCAAAAATGGACCAACCAAACTGAATAAGTTTTATTCCAACCTCTTTTATCGCAATAATTGTCTTTTGTGTCAGCATCTTTGATAGTTCTTGTCAATAAATCATCCGATTCACCTATTAGCCTAACAAAAGCGCAATTCTTACTCGATGTACAAAGCGTCCATATTAGACTAGTCAATTCACTTTAATTTTTATTGTTAAACAGTAGGTACTTTCTCTACTTGTGATGCAACGCGCCATTTTAGACGAATCCATATATGATTTTCGAACTTTCGAAGCTTTCGTTTTGAAATTTATGACATGAGAAGTTTCAAATTCAAGTTCAATGACAGATTGCGTAATGGCGGATTGAATGACAGCTCATGTCATGATCGTTTGAATAAAATAGGTATGTCGAATCAATAATTTCATGAGGACGTAGCCCATGATCAATCGGTACAAGGTGTCAATTTTATCGTCATTGAATTATAGGTACGCACATGTTTTTACCACATTACTTAGTTCCGTATTCACACAATACAAATATGCTTTCTTTATTGCACAAGGACTGATAATACACAAAGCAAGCAATGTAAAAACAGGCGGCCCTTTCAGGCGACCATATTGCTAGATAGCATGATCAACGAAACTCCAACCTCAATCTAAGAATCTGAATAAACGCTAATTAACTAAACAACTCCGTTTAAGAATATTTTACGTAGTTTCGTAAACATTATTACTAGTAAGTAAAAAAGTGGAGTACCACAGAATCCTATTGAAAAACTCTCCTCCGCATAATAACAATTTTCATATTGGACTCATGAACGCATTACCAGCCACATTTCTATATGGAGAACTTTCATTACGGGTTGTCAAATCGAGAGGAATGAGTGATAACAGTCGTTTAATATGACTTTCACTCAAGTTCAATGACAAACGGGTGCGCTGATGCAAGATATGAGCTTGTAATGGTGTTATTAAAATTATACGCGCTCTTACAACGTGTTCTTAGATTGATTTTGATCTGTGACTAATCATTTTGGTTTTATTTTTAATGTAGCTCGGATTATGGTATGGTAACTAGGCATTAAACTGTGAGTATGATTGCTATACCTACCACCGTGAGGAAACCTGCATACACAGGAGAAGAAATTCAAGGTGTATTTGAAATCAGCCGCATTGGGTCAGCAGCAGTGTGGTGGATTACGGCCTAATTACTCTCGTATAAGAGTAGGTTTGTGTCCCTGTAGTGGGGACGTTAAAAAGGACTGTATGAATTTATTTTAAATCAGCAGGCGAATCCCCGAATTGAACTCACCCACCCCGCGTGCTGTGTACTCCCCGTTTTATCTCTGTAAAAGATTACTTACCTTCGTAAGTTAACCTTTTTTCATTATTTTGATGGATTACCTTTTGAAACTCTTTTAAAATCCCTTCCCAGAGTCAACTAATTCAATCAGCAAACATTGCATTACATTGCAAATGGCGTCTTGTTATCTCGCGCATGCAACACTGTGCAAGCGAAAGATTACATTATTTAGATACCATTCAGAACAGCGATAGCCATCGGACTGTAATTATTCAAAATTACTTCATAACCAAAGGGTAAGTAAGTACACTTAACTGACTATAATAAAAACAATTTAATGAGAAATAAAACAAAAACGGTGTCTGACCCGAAAATAAATACCTAACCGTATGCTTTTTTACAAAAGGCAGATTATCTACAAAAGTCAAAATTGATTAGCCCTGGCAACATCCTCATATACAATCTATAATACCCGCAATTTTTACCAAATTCCCGCCAATTCTTTGATTTCAACTGCGCACAAGTATTTTATTTGCCAAGTAAGTACTTATCTAGTTTTCTACGTTCGAATTCCGAAGCATCCAACTGCATTCGTGGGCGGACCTGTCGCAGGCCTACGCAATGCACTCTGTGTACCCACTCTACATAGAACCTTTTCATTCACGTACTCTTTTGACACTAAGGTAATCTTTTTAAAGGGATTTACCGCTATTTGTAATCCAGGCCGGATTAACCTAAAAAATTAGGAAAGTAGTAGGTACTTACTTATTTTTGATTCTTTACGCAATAATTTCAAAGTTTACGGGTGCCTAAGTACTTCTAAAGGTTCTTCTAATACAAGTCGAGTCGAATAATGAATAGGTTCCTAAGTTAGATAGATATTATTCAGAAAATTCATTCTGTTTGAGGAATTCAACCTAGGCACCTATTTTAATATTCATTATTATTACTTATACCTAAATTTTTATTCGATATTTTATTCCTATATCCTTGTAATCGATTCGCTCATCTCCAACAATATTTCTATGTCGTAATAGTTGCAAAAACCAATTAAATTAGTTAAATGTTTGGACGTGGGCGCCATTGTTACGCAGCCATTGTTTAGGTTTTTTATCAGGCATCTTTTACTTAACAGTAATTGATGCAGGTATTTTATGGTACAAGATCGGTAAGTGATTATCTTGTTTGTGTTTTAATTAAAAATAAGTAGATACCTATTGCTTAGGCGTTTGGTCTGGTGGCAACATTGTTCTTGTAGGTACTCTTCGTCAAGAGAAGTCAATGTAGAGTATCTATTTCAGTAAAGCCGGATTGTCGAAGCGACAATTAAATCTACATAAAATAAGTTAACTCCAGTTTTCTTCTTTATAATTTTATTTTTATGAAAGCCTATAAATAACATTGGATTTTCTTATCTGTACTTACCTAACCATTTAGTGCAGTTTACATGACATCTCTTTTTAAAGATATAGGTACCTAAGTATAGCTTGTACTTTGAACTTACTACATACTTTTTGTACCTACTAAAAACAAATCAGTAATATTACCATCCATATAAAACAGCTGTTACTCATACTATTCACATAAAACACTGCTAGGCATCTAGTAAAGCTAACACACGTGTGCTATACTGCACCAGATATGCATAACTTGTCAAAATAAACATACACAAACGTGACTAGAACGACAATACTGGGAAGGTAACACTGATTCATATTATAGTGATTTATCGTAAATTAATTTTATTATGATGTAAGTAAGAAGTTAGACATAAGTTGCAACTCTATTAAAAGAAATAATTTTAAAGTTAAGGCGCTTACGCACATGCGGTTGCAAATTGTCAAGTACCTAGGTAATAATTTGTATGAAACGCGGGTTGCAGTTGAACTGCGGTTTTGGCGCGGTTTCATATCAAACGTCAAACCGTATTACGCCGAAACAAATGACGATATAAGTCATTTTTGTTCCATAAAGAATAGTTTTTTTAAAGGCTTAGCTGAGTAGTTAAATACTTAGGAGTTACCTATCTATTTAATTAGGTAAGTACCTACCTACTTAGGAAATGTTTTGCGCACGATGATTTCATGAAAAAATCTTATGACACCATTTGTAATTGAATACCACTAGTACGTTTTATTTATGTAAATTTAACATTCTAGGCATTCAATCTTGATATATTGTATAAGTAGATAGGTACTAGGTATTTAACCTAACCAATGACTCGTTTCGACATTCCAAACTCCTATTTTAAAACGTGACTGACTCTTCCTATCTAGATTTACCCAAGCACTAGATGTCACAAATGCTAAATACATAAGTAAATACAGTTAAAATATTACCACAATATCTAAGTAGTTTTTTCTTCTTATTTATTTTGAGAATGGAAACTTTTTGTTTAATAAACTCTTTTATATTTATTTTAAAAGACGCATTTTAAAAAGGCATTTTAAAAGACGTGAAAGAAACTGTATCTCTTAATAAATAAAACTCCCAAAATACTGTTTTTATTTCCCAGTATCATATTTAGGTAACAGTGAACAATAACGAACAGTCATTGTGTATCTATTTGTTTCTTCGTGAACTCACGAATGATGCGCAGACGCCGCTAACGCAAGGTAATCGTGGCATAACAAACATTTAGTAACAGAAACCGATGAATTATGGAGACTTTGCTGTGGGAAGCGAAGATTTCTTTGAAGTTTGGAGTTAAATTTCTTTAATACATGTATAAGTAGGTACATAGATAGGTACATTTAGAGCATTTTCGCACTACATCGGATCCGAATCCGACCCGAGATGTTTAGTATTCCGAGATAGATTCGAGAACTGTTTGTATGGTCATTTTATCGGATCGGACGCAGGACCTGCGCTCTTAGCCAACATGTCCCGCTGTTGGGCAAAAGTTAAATTTGAAAATTTCGACAAAATAATCAGCTCTTTCAGTCAGACACATTTTTCAACAAATTCGCATGCAAAAGCAAGAACTTCCGAAAACCGCATTACGTATTCAATTGCATTAACTTTTTTTACGGTTGCGTGCAGCGGGCAAGGGAGCGGGGTGTCGTGGGTGTGCCTCTAATTACGCCAGTTTCAAGTTCAATGACATGATTCGCGGCACACCCGCTCCTATCGATTTATAGCCAATCAGATGGATTCCAATTCGCTCGGCTTTTGTTTTCATCGAACGTTTTTTTTTCCTAGTTTGAATGTTTACGTTGAATTAATGTTTAAGAGAATATTATGCGAGAAGGTTTGAGAACTAGAGATGGTCAAAGTATCTACTGCCATGCTTAGGTCCTAAATATGTTCTCGCTAAAGCCACAGAATACCAAATAGTAGGTACTAAAGCTTAACATATACACATTTTTACTCTTTATGTGAGAGTTCATTCGAATTTAAAAATATTATCATTACTCTATCTATGGATAGGTACCTAACTATCAAGCATTTTATAATGATAGAAACACACCAAAACAGGCAATTCCTCCCAATTCTCCAAAACGTACAAAACAGTACCGTAAACAAACAAAGGTGAAGTATTAGCCACAGAAGGGATTAGCACTCCCTGTTTAGGTAAAGCCGCAAATAGCAAGATCTGGCGAACAAGCGAGGGCTTTGACCTGAGGAATAAATAGCACCAATACATTGCAGATTTATTATCTTCATTTGTTTATTTATATGCTGAAGAGTACGGAAGTGTTGGAAGCTGAATAAGTTATCCGGCGTTTGCGTTTAGATTTTAGTTAATGAAGAGGGTAATTATGGGAAGAGAAGGTATCCAAAAGGTAGATAATTTTCTTGAACAAACAATAGTAAGTAGCTTTTTGATGAGAAGATAAGTAAGTCTAATCAAAGAACCAACTTTTTTAAAAGACGTTTTAAAAAGAATCGATTAAATGGTAAATCGTCGTAATGTTCAAATACAATTAAAATGAGTACCTAGATACCTATCTTATGTCACAACATATGTGAACAAAAGACTAGAAAATTTAACAAATCGAGCGGTCAAGATCTTATAGAAAATCGTATACCTAAAATTGCCATTCCGAATGTCGTACCAATATCCTGTCAAACAAAACAATTGACGATCATGTTTATTTATTGCATTTCTGGGAACGTTCAGCATCAAATACACCGCCATTTTACTTATACGACACCATAAATAAAAGCTATATAAAGCCTAAATACCGTAAAATTACAGACAATATTCGAATTCTTATTCAAGCTCCGAGCGTATCCTCAAGAGTGTTTTAAAACAATGGACACGTCACTGACATAAACTTATGGAATAAATTAGGGCCCAAACGTCATTCTTGTGGTACTTAAACATTTTGAACGATCATACAGAACGTCAAAAGAGAAGATAGCTGTAACGTTTACGTTCTGTGCCCTTTATCAAACACGAAACCAGAATTTCTCGTCTCGTGTCAAAACTTCAAGTCGAGCTTATGCAAACATTGAACAATAGAGGACCTAAAATCGGTCCCTGCGGCACTTCAACCCGATCGAAAGTTTGTTTGAAGACTTCCGTGTTTCTCCACATTTTGTATTGTAATATAATCATGATGACAAAAATAATCACTCACTTAATCGTGTCCTTCTAGTGGGGACATAAAAAGGGCTGCTGACGCTGAAGACAATGCTCTTAGGAATTCGTTTTAGTGCTATCATAACCTATAAGCTTAGCATACGTGTCGCGACAATTATCTCACGTCACGCTGTCTTTATCACATTATAAACTGTTGACAGAGACGAAAGCGTGACAGACAACCTCCCTCGTGACAACGTCTTGTCATGTTACGGATGCTAAACCTCCTGAAACTTTATGAAACTTATTAATTCGTCAATCATCGTGCTTTATCATCATCATCATATTTAAGAGCGTCGCTCTTGTCGGTGGAGACTTCGTCGCTGCTCTATTCTCTGCCGTCCATTTGAGTAAGTACCTGACGCAACACCAACTTCTATTCCCTGGTTTATTTGATCTTATTAATGACTTTATCAACTATCTTTAGCAATAATTACAGCAAGAAGGTTTAATACCATAAGCAATCATATACAATTGAGGAAACTTTATGCAACTGGAAGATAACATTCAAATTGATCTATTTAAACGTCATGCACTTGACGTTTTCAGCTCTTCAGTGATTTAGGTGCTCTTTTATTAAATAATCCTATGACGTAAATAGAATACAGAATTCTACCCATAATTTAATATTGCACTCGACAATATATCTTTCAACCCAGCCCACAACTTGTTTAAGTAAACCAAAGCACTAGCAATAGATCTTGAAATCATATTGAAGTTCCCCTTTCACACGTCAAAACTGCAATAAAAAATAAAATAGAGTTGTGAGTTCAATAATGAAAAGTTTTACTATTGTTGAAAAGGGCGCCATATTGTTTTTTT
Source organism: Anarsia innoxiella (assembly GCA_947563765.1). Classification (NCBI taxonomy): domain Eukaryota; kingdom Metazoa; phylum Arthropoda; class Insecta; order Lepidoptera; family Gelechiidae; genus Anarsia; species Anarsia innoxiella. Next base: position 4,065,480 of record OX387416.1, read on the forward strand.
CCACAATAAAGTACTTATTACATTTAAATAGGATTAGAGTGAAAGGGAACGTGTCTGTTCTCCTCTCCCTCTGTTTTGTTTATTTGGGGTTACTTATTTCGTTTGTAACGATTTTATTGTTCAAGGTTGAATTGTACTTGAATTAATGTTTCATTTAAGTACAGTTTGAAATTTTGCGTACTTAGGTCCTTTACACATGAATTATAGAACTACCGTTTCCGCAGTTTAGCGTTTGTAATATAAAACTTGCTAAACCGATTAACCTCTCACATCCCAATGACCCATTATAAACCCAGACACAATAGATTTTCTATTGTTCTTTTTTTACTGGGATGTGAAATATTAAACCTCGTAATTGAGAATTCTTATAAAATTCAAGTAGATTTTTGTTTAATATTTGCATTAGGATCTTAAAATATATTTTGGATGCAGCCCTCTAATCATAAATGTAACAAAATATCACTATAATGTCTTATGTAAATCTCATAACGGACGCGGTCCATCCGCCATTACGTAAAAGCCCTTAGTAAGCACTTTATTGAGTTTACTTTTACAAACCGCATAAAGTAAACTGCAGTTTCGCTCATAAACTTGATGGGAAACATCCATTTCCATTTGGGTGTAGAAACAAAATTAAGTTGGTTTGTATTCCCTTGTGCAACGCTGAGAACTAGACTGACCATAGTTTTCTTTTTATTAGGATAAAATCTAAAAAGCTTTTGTAACTTTATGAAAAAGCAAGTACATTGATTAGGAAATACCAAAAAAGCCTCTTGTTAAAAACTACTTAAAAATAAAAGTACTTATCTATATAATCAATCACCAATGGCCGATAGACAAAAATGAAGATAAGTAGGTACATAATGGTGTTTAGGTATAAGAGATTATTAGTGTTTAAGTATAAAAGATTCTTTGGCAACTACAAAAATATATTGCATCATTTAAATAAATACCTAGTACCTATAAAATGGTCACCCTCTTCGTGTGAGTGCCAGTGACAGCCGGTCATAGGGGAGTTGCAATAAATCAATGCTAGAGCCAAACTGATCCATTCCTTACTTATTTTATACCCTATTGTGGCGGCTTCATTAACTTTACCGCGCTTTCTTTTGTGTCAAGTTGATTGCGTTTTGTTTCATTTTGTTTACGAGGGTTTATTTATTTTTATTGGTCAGCAAGGAGATGGACGATCTTTTTAAATATGGAACTATTTAAATCGTGGTAATAAAAAATGCGAATAGGGTATTGTATTACCTAGCTGCTTAACTTATATTACTTACAAAGATTTCATTCTTTTATTTTATTTTTCTGTGTGTGCTTTATAACAGACAGGGTCCATGCGGCTTTACAATATGGCTGTAAGCTTAATAATAAAGATCATTCAATGTTAACATTATGGTGCAACAAACGATTAAGGATGAAGCGTCTAAACATCAATAGACAACTAATAAGCTCCATTACGATATAATTAAAAGGCGGTAAATTACTCGAGAAGATACCTACTGATGTCCGTGTAATTACATTCCATTCCTAAGGAACATAAAGACAGAGCTATTAGCTGTGTAACATGAAGTTGTGAACGTAAAACGGAACGTAAGCGCAAGGGGCGGCGCCGTATCGACCGGACCTATCCCAAACTGCTAGACAAACGACTTGTGTAGGGCTGTCTTTAAAAAAAAAACAATATTAAAAAAGTTTCACACGCTCTCACCTTTCCATCATACTCAGAAATGAGGTTTTTTAAAATAGTCTTCATTAAACAATTTGTCAGACACTGGCCGTTTCCGACGAAAATATTAATTTAGATTGCCATTTAAAATGTTTATATGTTTTTTTCTTTATCCATTAATGGCTTTTAGAAAGTTACTTTGACAGACAACAGCCAAGCAAAAACATTTTAAAAAATACCAATGCAAAAAGTCTGGCTTAAAAAAAATTAAAGAAAAAAAAACCTTTTTAAAAACAAGCTTTTATTATTTGTTTATAAAATGAACTAAAAAGTTAAAAATAAATTAACTCTAAAAAGAAATATAACACTTTGTAACTTGATTGTAACCTTTAACGACAAATAAGCGTCTTCGTCTAGGACAAAATAATTCCATATTGTACAAATTTATTTAATTTTAACACTAAAACTTTTCACCATACATAATTATTCAATCTCGTCCCCCCTCTTTATCAGTCCCCATTTATAAATGAAAGCGTGTTACATTGTGATAGCTTGAGGAAAATGAGTATTTAATTAATACAACACAACATTTTTCTTTTTAATTTGTTAAATACAACATATAAGTTGTATTTAATTAATACATCACAACATTTTTCTCAGGCTATCACAATGTAACACGCTTTCATTTATAAATGGGGACTATGATAAAGAGGGGGGACGAGATTGAATAATTATGTATGGTGAAAAGTTTTAGTGTTAAAATTAAATAAATTTGTACAATATGGAATTATTTTGTCCTAGACGAAGACGCTTATTTGTCGTTAAAGGTTACAATCAAGTTACAAAGTGTTATATTTCTTTTTAGAGTTAATTTATTTTTAACTTTTTAGTTCATTTTATAAACAAATAATAAAAGCTTGTTTTTAAAAAGGTTTTTTTTTCTTTAATTTTATTTTTAACTTTTTAGTACCTCTATTTTTAATTCGAGATTTACTACGACGTAGTTCGCAGCGCGTAGCAGCGTTATTCCGTTATGAAGTCCGTAGTTGAGGTTGCGTCGTTTAATTACGGAGTTCCTATGGCCACCTTCCGGCTCCAACATCAGACCCTGGTTACCATATAGTATCAAAGTACTCGTCAAGACTAATCCAATGAGCCCAAACTAGATGGGGTTGCGTCGTTTAATTACGGAGTTCCTATTTCTACCTTCCGGCTCCATCATCAGACCCTGGTTACCATATAGTATCAAAGTACTCTACAAGAGTAATCCAATGAGCCCAAACTCGATAGGGTTGCATCGTTTAATTACGGAGTTCCTATGGCCACCTTCCAGTTTCATCATCAGACCCTGGTTACCATATAGTATCAAAGTACTCGTCAAGACTAATCCAATGAGCCCAAACTCGATAGGGTTGCATCGTTTAATTACGGAGTTCCTATGGCCACCTTCCAGTTCCATCATCAGACCCTGGTTACCATATAGTATCAAAGTACTCGTCAAGACTAATCCAATGAGCCCAAACTCGATAGGGTTGCATCGTTTAATTACGGAGTTCCTATGGCCACCTTCCAGTTCCATCATCAGACCCTGGTTACCATATAGTATCAAAGTACTCGTCAAGACTAATCCAATGAGCCCAAACTCGATAGGGTTGCATCGTTTAATTACGGAGTTCCTATGGCCACCTTCCGGCTCCATCATCAGACCCTGGTTACCATATAGTATCAAAGTACTCGTCAAGACTAATCCAATGAGCCCAAACTCGATAGGGTTGCATCGTTTAATTACGGAGTTCCTATGGCCACCTTCCAGTTCCATCATCAGACCCTGGTTACCATATAGTATCAAAGTACTCGTCAAGACTAATCCAATGAGCCCAAACTCGATAGGGTTGCATCGTTTAATTACGGAGTTCCTATGGCCACCTTCCGGCTCCATCATCAGACCCTGGTTACCATACAGTATCAAAGTACTTGTCAAGACGAATCTAATGAGCCCAAACTCGATAGGGTTGCATCATTTAATTACGGAGTTCCTATGGCCACCTTCCAGCTCCATCATCAGATCAGCTCCATGTTACCATAATATTGCATTGTCACGCGATATACATGCAAAATTTCAGCTCAATCGGAAACCGGGAAGTGGATCAGATTTAAGTTGCAAGATTTGATTACAGAACGACAGACAACGGGACAGGTGAAACTAAATAAAAGCTTGTAAAAGATTGGTACCTACATGTTTAAACGAACGCCTAGTGATAAAGTGTGTAATCATCTGCAATACATCAGTGTAAGGAGATGCAAAATGTAATGTTAAAATAAAACCCGAAACATAATTTCGATCATAAACCGTTACCGTTTAATAAAGTCCCAAATAACTTGCGTGCGTCGCATAATTCACATTTTTAACAAGCGCCGAGATAATAACTCAGAAAAAAAGAAACCGAGTCTGCCCTCTGGATGACTTTTTCGCAGAATCCAATAAGTGAAGAACAGAATATGTCATTTTCGTTTGTAAATTACTTTTTATTACGCCCTGTGCCTTCGTGTTTAATGAAAAAGTGACGTGAAATGAAACGCATTTTGAAGTGGATTTGTCTTTGATTTATGGGATAGCAATATTAATTGCCAATGCATCAGTATTTTCATTCATCGAGCCTTTGCATATAAGGACGTAATACAGGGTGTAACAGAAAGGGTATATAAAGCCGAAACACAGCGATAGTCCTCATGAAACTGAACAACTTTCCCCAAGGAACATGGCTCGTAACTCGAAAAAAAAATTTCGCCTCCCCATACAAAATGCCCGATCAGCTGATCGAGTAAGTATGGGCGATCCAAAAATTTTTTTCGAGTTACGACCCATGTTCCTTGGGGAAAGTTGTTCAGTTTCATGAGGACTATCGCTGTGTTTCGGCTTTATATACCCTTTCTGTTACACCTGTATAGTTTTATCTTGGTTAGTATATTTCCTATCTAAAGTGAAATCTGTAAAAAAGAACCAGAAAAACCTATACTTTGTCAAATCAAATTACGCGCCTTGAGCGTATCTTCAAAATCTAATGCCAGCAAAGAACATAGGATAAACAGCCAAATGTGGCAACCCTGTGTATATTTACCCGCGCCCTTGGTAATAAAACCACCCCTGCTGCAAGACGTCTGGTTCTCGCGTTATCAGCTCGCGGTGATGGACGACAACCATACAGCCATTGAGATAACCAATTTGTTGTCAGGATTTTTTGGCTGTAGGTTAAATTGTGTCAGTTGGTTAAATTGTTGAGGAAAATCATTCATAACTTTTATTCGAATTTAAAGTAATTTAATTTGCAGATGCACAGGTAAAAAATAGAACAGTAGATGTAAATGGTCGAAAAATACTTCCTCTCTAATCCTATTTCAATATCAATGCACCGCTGCACTACCATAAATTGCCTAGTCACGTAAACTTCCATAAAATGGTAGTATTTTGGCACATTGCCAGTGCAAGCCGAACCTAAGCTTCGTAGAATCTCCATTTTAAGTTGACCTCTGAAATTCCATCTCGGCTTAAATTTCGGGTCGATAAGGAAGATATCAGGGACCTTTTTATTTGGTTATGGGTCTACATAATACAAAAGGGTATTATAAAAGACCCGACCGTCTAGACGGTGTCTGTCGGTTCACGCATGCGTATATTGCGTATCTCTTTGATGTTTTATTAACGAAATGATATAACTTTTTTTCAAAGTCATGCATGTTTATAATGTAGAAGTACCTTATATTAATATACATACATGAAGTGCTCAAATAATTTCAGGACAATTTGAGACAAATTGTTTTATAAGTAGAGCCAACGATTTACCTACCGAATCATATCAATGTCGAAATATATCAGTAAAAGCATATCAATATCTAGTCAGACATACAACCTAACAAAAACAGTAGATACTCGTAAGTATCTCAGTGCAAATAAGTAAGTTCTACAAATAAATGCATTTATTCTATCAATTCGTTTTTCTTGCAAACATAAACTAATTAATCCCAACATAATTGCATCTGACGTCAGAGCGTGCGAATGTTGCGCGCCTTGCTTCAATAAAAAAAAACTTGTAAACGTTCCGTTTCACGGTGCATAACACGATCATAGTGCTTGCCCATCCATGCATACAGCCAAAGATTACACACACGGCTAGATATAAGTCGGTAATCCTATTTTATACTGCCTAGACGATTAGTACCTTAACATGTTTTTATTATAAAGAACTTAAAAATCTATATGGCACATAATATCTTCGTGCGTTTAAGTAGGTGTGATATTTGTTAAAAGATTGAAAACCCTTTAACAGATTCGTCCATTGGCATAACAAATCGACCAATTTAGTAAATAAATATGTCGAGAACTTCCATTAAAATATAGTACCTCTATTTCGCAAAATAAAAGCATCGCACAATGGTCCTAGTTTAAAATCTTAAAAATAATATCATATTTAGGTCGTAAGTTTATTATTCTCTTTTACCAGACAAGTCTATGAATACGACTGCCTATATGTATAAGAAATATTGCTGAAAGGGCTTTTAAGTGATCACGTTTTATGATCGTATTTAACATATAAATAGAATTTGGTCAGTTCAGTATACATTAATACATGGCTGTATAGAGTTATTGACTGCGTCATGTGGCGCCTAGTTTCCTATTTTAAAACAAAGGTGGTAAAACAAAACACTCGATCTCCGTGAAAAGGGCCAGAGTTTAATGGAACGACGAATTTAATTAACGTTTCTGCAACAGTTTGCTAATGCAATTGACACTTGAATTTAGCTCATGTCACAAGAAGTTAAGAACTCTATATTTGAGCAAAATGTTTATTTCAGTAGGCACCATATAAAGTATTGATAAAAAATAAAGAGCAAGTGAAATCGCGTCCACACATGTACATTTATGTTTCTTTTCACGACAAAGCAAACACGTAAATAAACTGTGAACACAGATTAAAGAATCTTTGGAGTAAACAATTCCTTTGACATAGACAAAGCTTTGTTCACATTCGATCATTTTGTGCACAACACGCGTGACATTTCACTGGTATTGGACAATTTGGACACCATATTAATTGAATTTTAATTGTCACGTCCTAAAACACTAAACATGCTGAATTGTAACCTTCAAAAAAAAAAGAATGTCCGACAATGTGCCGACTAGACAACCTTAGCGTATCAGTGGAAAATATTCACAATTAGGTATGTCTTCAAACATTTCCATTTCCACACATTTGGCAGCTGATTAACCGGCAACGGCTTTCTTGAAACAGGAACTAGACATCATCGAATCCTCTTCAATGTTACACTAGCGAAAAGAACAGAAAAAAACAACTGCCGATCTTGGGGACTCTTTTATCGATGTTCCACCTCAGATTGACAAAACTACCGTGGATGCAGCTTAGCAAGATAAAGTAGGAAGCACAAGTAAGTAGGAAGGAATTTATTGCCTATCTACAATAACTTTGGTAAAGTATTGGTACCTGGTTGGGGAAACTCGTAAATAATAACGGTTTTCTTAAATGCCTGAATTTATCTACGCTGTGCTTTATGTCTTTTTGCCACATTCGTAGACTTTACTACCCTTACTAAGAGTTTATACAGATACAGATACAGATAACATTTACTACCTATAAGATCGACTAAAGATGCAACAATGTAAAATTTTGACATTTTATGCACACTTTTAATGAATAAAATATTTATAGTAACGCCGTAGAAGGCTTTCGAAGTGTTTTTTAAGAGCGAAAATACTAATAAATTAATTGGCTGCTGACTTTTTGAAAATCGCCAAATAAATCGCTGCAGTAAGTATCTAACAATGATTATAATAAGTTTTTGAAACTTTTTGAAGCAGGAAGGTAGGTACTTAACTTATACATTAGTTGCGATCTTGCAAATCTATATCCCATTAAAGTAGCATTAAAATATCTACCTACTTACCTAAGTAGGAAGATATTTTTAATTTAGATTAGATCGTAGCGTGAATATTAAGTAGGTAAGTACGTATCTAGCTGGTCGCATAATGTTACAGTTACCTAGATAATTTAATGTAACTTGTCCTGTAGAAATTTAATTTCAAAGATAACAGATAATGCCAACATCGAGCCGTCGAATGAGGAAAATGGTAAAATAAGCTACAACCAGTGACTGACAGAAACTGTCTAATTAAATATTACATAATCTCAATCTACTTTGTGACATGCAATTCATTGGAACACTAGTTCCTATTTGTAATATAATTGAAAGTTAAAGCGTTATCTTGTAAACCTGTTTCACAATGTGTTAATACAGAGGCACATAAAGAATACCTGATTTGGGTAAATCCTAAATTGGAAGTTCTGTCACTTTCTGACTTTATGTCAAGGGAGTAAGACAATCGATTAAGCTATGTGATTCGGGCTATTCCTTGGACGTTTTGAAATCAGTTTTTAATTTTTAATTGCAGAAAAATATGTGCAGGGTCATTTAAAATACAAATCTAAGTCCAGCTATGATAGGGGTGTATAGAATATGCACAAAAACGGCAAAAATTTTTGGTCCCAAACTTATCGGAACTGTCGGAAGTAATGACGTATGGTAATAATTTCATAAATTCAAAACAAATGAATAAAGCCCCGCCCACCATCTAGTGTGGTCTAGACAAAGCAGACTGACAGGACTAGACTTGGCCAGGTGGATCAATTTCCTACCCGCCACGCCGGAAACCTCCCACTTTGCATATTTCATATAAAGTTCCACTCGGCGAAGGGAGGAACAAAAGCACGGCTAGATTACAACCTAGAATATTAATGACTTCATAAATTATTAATTTTAGTTGTTTTTTTAGTTTGAAATAGGTCGTTGAATTTAAAAGTTATAACGTGTCCATACATAAATCACAAAATGAATGGCACTATAGAAATTTTTTCTCGTACTGCTTGGTTAGCAATACCTTGTCAATAAAACACGATATATTGGGTTCAAGCTATCGCCAATCATAAGCAGAAACCTCGTAGAAAACTTCTAATAGGTAGGTACATAAGTAGGTAGGTATTCGCTAATTAAATTCATGTAACCTTATTAACTATAAAACTACATATTTATAGATCTTCCGTGTTCCACTTCAAACATTGCGTGTTTGAAATGAATGGATACGGTAATGAAAGTACTCGATCAAGTACTTATTGACCGCAGCGGTGGCCGGCGCCGTTGGTCTGCCACTCAGGTTATCTGGCGCAATACTAACTTACTATCAATTTACATTATAATTATAAGGAAACAAAAATAAAGGAAATAAAGAGCCTCTTTTCCATCGGGTAGGCACGCAGAGACCACTTCCTTCCACCTGCTACAATCCAAACACACCTTTTTCGCTAAGAGCGAATTTTGATAGCATAGACTTTTAAGTAAGTTTAAGAAGAAAAAATTATAAGCAAACATCTACCTAAGTAGGCCTGTGTTATATACTTACCTATGTACCTAACCTAAGTTTGACCTGAAATATATTTAACAAGCACGTACTACTTTCAGCCATTATGAAACACAACCCAAATACCTTTACTCATTTAATTGTGTCATGTCGAAGAGTTAAGATCATTTCTGTTTGCGAAATTATTGTGTTTGCGCTTTGACCTGGAGGCTGCACGAGCGCAATGACATGTACCATACAAACTATTATTGATCTTTTGACAGCTCGGAGATTACAATGGCGGTTATTATAAGTAGTTAGAACATGAATGGATTTAGGCCTATTTCTTTGAATTAAATTATAGTGGTAAATTACCAAATCGGGGACATAGGCCGGCTTAAGAGTTGATAAGTTAGATTCGAAGCTGACGTGACACGAGGAGACTGATGAATGTGGATGAATGTATGTTTGGATCGTTGCAATTGTTTGGTATGTACCTATGTTTCTGTCTACCCCGGTGGGAAAGAACCGTTCATATACGAGTGCTTATGTATACCTAGGTATATGAAAGTAAGCATATTATGAAAATCTACTATTTTTTTTGAGCTATGTCATTGATCCTTCTGCCTTCTGTAGCATTTATTATAAAATATTTTTATTTTTCACTTGACTGGCCAATAATGTTTATGTTTACGAATGTATGATATATTCATTCATAGAAAATATAAAGCCTAAATAGGTATTAGCTTTAGGACTAATAAACAAACACGTAATAAATAGGAATGTTCATAACATTAGCAGTTAACTCCAAATAGTTGAATGATCTCAACGTGGAACTATTTCCAAACAAGGGCCAATCCCTTTCAATTCACTGCGGTGCTTTGGTCGAGTTGTCTAATTATTATTATTACCTATTGCTTATAGATGCAATTGAATTGATAGGTAAACACGTAAATACTACGTTAAATGCTGTGAAATGTTTCTATCGGCCATTCGCAGAAACATTACAGTAAAATCTCTATTAAATCTACACCTAAGTAAGTTGCATGAATGGCTCACTAAGTTAATACTTATAAGAGTATTATAATTATCTAAACATCGAGCAGTATGTAATGGAGTTTTAGCTAAAATGTAACTTCTTGCAACTGGCTGTATAAATGAACATTAATAAAATTTAACAGAACTCTTCTCTTACCATTCAGTGTATGTTATTCGAGTTACGTTTAGGATAATAGGATTCTAAGTTAGATCCCAGTTTATTTAGGTAGGTATCTACTACATAAAGCTACATGATTATTGCAACAATTTCGTTAATATTAATATCCTCGTCCTAATAAGAAAGCCAAATAAAAACAACAGGTGGCTAAATATCTCGCTCACTCCTTTTAAGCCTTAAAAAGGCAATAAAAATTCACCTCCTTGGCCTACTGATATACAATCTTTTTGGTGGTCACTTCTAAAAGGCGCCAACTGTCGAATTTCAAATTAAGAGCATCCGCCGCGCGGGTGTTGTAAAGGAAGCATACTTCATTAATTTCCTATACGCGGTCTGCTGTCGTAATATCATACTGATTTATTTATAAAGACAAAGAAAACCATTATAAAAAGTTAGAAACGTTTAGGTCAAAATTTAAAAACTTTTTAACGTGAGTCTCCCTAGTTTCTTTTAAAAAAAAAACGTGTTAAATTTTCAAAACAAAACGTTCCAAATACCTCGTTTTAAACGTACGGCTCTATGAAAATCCTTGTTCAAACAAAAGATAACCAAACTGGCTGTCAAAATGAAGAAGGTTCATTATTCTCTACATTCGCATACCTTGTAACTTAGTAGATGAGTCATGGAAACACTGACCTTCTTAGCTTGGTAGGTATATAGGTACTAACTAGCCGTTGTTAGTATTTACTATTGAGGTTACCTTAGTATTTGGTTATAATTGGATCTAATGAACTTATAATGTGAGATTTGTGGAAGATTTTTTTGTTAAACAAAACACGGCGAGACCATGTTTGTTTTTGATACAATTTGCAAAATACAAGTAAGGTTAACAATTAATAAGGTGAGAAGAGAAATAAAGATTGATCGGTCTCAGGAATCTAAGTAAGTAGTTACTAAATGAATATACGTATTGATACATACATAACATTAATGACAATAATAGTAATATTAATATATATAGTACATACGTAAGATATGATATGACTTAACGTAGATACCTAATGAAAAACTATGATTTTAAAATTAAGTAATTAAGGTACCTACTTATTATTAAGCTTGGTATTAACTTGGTAAGTACTTACCTAGTAGGTACCTTAGTAGGTGCATAGGTAATATACTTAAGTACTTATTCTTATAAGTTTTTATTAAAGCAGTTTTTTCTTACCTACAGCTAAAGATAGGCCAGCCATTATAAATTCCAGACTTATCTCAGCATAATGCGTAAAAAGAAGTATTTCTCAGCATAAAGTGATTGATCACGTTTATTAAATGTTTCGTAGCATCGCCGCGGTGCAGTGCATGCATGTTGGCGGCTCGGCAAGCATTACATGCCTGCCATAAGGGGAAATGTTGCATAAACCAGTCCCCGCCTCGGGAAAATCACCATCAAAGAGATTTCTTATCTTTCGAAACTTCATTTTTTTAATAGTAAAAATGGCGCTAAATTGAAAAGAGCCCGCGTTAAAAAGTTCGTTTACTTTTTAACGCGGGTTTTTTCATGGGAAAATGCTATTCTGCCTTAAAAGATAAATGATCTCAAAAAGTCGGAATACAAATCAATTAATTACATAGTTAACAAACAAAATAGACAATCAATCAAGTACAAACCAAAAAAGTCCTCCCAAGTCATCGAATGGTCTGAGTCAGCGTTCGCACCGTCCATCTTCGAGCACACGTCGCAAACTTTTTTACTTCATGATTTGAACAAAAATACACAAAATATTTTTTTATAGAGTCACCAAACACATTCGATTTGTTGACAAACAAAAATACATCGCGAAGTGAAGCGCAGAGTGGCAACGACACGACCGCTCGCGCGGCCTCCGACTCGAGAGTGAATGAAAAAGTTTGCTTTCCTCCCGTCCTCCCGTTCGTCCCTCTCTGCATCCTCTAGGCGCTTGCAATGCATGCATAGGATGCAAGATGCATAATTTCCTATGCCGCGCCTGCCGCCCGGAAATGTAAAACGCAACATTAGGTAACTTACAGAAATCGCTAAATAACTTTAAAGACTTATTAATTAGATAGGTACCTATACCTATGTTCTTATCTTATGTAGGTACTTACTTATGTCACAATAAACCATTTCTATATGTACCTAGACCATCCTATACAGGCACTTCCGTGCAATCAATGCAAGTGCATTTAGGTAGGTAGGTACATACATACAATTTTAAATACCTTTAAAATTATTAGGTATTTTTTATCACGTACTCCTGAGTAGAACCAAAAAAACAACAATAAAACAAAACACAGTCCATTTTGATCATAGATTATATTACAACTCTATGCAACGTTAATTAACATAAAATAGCGAATTTCGGTAATATTACTGTTTCGTTTCCATTTCTGTATATGTCCAAATGATAAAGTAAATGCTAGTGGTTGTGCCGCAATGTACAGCAAATACTGCAGTTAACGGCTTTTTAGCTATCTTTTACCAATAACATAGCAGCGTCCACGTGACGTCACGATTAGCAATTCAACACTCGGATACGGCACCAGTATTTTCTACCAGGTACAACAAGTAAACACTATTTTTAAAATTTTAACATTGATCGATACATCAATTTATTATTTTTTCTTTACTAAAAATTGGTTTTAAACATTTTAAACAATAAATGATAAAATCTTAGGCATTATCAATTAAATAAATAAGAAAAATACTGGCGATGAACCTAAAGTTCACTGTGTATCCGGGCACATCTGTCATCATCTGTGGTCTTCATTGATCGAACGATTTACGATTTCGGATTTCCACAACATGGCGAATTAATAACCAGTTGTTATGTGTAGCGTTTTATTTGGTGTTTTAACCTAAATATCAATAGAAATAACAACCGAATTATTATCTAGACGAATGGTTGGTTTATATTACATTTGTGAGACAAAAACTGATAGGCAAAAGTAAGTTGTTTGGCTTCTTTGTGACGATTTCAATCATTGTACTTGTTGGGTAACTTTTACTCATAATTGCATTTGATTTCTCACATTTTAATGCACGTTGTTGTTTATTAGATTATAGAAATGTGTTACATATCATGTGAAAGTAATTGGTTCTTTCTTTTAGTCTACAGAACCAGTTTAAAAGCGGCCTCTGAAGGGCACCGATTTGGGAGATCATTGAACTTTTTGCTGTAATTTCTTTATGCATTTGCTATGCCGCGTCGTGGAGCCGATGTGGTGCAGCTGGCGATTCCTCCTAAGAAGAAAACTAAACTAATTGAGGAGTCTCCACCTAGTTTAGACGTTAGTTTTTGTGATGATGAGGCCCTTCCACCGGGTATCGTGTTTAGTGACGTCCAGCAAAAGAAATGGCGCATTGGGAAGCCTATTGGTAAGTTTAGATGTCTCATTCTTACATTTTTCATCTTTTCCTTGGTGTTTAATATTGTATTTTCATCAAAGTATTTGCATTTTAACAAGAGCCCATAACTAGATCTAGTATTAATTAACACGAATTATCTACTTACTATAAAAAATTTAATGCAATTCTATTCTAATGTCCAATATTGCAAGTACAAGGTTAACAAATGCAATTTGATGACAATGACTCAAGCACAGTAAACCGTTACACGATTTTAGTACACTGGCAACAAATTAGCAAATTATGATTCATACACTATAGGTACACAATAATATGAGTAACATGCTTTTTGTTTTGTATAGGTAGTAGGTAAGGGTTAACATATTTATAGAACTAGAGGCTCTCCATGACTTCATATACATTTACTGCCATATCTGGAAACTTACACAGTATCTTAATATATTCTGATGCGCAAGCTACAACTTCATTAAAAGCTGTTCGGTAGTCTTTGCGATAAATCTGATCTGAATTGTGCATAGACTATTTCATTACAACCCAAAAAAGACAAGTTAATTTTTTTAATTAAAAAAATACCTATGGCTACAGACAATAAGAAGGCAAGGTTTTAATAGACCTTATGCAATTAAATCTTTAAATTGAAATAAGTAACCTTGAATTTAAAACAAACTGTCTGTCTTATCAGTTTTACAAATTAAAAGGAAGTAACAACTGTAACTATATAATTTTACACACCTAAATAAATATCATATAATTATTATACTTACACCAGACAGGTAGTCAAGATATAGTACCTACTCGTATAATGATTAATAGACACAAACAATACCTAAATACACTTTCCATCAAAAACAAAGTTTTGTTTACTAAAATAAACATGTTAAGAAGCATTTTAAAATGGTTTTACCAAAGTGCAGTATTAATATTTGATTTTACTTTTAAGTATTTTACTTTAACTTCACATATTTTATACAAAAAATACCTAAACATAATATAACATGCATCCTTTATTAAAAAAATCATTAAAATAACACATGCAATATATAAATATATGAAAAAATATCAAGCAAATTTTTAACAAAACAAAAAGGCATGCAGAGAGGCTGTGTCCTTATGAATATTCATTAGTGCAATGGCCTTTGAAATCTAAGAGAAAACTTGTTCCCAGAGCAGTTGATCCACTTAACCCTTCAGGTTTATATTGATCACTTAGACGTACCCTGGTTCTAGATTCCTAGGACACAATTATATTACTAACCAGTTTTGAAGCAAGTATATAGACTAGTTTTTTTTTCTAATAACATAACTATGCACTAATTGAGTAATATTTGTCTCTTTCTAACACATAGCTTTTCAAAGTGTTTGACAGAGATGGAAATAGATATACTAGAATTAGTTACCTTTTTTTTTTGGCAATGATTTATAATGCCTTTATTCCTTAGCTATACTTTTTTTGCCCTGATACTGTAAGCATATCATTCTTCCGTAATCAAGTTATAAAATTAAATAAGATAATAAGTAGTAAACAATGTTTACATAAGAAAATGTATAAATATTTACTGAGTTTGTAATTGTGTACATATTGCACAATAGGCAAGTTTGTTGTTATCATTATTATACATTGTTATATTGTAATTGTATTATGTGCTAATTCTACAATGATTACAATCAATATTTGTATTTGGTATGATTACAAAGCCTTTTAAAAACTTGGAAAAGTTATAATTTGGTAAATGAAATAAATACAAAAATAAGTTTCTTCAATTGGTCCTTTTTCCACACATCTTAATGGAGTATCTCAGACAAGAATATTTCTCTTACGGTCTATAAAAATTTAAAAACCTTATAACCACTTAAAGTAGCTGAAACCTCGACAAAAAATAGATTAAAAATAAGATAAAAACCTTCTTCATACCCAAATCCATCTCACACTTATACAGTTATTCGTAGTAATAACATTTGTGTTATTTCCAGGCCGTGGCAGCTTCGGTCGTATTTACTTAGCGTCAGACAAGGTGGACAGTGAGGTGACGAAGGCCACAGCAAGATACGTAGTGAAGATAGAGCCTCACACCAACGGGCCCTTGTTTGTTGAAGTGCATTGCCTTATTAGGACCGCTCATGTTGATAAAAGTTAGTATTCTATTGTTTTAGCTTATTAGCCTGGAACATAAATTTAGAATACCCAAAATGTTCCACTTTAAGCCTTAAAAAAATACTACCTACTCTACCTATAAAGATGAGATTATTATGTTTTAAAAGTACCACATTGCCATGTGATTTATTATACAAATCTAAGGTACCTACTTTCTAATGCCACTTTTAAACTATCTAATACCAATTTTCATAAACTTTCAGTAAAAACATGGCGTCAACGCAACAAGCAAAAGCGTTTGGGTATGCCCGTTTACATAGCCAGCGGATCGTTCACCGATGAAAGCACCGGCGTCAAATACAGATTCCTGGTTCTACCGCGCTACGACATTGATTTACAGAAAATTATCGCTCGAACTAAAGTCCTAGATCTGAAAAATGTTCTCGTCCTCGCCATACAGATATTAGAAGTGCTCGAATATCTACACGATCAAGGATACACACATTCCGATATTAAAAGTTCCAATCTCATGCTCGGATTCGATTCCGCCAAATTCAACAAAGTCCCAATTATCAAACCGGCTCCTTCTTTCCAAAAGGAAACAAAAGAAGTTGCAGTTTTATCAGGTAAACACAGAAGGGTTAAAAGCGCAAAAGCTAGGGGTTCCAATTACTATGACGATGAAGATTTCATTTTAGATGATAAGAGTGAGGTTTCTGAAGCGGAAGATGAGGATGTGGCTAATGTAAAACGCAAATTGAGGAAAATTTTGTCTGATAGAGACAGCAGAACGATGCATAGACATCACGCGTTTAACCTCCGACAACTCTCCAACTATGTCAACTATGAGGACCTAAACAGCTCAGTGTGCTCAGACCAATCCTACCAGAAACTTCTAGACGATTTCGGTAACAAAACAAAAATTCGCACAACAGAAGAGTTCTACAAAGATATGAAAAATAATAGTATTGAGATTAATTTGGACGAGATTCGTAAAGAAGCTCTGATGTCGCAGTCTAGTGGACAGATTTATCTTCTGGATTATGGGCTGGCGTCGAAGTTTTTGGACTCGGAAGGTAATCATAAAGACTTTGGTATGGATGCACGTAAGGCTCATGATGGGACACTTGAATACAGTTCCCGAGACTCACATATCGGCGCACATTCTCGACGTTCAGACTTGGAAACCTTAGGGTACAATTTGTTAGACTGGTTAACCGGCACTTTGCCTTGGAAGACAACTGAAGTGCTAGCCGAACCAGACTTAGTTCACGCACTGAAAAAGAACTACATGAGTGATATAAAATCCTTCCTCAAAACTTGCTTCAAGACTGAATTTTACCCGCAATTTATGGAGAAATACTTGCAATATGTAACCAGTTTAGATTTTACTGAGCGACCGGATTACGAGTATTGCAAGAGCCTTTTCAAAAGCGAGTTGTTGAAAAATGGTTGTAATAAAGACATGTGTCTGAATTTCGCTGAGCCGCCGAAGTCGCCGATGAGTCGGAAACTTTGTTACTCGAAACGTTTCGGTCGGAAGACTACTCCTGACTTTCTCACTCGGACGGGAATCATGAAAGCTTTGGAAAGGGAAAATGTATGTTCACTCGAGAATGATTTAAAACTCGAGCTTCTAAAACAAACTCTCAACAATTCGAGTGATGGAATCCGAAAGCCATGCACATCGAGAAACTTCTTCATCTCGGATGCAGATCTTGTCGCTCGACTTAAGAAATCTCTAATGCCTCACGATGTTTTCGGGAAGAAACTGTCGCCGAAAAACTTGCGTTCTCAAAAGAAGAACACGAAGAAACGTCGAGGAGTTAGAAAGCACAGGAACAGCATCGGGAAGTTTGGTAACTTCATGGGGTCAGCGCGACAGTTCACTTGGGCGGAAATATTAGCTGGCAACCCTGAAGATATCATCCGTAAAGAACGGACGACAAATATAAATACTGTCGAAGAGGATGATGAAGAAACCTGCAAATACAGGATAAGAAAGTTGTCAAATGCGTCGGACAGCAGCGATAGCAACTTACAATCGCCGTTGCTCCAGAAGGACTACTTGGAAAGTCTGAACCCCACATACGCTATGAAAGAAGTCGTTAATAATTTTAAGAAAAAGGTTAGTGGAAAAGCTGTGAAGGAGCCGGAGGAAATTCCAGAAGGTTTAGAAGGCTATACGCCGGCTATGATCAAAGTACACAAAATGAAAGAGAAGCGAGAGGCCAGGGAACGAGCGGAATTGTTAAAGCAGCAATCGGTTACACAAAAAGAAGTCACAATTACTCCAACTCGAAATACAAGGTCTAAGAAAGGCGTATCAAAGCCAATAGAAATGGCTCGAACCAGGTCAAAGACAAGCAGTGAAAGTTCAATGGAAGAAGACGACAAACCTAAAGTCGAAAAGACTAAAACAACTAGACAGAAAGTTGTTGAAAGCAAGGAAGAGGTAGAGAAGCCGACAAGAAAATCTAGAAAGGTAACAAGCAATGATAAAGTTGAAACGGACAAGCCAAATACAAGAATTACAAGGCAAAGAGCTTCCGAGAAAGAGAAATCTGATAGTGAAACAGAGACTGTTCCCAAAACAAGGTCGACTAGAAGGAATGTAAGTGCGGAAAAGACTGATGAAGAAAATGTTATCGTTCCTAAACCGACAGTGGTGTCTAAATGTAAGAATAACAGAACAGCCGCTAAGAAAGAAGTGAAGATTGTAGAGGAAAGACCAGTTTCAACAAGATGCAAGAGTAAGTATTTTGAATCTTGAATATTATTGGTTATGGTATCATTCAATAAGCGCTTATTTATTTTTCATTTTCCCATTTTTGCAGAATCCCCTCCTCGAGCTAGAGCAACAATCATACCCAACAACAGAAGGCGACTGAGAAGCAGTAAGCGCAGACGACAGTGAATTACAATCAGTTTTAATACTTGACGTACGAAATAAGCGTGATTAAAATATTATTTGTGATCGTTTAATTTGACCAATTCAAATCTGTTAGTTTAAGATTTTTCATTCTCTTTGTTAATTTAGAAGTTTAAGAATTGAGGTGTTGAAGTTGCCCACCTATTTTCCATGTGAATTTGATATTGAATAGTGTGATCGTTTCTGTATTCAACATCCGTAATATCAATCAGACATCACATTTTCTCCAATATGTTTAAAATAAGTAGTTTAAGGAATGTTGACCAGATTTTTTGGTCGTGACTATAGGCTTAAAAAATTGTTTGCATTTAGAAAATCATTTTTAAATTGAATACGCGAAGTAGTAGCACTTTGTAAAAGCCTATTTCCGTGATTAATGTTTCCTGTAGAAAAATAAAAGTGATTTTGTTATTTTTGTGTTTTATTGTAATTAATATCTATCGACGGAATCCTATCGCGTCAAGAATAGTGTTGCCGCTCGATAGGCCAATATCGATAGCCTATCGATAGGTCGAAAAACATGTACCCTATCGATAGCACAATCGATAGTATCGATTGCTCTTCCGCTGCAATAGTATCGGTAAACAGCAATACTATCGATAGTTTCGATCGCTGCCGATCAATAAACTATCGATAGTATTGCTCTCCAATATTGAATATACAATCGATAGTATCGATTGTTTTGCACAATCGATAGTGATATTTTTTTCAATAGTATTGCATTCAGTAAGCAGGCATAATGGGTGGTAGAATATATGACATGATCACATAAAAGTGTATGACGGACGAATATAAAGTAAGTATGGTCAGTCAGTTGGCCAGCAATTTCGAATCTACCACCCATTATACCTTCACACTGAATGCTATTGAAAAAATTATCACTATCGATTGTGCAAAACAATCGATAGTATCGATTGTATATTCAATATTGGAGAGCAATACTATCGATAGTTATTGATCGGCAGCGATCGATACTATCGATAGTATTGCTGTTAACCGATACTATTGCAGCGCAAGAGCAATCGATAGTATCGATTGTGCTATTGATAGGGTACATGTTTTTGACGTTTAACGATCGATTATAAAACTATCGATTTTTCGGCAACGCTACTGGAAACCAAGCAAACAAGCCACTTGATAAGAGCTGTCACTGTCAAACGAAATATCGGTCAATCAATCTGTCAGTCAGTTGAATTGATGTTGCGTTGCAGTAAACTCAAGTCGGAATGTAGCAGTGATTTGGAATTATAAATTAATTCACGCATTAATTACATTGTCCACTACAGTGCTGGTGACAAGTAATTAACCGTGCGTACATTAGTAAAGTAATTCTTAACGTAACGATTTTCATGACATAACCTTACATATTTCTGTTCGTCCTCAAGTTATATAAAATTGTTGTTTTCCTGAATTAAATTGCAATGGAAAGTGTAAATAAAGATGTTATTCGGGTTGGATCCCGGAAAAGCGAGGTATGTGTACTTTAAACGTGAACTTGCATTATTCGTAATTCGTAATACACGATAGGTACTTTTTAAGTACAAAATAATTTATGTTAGATTTGACCCTTTGAAACCTAAGATATTATTATCATCTTATTATTTTAGGTCAATAGGCTTGCAATGAGTTGTTCTCTAAATTAAATAAAGTTGAACTTTGTGACAAAAAAAATAAGAACTTAAGTAAAAAGCTTATTATTCCAGATATTTTCTAAATTGTTCAGTATTGTTGTATGTGCTATTATTTTTCAGCTGGCGCTCATACAAACCAACTATGTTATTGACTGTCTAAAGGAAGTAAACCCAGATAAAGAATTTGAAATAGGTATGTAAAACAAAAAAGAAATTCCTTGCCTATGTCTTTCAACCAAATTGTTTTTTTTCAACTTATTTGAAGAATTGAACAATCAATTTTGATGAAGTTGACACCAATGCATGTAGCAATTTAAGTTAAAAAAATCATACAAACATGACTTCAAATGATCTTTTTTTTTCAGTAACCATGACAACTTTAGGTGACCGTATTTTGAACGTGTCTTTACCTAAAATTGGAGAGAAGTCTCTGTTCACTAAAGACTTGGAAGACGCACTGAGAAGTAATAAAGTAGACTTTGTAGTCCACTCACTAAAAGATTTACCTACTTCTTTACCAGAGGGTTTGATGATTGGTGCTGTTTTTGAACGGTGAGCATTTTCCTTCATTCTTCTTTTGTAGATACTAGCATATTATTTGTAATAGACTACCAAAATCATTACCCTTAAAGGAGCTTAAAGGAGCATTAAATTTAATGACCTTTCCAGCAACTTAATAAGTTAAAGAAATCCTTGATTCATATCCTACACCTTATTGTGAATCAGACCATCAAAATGCACCTAATTTGTTGATTACTAAAGTAGATAATAGCTTGTTAATTCTATAGGTACCTACTCTAACGGGTAATTAAAGGAAACTATAATGATTGCAATGTTGCATTCATGTAGGTCATTTACTAATCATAGTGATTGGTGATTTATTTATGTAAGACTAGTACCTGCCCGCGAGTTCGTTCGTACGCATTTATCGTCTTATGAAAACTGTAACTACTTACCATATCTTAAAATAATATGGGCTATGCGTCATTTTGATATGCAAGCTACAATATTGGCAAGTTTCATTAAAATCTGTTCAGTGGTTTTTGCGAGAAAGAGTAATATACTTACATCCAAAGTCGCATATTAGTAGAGTGATGAAGCATTTTACACAAATAAGAATTACGAAATAATGTTTACGATATATTTATCGATTGTACTTTTATTTATCTGATCTGTCTCTGTCTAGCTATTTGAAGAGTAAACGATTTGATAAATATGACATTTCAAGTTTCGTAACTTTGTGATGTGAGGTTTTGTGTTCCAAGATGCGACAGTACCTACATATTTATTGCTCGATTTCGAAAACTACTTAACTGATTATGATGTTTGGCTTATATTGATAGTTTATTCATAAGCAGATTGACAACTACGAATACTTTTTTTAAATCCCTGTTTCATTGTGCACTTAAAAACTTATCTAGAAAAACTACAAAATATAGGTTTATTCAATAGAAACCTTGTAACAAGCCAAAATACAGCGATAGATTAACAAGTATGAACTTAAAAACTTAAAAACATTACTTAGGAAATATACGTTGGTAAGGCATTTAATAATACACGTCGGCAAACATCAAATTTCCGATTACGAATTCAAATGTCCATATCCATCAATAATTAGATTTATTGCTTATCAATATAGTTACTAATGTACTAAAATATGACAGATAATAATTAATTAATAATTAAAAATAATTAATAGTATGAATTCAATAACTCTATGTTTGTGTAAATATATTTTGCGATGACCACCGCGCCCAACCGCATTTGAATCGCGTATTGAAAACACGTGGAACTCTATGAAACCGATTAATCCGATTACCTATCTCTTTCTGATTTCTCCGACGTTCACTGTATACTTCGGTTACACCTATACTATTAAATACTATTAATTAACCCACCTATACGAGAAAAGTCGTTGGTCATCATCATTATCAATTTCGATTACACCTACTTAAGTAATACGAAAAACCCTTGATTGGCCAATGAGCGAAAAGACGTAAGACCATCAAATAACTCATGAAATGATATCACATTACAGAGAGGATCCCCGTGACGCGCTAGTTCTTAGTGAAAAATTCAAAGACCACACTCTAGCTACTTTACCTCCCGGATCTGTTATTGGTAAGTTTTGTGAGAAGAAATTCGAAGGTGTATTCGCATTGGGCCAGCGTGGATTACGGCCTAATCACTCTTGTATGAGAGTAGGCTCGTGACCCTGTAGTGGGGACGTTAAAAGGCTGATAGGAAGTTTGTCTTAATGATACACGCCAATGATAAAGACAGAATGATGCAAGAAAGCTATTACAAACCTTTGTCACGGAACTGTGATAAGCTTGTTAGTCTATTACCTTATTGTAACCCTTCTTAAATATCAGCTATTGAGTCATTCTCCAGAAAGCGCCCAAACAGGTGAAAGACTACCATAAGACGTCATTGGCATTTTTAATATAGCCTGTGTTGTGTACATCTACAATAATAAAATCATTTTTCAAACGCGTGCGCATAACTACATGACAAGTTTTTTCGAAAACGTCTTTTCCTGAGTTTTGATTTGCTGGTGAATGACCCTAATGCATAAACCCCACAGGCACATCATCATTGCGTCGCACAGCGCAACTAAGAGGCCTGTACCCTCATCTGACAATATCAGACGTGCGCGGCAACCTTAACACGCGGCTGCGTAAACTTGACGAGCCGAATGGAGCCTACTCCGCGTTGTTGCTAGCCAGCGCCGGTATGCAGAGAATGGGGTGGGCACATCGGATTTCTAAGGTTAGTAATTATTTTTTTTTAGATTTTATTTTCTGTAAATTTCTGTATACCTACATACTACGAAATATCTGTCACTCTTTATAATTTCCTTAAACATATTAAAGGAATATAAAATTGAATAAATATAAGATATACCTACCTTATTTTAGCAATGCATCACCAGGCATATTATATTTAAGAGTTAGACTCTTGTCGGTGGAGCATTCGCCATTTAGGCCAATCTTCTGCCACTGCTTTTAGTCTTTACGAAATCTTATTTAAAGCCGGGTATTCATTAGCGAGCTGTAACTGTAACTGTGCATGCAACTGCTTTTAAACAGACCCTGCCATGCTCGGAGGTGATGTACGCGGTAGGTCAGGGCGCGCTGGCTGTGGAGTGTGCAGACAACGCGGCGGTGCTGCGGCTGCTGGCGCCCTTCAACCACGTCGATACTTACTGCCGGGTGCTGGCTGAGAGGAGCTTCTTGAACACGCTAGGTAAGGGGTTTAAGGTATGCTATGCTACGTTGCTATGGATGCGTTTGATATCTAACAATCATATTCATTGAATATGAGGGTACCCTGAATTTGATTAGTAGATATCAAACGCATCTATAGCAACGAAGCCTCGCATATTTCTGGTAGAAAAGCACCCTTATAGTCAGACTAATACGACACTGCAAATTAAAAAGAAAAATATTTGAAATAAAATGTAGATACTTATAACATTTTACAACGAAAATGACACTTTTGGATGTTACCATAATTACATTAAAATAAAAATATATGTATATGATTGTTTTGGCATTTATCCTGATTGATCTGTATTCAAGATATGACTTGTAGCCGTTGCTGCATACAACTTCGACATACTTCTTCAACAAAAAACTTAATAGAGTTCCTATTTCAGGTGGCGGATGCTCGGCTCCTGTCGGCGTTTCAACGAAACTCAAACAAGTAGATTCCGAATTCAAATTAACTATATCCGGTGCAGTATGGAGTCTCGACGGCACTACCAAAATATCCCACCAACTCACACAAACATTCTTACAAATAAGAAAAACGCAAAAACACAAACTTACTCCGACAGAAGAAAATGGCAACAAAAAATTAAAATCCGGTGACAATGTTGCCAACACAAGTGACGCGAATCCGATAGAAGAGTTAAATAAAAAAATAACGGAACGATCCGGCAATCTAAATTGCGAAGATGTAGAGAAAAATTGTGAAATATTTTGTGGTTTAGCAGAAAATAGTAACATACCTATAGACGTTATACAAAAATGTGCCGAATTAGGTAAGGAATTAGCAAATTGTTTGATAGAAAAAGGTGCTTTAGAAGTAATGAAAGTGACTCAAGATTTGATAAGAAATGCGGTTAAGAACTCATGATTTTTAATACATTTTATACAGGGTGTTTTAAATTAGATGCAAATATTTAAACACGACAAAAGTTCCTAACTAAATCGAAGTAAAACATATGTAGTTTTGTTTCGGGTTTCGTATTTAAAGTTCCGTGGTAAAAGAAATATATTTGCATCTAAAGATAAAACACCTTATAGGCCACGCTTTGTTGTTATACAATGCTATTGTTTATAAATCAACGTGTTATTTTAAAGATTATAACTGTGTTACAATATACTTTTGACTACTTAATGAACTAATGGATTCACTGCCAAAGTACCTAACTGATCTTTATTTTACACCTAGGTATTTAAGGGTGTTGCCAGGGCAATCGTCGATGTCGATCGATTGATGTGGCTACACCAAGATGGGAATAAAAATATATTTTAGGTAAATTAAACTGCGATATCTAATAGGTTTAGGCAATGTAATTTAATTTAAATAAGATTTTGTATTTGTTACTTAGTGGTATATTGTTTATTTAGCTATTACGTTTTGCTCATCAATTTAAAGGATTTCCTGATAAGTACTTACTTATTTTAAAAACATATTCCCCGTTATTACAAAACGAGTTTTAAATATAGTTCTAGAACTAATGTCATTTTTGACGTTTTGTCTACTATAGTTAAAACTTCATCTATCTAAGTTAGTTCTAGAACTATAGATAAAACTCGTTTTGCAATAAGGGGGATTGTGTTACTATAGTCTGTCTTGTCAACTTGTTGAAAACTTAACCAATAAAAGTAGAAAGGGACGAAAAGCTACTTTTTACGATCTGTTTCATTATAATATGTAGAAAGGGACCACATTTTGCAAGCATTTAATAGGTATTCTTGCTGGTATACCATTCTCAACCAAATGTCATAGCAGTTAGAAGCCAAAATGTACAATCGTACATTTTTGTTGGTAATTTCAATGAATAGAGGTAATTTTTTTACCTGAATAGGTATTTGATGATCATGTTTAATTTTATCTACTTATTATTCTGTTAATTGTAATATTATTTTATTTAATGTTAATTAAATCGGTGATATGGGATTTCTTTTTTTATTATTATCGATACTTACCTTCCTGGTATTCCTGGTATGGTACTATAGTTAATCAAAACCAATTATTTTGTACAATACTTTTATTTCACAATAAAATCTCAATCAAAACTCGCAAGCATCCTTAACCAGTTGTGAACACAAAACAAAACCTATATAACACTAACAAATACCTACATTGAACCGGCGCCATCTTGACGCGACATACAGCGATGATATCAAAATGGCGGACTGAGCACATTTCGAATCACAGCCGACATGGATTTGGTAGAATTTTAAACAGTTACGTCTCAAAATACTCTAAATAAACCAATGTATTCTCAAATAAATATTATTGGCAATTAAATAAACATTACAATCGTAATAAAGTTTTCTGTAAAACAAGCTTTATGTTAGGCACAAAAGATAGCTGTGGGTTTTTGAAAATTGTGAAGTCATTTCTACATTATTCTAAATTTGAAATGATTCCGAACCCGTTCTTTCCTAACTCAAAACTCTCGCATTACACACAGTCGTCAATCATTCAGACATTATTTTATTAGTCAAATGCCTAGGTTCAGAATGGCATTACTAACTAAATAGAAATTAAGAATTATTTCTACGATAAATGAACTTAATTACCGTAAAATAAAAAAAACATCTTTGCCTTTCTGTAAAGGGTTACCAATTAATAGAATGTTAATGGTGGTTGAGCAACAAAGTACAGATTGCACATAATTTTGATCTGGCAACATTTGCTATTTCAACTATTAATAATTGTGGCAATTTTACTTGCAACTAATTGAACAACTACTCAACTAGTGAACAACGTTTGTCTCCGCCATTTCGAAGTTTTCAAACTATTCTGTAATGTGATTTGATTTGTAAATCAACATTCTATGTTAACTTGTAGCCCGTTAAAATGTAAAGAGCTTTTACTTGTATGTAAACTGAGTGTTGAAAGTCATTTCTCAAGAATTTCAAGAACTTTCCAAATAGCTTTTGATGGTTATTTACATTTTATGCTATAGCCAAATACATTAGACAACTGAACAGACATAGAAGCGTCACTGTCTGTCTATCTGTCGTCAGAGCTTACATATTTTGCCGTCGCAGAAAAGAGCATTAAAAACATCCATTAAGCACCAAGTCTTTAAAATTTCTACCGCTATCTTAATGGAACAACTTTAGCGACTTTTAGTGCAACAACAATTGTCTGTAAAAGTTCTCAAAATTTAACGGGCTCTAGTATTTTGCAGTTTATTCTACGTCCTCCTCTTGCAACTGGTTGCCGCTTGCCTTCATGTTGGCGCGGAGTCTCTCCGAGATCTCCGGCAGCTTCTTCAGCAGCAGGTGGAAGATTGGCGCTGGTATCGTTTGTTGCAGCACCTGGGGATTTCATGCTAGTTAGTATAGTACAGCAGTTGATTTGAATGTTCTCGTAATGGTTTTGCTGATGAATACAGGTGAGCCGAACCCAGACCTAGTGCATTTGAGTTTGTGGAAGTAGGTCACGCGTATCCAACAAAAGGCTATTTAACAGTGTTAAAAATAAAGTGTTAATTACTGTAATCACTGACTACAGTAATTATTTAATTTGTGTAAAAATTGATTGGTCTGTAAACTTGCTTACGTCACTGGCCTGTAAACTTGTTAACCAAACGTATGTGGGTGACATGTAGGTATCTAGCTAGATTAGTTACAGGCAAGTGACGTCACCGACGCCATATTGTCAAATTAGCATTTTAGCGCACTAATTAAATATTGAAGTTTTAATTTTATATTTTTCAGCAAATATGTACCAGAATTAAAAAATACAACTTTTACTGGGTTCCTTAAACTCTACTGAATAGTATAAAATTTATTTAAAAAACCAGTCAAATAGTCTATTCCAGGATATTTTACTATAAAACACATCCATATTTATTAAATGTACACCATGGCATCTTGTGACTGACAAGAGGGAATTGAATTTGAATTTTACAAAGACATTTATGTTATTATTCCTGTAAGACACCATAGAGAAATACTACTACTTTCAAAGGTAATAAAATAAAATAGCTAGACTAACTCACCCCAAGCAGTTGCTGTGTTTGGCCGCAGACAGCCACTGCCTGTCCCAGGTGCTCCACACCCGCCTCCAAGTCTCCAGCTGCCAACAGCTCCTCACCGAGTTGGATCTGGAATCAAAGACAAAGATTGTTTTGAAATTCGTTCCCAATTTTAAAAACCGGCCAAGTGCGAGTCGGACTCGCGCACCGAGGGTTCCGTACAAACCTGCAAGGTTTACAAAGTTCGTTCATTACGACAATCGAGTCATAACTATGGTATTTTTATTGCAAAATGAAATTCATAACATTACAATGGGGAAAGATGGAGGAGCATAAATTTAAGACAAAGATCTCTTTATCGTTTAAGTAATCCTTTATTTTATATTAACACATATCATTTATCTATAATATAACTGAAACACTTATACTAGCCTTGCAGCAGACTTGCGAAAGTTCTTTTATTAAAGTTATTTATTTACTAAGTTTTTTAGTCACTATTTAGAAATCTGGTTCAAAAATATTAATTAAGTATTAAATTTGAACCAGACCTGTAAATGGTGACTGAAAAAGGTGTGAATAGCCCCGCGTGCCACCCGTGCCACCAGCGTCCCATCAAACTTCGCCAGTAGAAACAATACAAGCAAGCTGTCTGATAATAACCAACAATAAGAAATATAATAATGTCATTGAATTTAATTATAAGTATAACACTTTAAGCAGTTAGGACGCATTTAGATTATACAGCTACATTCACCAAAACATCGGGATTGAATGACGATGAGTGAGGTCGTCTTTGCCGTTTGAAAAATGTTGCCCTCCCCATACATAGTATAATAACTCGCGGTCATTGCTGTAACTACAATTATGTTTACAATCACAATTTTTTTGGTGGTATAACTACTTAAAATTTTAAGCTTTTCGGAATTTTTCTGTTACCTGTGCTGTAAGCTATTGCTTCTTACCAAATTTCGAGATTCTATGTCAACGGGAAGTGGTCTTTAGGTTTTAATTCCCTTGCGTGTAGTTGCGAGTTTCAAAATATGCGGTATCAATGGTTGTACTTTTGCGTTTTGCGTTTTCGGGTTGACTTATAATTTTTTTTTTCACGGGTTAAAGGCAATTAGATCTAAGTATTTGATATGAATTTCAACTTGATAGCTCTACGCGTTCATGAGGAAAAAAGTAATAAGTTTATATTTATTAAAAAATATATATTTTGTAATGTAACTAAAAATTTAAGGATTTCGGAATTTTTCCTTTATGTGTGGTATAAAACGTTGCTTCATGCCAAATTTCAAGATTCAAGGTCGACTGGAAGTACCCTTTAGGTTTTGATTCCCTTGCAAGTACTTGCGAGTTTCAAAATATGCAGCTTAAATTGCTGTTTCTTTTGATTGCGTTGACATAGAAGTTTGATTTTGCTACAGCTTAAAGGTATTATAGACCTGAGTATTTGGTATGAATTTCAATTTAATACCTCTACGCGTTTATGAGGAAATGGGTAGTAAGTTTAAGATTATTAAAAAAATATATATTTTGTGATGTAACTAAAAATTTATGGTTTTCGTAATTTTTCCTTTATCTATGCTATAAGACGTTGCTTCGTACCAAATTTCAAGATTCTGAGTTCACGGGAAGCACCCTGTAGGTTTTGATTCCCTTGCAAGTGTCGAAAATTTGCGGCATAAATGGCTGTATCTTTTGATTGCGTTGGCTTAGAAGTTTGATTTTTTCACAGCTTCAAGGGACAGTAGACCTGAGTAATTGATATAAATTTCAGCTTCATACCTCTACGCGTTCCTGAGAAAAAGGGTCTTGACAGACGGACGGACGGACAGACGGACAACAAAGTGATCCTATAAGGGTTCCGTTTTTTCCTTTTGAGGTACGGAACCCTAAAAACTATTACATTTTTGTTAGTTTCATACAAGTCTGATGTCAGAAGCTTCTTAAATAATGATTACAGTAATTCAGTAGAAGACTGCACTACATAGAATGCAAAGAGTTAACTATATTGTGACATATCATCAATCTAATAATAAAACAGTGGTTACCTGTTGCAGGAAGAACCTCTGCATAGCTTCATGATCACTCATGTCGGGCAGTGGACCGCCCATTGTGCGAGTCCTGTTTGCAGACTTCTGGGCATTCTGTCTGCCTGTGAAATAATACAACAATTAATACCTCACATCCTGCCATGAGAAGTTTCCTTAGGCCTTATGAATACACAATTTATGCAATGTCAAAGTTAAAGAAATTGTTTAAAATCTGATGATTGTATATGTATGTTTCTTTTCTTGTTGAACTCTTAAATAAATAGATAAGAAGCAGTTGTTTCTAACTTGGTCTTCAAAAATTGCTTCTTAAATGACCTAATTTGTTAATAGTTTTGTAAATGAACATATGTTTCAAAATCCTTAACTCACATAGCGCACATCGAGCTCTTATTACACAGCAATAAGGTTGGTATTAGAACGACATTGTCATGCTTGATCGACACTTAAATGTACCTATGTTATGTACCTACTTAACAGCTAAATTCAGATTGATAATGAAAGCATGCTTGGCAAAGATATCAATGTCACAGTTGCATAACGATGGAACATGTGAGCGTCGCACATTGTTAAACACTGGGTTTATCACACAATGTAAGTGAAAACTGCTGAAAATAACATACGAAAATGCGACAATGACGAAACTTTTAGGTTATTTTGAGCAATAGCACTTTTGCTAGATGTATTTAAGTTTGCGTCTTGTTTATAACAAGCATATCTTAAAGCAAGGGTAATTTAACTAGCAGTGTGTTAATTTTTATTATAAGCTAGAACAATACTCACGTTCTCTCAATTTCTTCTTGAACAGGGGATCCTTGCGTCGTTGTTGATCAAAATACACACAGTAACCTAAGAACAAGGTGCCAGCTATTCCAACTGCAATCCCCAATGTTGTACGAGTAATCTCCATGTTTTATAAGTTAAATTTCAGCGAGTTTTCACGTTTTTGTCGGCTCGTTTTCGTTAGAGAATTTTGAGATCCGCCATTTATTTTTATGGAAAAGAATTGACTTTGACTTGACTTTTAGTTGGCAGCACTGATTTTTTACTTTTTTAAATTCCAATTACACAGAGGAAACTATTAATCTGCCAATTATTAAGTTTTTTTAATATGTTCATCACCTTTTTTTCGTTTTAATGATACATAAAGCTCGTCTAACTTTATTTAAGAGTAAAAGGAATTTTGTTTAATACTATAATAAATTAATACTAGACGATGATTCGATTTCAATAAAACTATATTGGCTTAAATTTTCAGGTCCCAGTTCAAATTTTAAAACTAAATTTCATAAATGTTGCCAAGTAGGTGCATGATTTTACAACCTCATCTATTATTTTCAATAGTTCTCAAGTTGTTTTCACCTGTTTTTATGATTTTGATAAGTGGTTGCCTTTTATAAATAAAAGGAAAATATTTTTTTTATACAATTAGCTATTGTTTAGGGTTTTTCTCAACTTAAGTTATTATAACCGATACAAAAAAAATCATATGATAAATCTGACAAGTGTTGCTATAGGAAAAATAAATCATTTGTACACACTGTTCAAATTTTGGTTTTCCGAGACTTTTGTAATAGAAATATCACAAAAATACATTGATGACGCTGGACCCTTGCAAGAGATTTGCTTGTGATATTCAGAAATGCCTTGTTGGTAAGTTTTTGTTAAAATATTATAATTAATAACCTCATGCGACAGCCGACATAAAACCAGTCGCCATCTTTGCTTCAATCCTTCAATCGCCTTCACAGATTCGCGGGCGTTTCATCGCCGTTTTTCAATGTTTTGCTCAAAAATATCCCTATTATTCGCGTCAAAAGCAAAGTAAAAAGTGCCCTACGTATTGTGTAATCATTTGGTGTGAAAATGAGTTTCTTCGGATTCGGTCAGACTGCAGATATCGAAATCGTATTCGATGATGCTGACAAGCGGAAGGTTGCTGAAGTAAAAACTGATGACGGTAAAAAGGAGAAGCTCTTGCTTTATTACGATGGAGAAACGGTTTCGGGTCGTGTGAACGTAACGCTGAGGAAACCGGGCTCGAAACTCGAACACCAAGGAATCAAGGTCGAACTCGTAGGTCAGATCGAATTATTTTACGACAGAGGTAATCATCATGAATTTATATCATTAGTGAAGGAATTAGCGCGACCCGGTGACCTGCTGCAGCACACGTCATACCCCTTCGAGTTCCCTAACGTTGAAAAGCCTTACGAAGTGTACACGGGGGCGAATGTGAGACTGAGGTATTTCCTGCGGGCGACCGTCGTCCGCCGCCTTACGGATATTGTCAAGGAAGTGGACATCGCCGTCCACACGCTGTGCAGCTATCCAGACGTCCTCAACTCCATCAAAATGGAAGTGGGCATTGAAGATTGCCTGCACATAGAATTTGAATACAACAAATCCAAGTATCATTTGAAAGACGTCATTGTCGGTAAGATTTACTTCCTGCTAGTCCGCATTAAGATCAAGCACATGGAAATATCTATTATAAAGAGAGAAACCACTGGATCTGGACCTAACACATTCACGGAAAATGAAACCGTTGCAAAATATGAAATAATGGATGGTGCGCCAGTTAGAGGGGAAAGCATTCCTATAAGAGTATTTTTAGCTGGGTATGACTTGACACCCACAATGCGAGACATAAGTAACAAGTTCTCAGTGAGGTACTATCTCAACTTAGTGCTTATGGATACAGAGGACAGGCGCTACTTCAAACAGCAGGAGGTCACACTTTGGAGGAAAAGTGATAAATCAAGGTTACCACTACACAATCCCCATGTACCACAAACATTGTCACATCCCTCACACCAATTGAGACAGCAAAGTGGACCTAGTGAAGATAATTCAGCTAGAGGTGTGTCTCCATCTATGCCTGAGAATTCAATGCAAAGGTCGATCTCTCCAATGGCTGAAAATGACAAGCAAAATGGACCAACACAAATGGAACAGGAAAAAACTGAAGTGATTTCAAATAAATTATCAAACACACACATTGAAAATGACCATGAAGTCAATGAAGAGCCTATTGCAAAACCCGCTGTAGCTGATAAACCACCTCTGGCTGAAAAACCTCAGATTGCAGAGAAACCACAGATAGCTGAGAAACCAGTGCTGAACCGACCTGAGAGTGTGGAAGAGAATGCGAGTCAATAGCCGATATGTACATGTGCGGTGGATGTAACGGTCGCCGATGAAATGAACTGTATGTTTTCATACTTGAAAACAATTGTTTAGGCCAGCCCTACGACTATTTCCTGAAAACTTACTAATCAAGTTGTTATTGTTCATACAATTTTACTTTTAACTTATGTTGTATGTCGGAGGAAACTGATAATTAAGTTAAAAGTTATAAATTGGCATCTAACTGTAAGTGTACATGCTATTGAATATAAATATTAGTGTAAACAACACTTAGCTAGCCTCCATGATACCACAGAGTCTCATTCTTTAGCGTCCAAAGAATGGGCTTTGTTTGAAATTGAAACATACAATAAAACTCACTTGTGTGTGTAAGTAGTGAATGATTAAGTCCTCTAATATCTAATTCAATATAATTAGATGTGGTTTCTGGTTTGTAAAAGATTTTCATTTTATTTTAAAGTTGATTTGAGAAGTCCAAATAATGATAACTCTTTGTACATGCTTTTTAACAAATACAAATTCATGTTAGTTTTAAAAAGGAGTATTTGATGTTCAATATAAGGCAAAAATATCATTAACATATTATTGCACCTTTTTTATATTTTTATGCTACAACCATTTTATCATTTAGTTATCAGCACAATTTATTCAGTCAAATATTTTATCAGAGAAATGATTCATTGAACTTCTGTCCCTGTAGCAATGTTTTTAAAGATGTTTTGATTAAAAACACCATGCAGATTTTTTTGGATGCATCAGTATTGTAAACAATATTTGTTTACTGTTAGATTTGTTTTGCTTTTGTAGATTTTATGAAATGTTTTATAAATCTAGGCAGTCAATAACAGAATACATTTAATTTTGTTGGTGATATGTATGAATCATAAAAATCAAGCAAATTCCAATTATTTATGATAAATTGATAACACATGTTGGACTAAAATTGTGTACATTTTGTATAGGATTGGTTTGGTGGCAGTGTTTACACAGTACAATATGGCTGACTGATGAATGAATTTAGCATCAGTTACATAATGTTGTACAAATCAATCGATTGCATTTTTTGCAGTTATGGCTTATATTAAGTTAAAGTTTATTAAAGATCAATATTGTATAGTAATTTATTTTGTTTGACTTAACTATATACTTTTCAATATCGAAATAGTTTTCCTAAACTACAAAAGTAACATCATAAGCCTTTTGTGTAATGTGTAAACATTGTAACCAAACGTTGTTGGTTAGTTTTCTTACAAAGTTTAATGGTGTGATTTAAAAGAGTGAATATTGGAGTCAAGTGTACTAACATTAAGAATTGTATAAAATATCGGTGTCGGTGTAGCACACGTGGAACAGGGAATGTCTTTGAGATGTTTCTTATTAGCATTTCACACTTTAGACTTAAGAAGTCATAAAAAACAAGTTTTAGACAAATTCATGTTACACGGCGAGATAACGGAACGTATTACGTAATTACTGACAGAGTTTTAGAGTTATATTGAGTAATGAAATTCAGCTCTCCGGTTTGTATTAAAAAACATGATGTTAAAAATTGAGTTATGCTTTGCGTGCCATTGAATGAGTTGTAGCGTAGACAAGTACGATGACTCATGCACTCGGAGGATTTTTAAAACGGCTTAAATTATTATCGTCGGCGTTTGAATCCGTTTGTAAAACAATATAGGTGCCGGCGCGGTGTCACCACACTCCCGTACCTCTAATTTATTTCAATTGAAACGGCCGAGTGTATTTTATACCAATTGAGCTTTGACAGGAAATCGAGTATTTATTACAAACAAGTCGTCAATGTACACACAATGTGTTATCCAAAGAGATACACAACGAAATTGCAACAATAACCATTACTATAACATCGTAACAAAACAAATGAATCTAAAAGACTATTGTCTGTAAAAGTATACTAAAAATATGTAATTAATTACTGAAATATACATAGTAAAATAGGTTTTAATAGAGTTTATTTTGACTGTGGATTATTTACACACCTGAAAACTTTGCCCGGCGTTTATGCGTATTTCGTGAAAATTAAAAGAACATGAACACTTGCTTCATTACTCGATCCACAGTCTAAATACCTTAATAAGTAGTTATTATTATTTTATGTAAATTAGGAGAAAGTCCATGTTATGTAAACATTATGTTATTATATCTTGAAATTGTTTGGTTTTAGTATCATGTATAAAAGATATCTTTTTCTAATGAGATTAAGGGCGCATGTCGATTATATCATATTGTTAATAAAATATATGTATAAATTGCTGACATTGATTTTTATTTCTTTCTATAAATCTATAACATAAACATAGGTAATTGGCACTACCTACCTACCTCAGACACCTGCAAAGATACCGTTATTTTAAATACTTCTGTAAGTACCTAAGTTAATGTGTTTTTTATCGTTAATTTCAATGATGATGAATATGGAAATATATAAATGTAATGATGCATTCTACCACAATCAACTAAATTAATGACAGATGCGTCTTCTATTTCTGGTGTGTAACGCCCTGGCAGCGCCACAGTCTCCGATTTGCTTGAAATTAATAGCAGAGGGTTCGCTAATTTTTGCCATGCGGCAAAAAATAAGTATGATTTTTTGCCTCCACTAATTCCGAAGATATATTCAAGGAAGTTTGTGGCGCTGCCAGAACGTATACGCCCCAGCAGCGCCACACCTGAAAACCTATGAAAGACAGCAGGTAGCTCGAATCTGTAATTATGAGGATTTTTTGCCTATTTTTGCCCTTCCATTGAAGCAAAAATCCATTGAAAAATACCAGCTCATCCAGGAGTATTCAACGTCGTTTTCGAACGGACCGACGCCCCAGCAGAGCCACCTGTATCTCAGAAATTCGAATTTTTAACGAGAATCTGACTGCATACATTTGTTAAGATTCGCTATTTAGGGCGGCGAAAAATATAAACTCTACAAGTTATCGTGTAGTTTTCATTTTATAGCGACGAAAGAAACATAACCTAAAAAAATTTATTTTGTTGCGAAAGGCCATTTTCTCAGTGAAGCCTTAGCTCCACAAGCAAGCTCTTATTTTTTGCTGGGTTCGCTATAGTGGCAATAAATCGTGGCATACTCAGTTTCTTGAAAGATACTCTAGTTTTTCCTGTAGGCCGTGGCTCTGCTGGAACGTAATTTAGGTAGGTAAGTACCAAAATGTATGGAAAATCCATTAGTTGGAGGCTAAGACACCATCTGCACGTTCTCCTTACTTCCTAGAGCTTGGCCAAAAATATTCAGCATCCGTAGCGTAACCAGTCCGGAGAAATCACCAAAAAAGTAGTCGTCCATACATTTTGGTACTTACCTACCTAAATTACGTTCCAACAGAGCCACGGCCTACAGGGAAAAACTAGAGTATCTTTCATGAAACTGAGTATGCCACGATTTATTGCCACTATAGCGAACCCAGCAAAAAATAAGAGCTTGCTTGTGGAGCTAAGGCTTCACTGAGAAAATGGCCTTTCGCAACAAAATAAATTTTTTTAGGTTATGTTTCTTTCGTCGCTATAAAATGAAAACTACACGATAACTTGTAGAGTTTATATTTTTCGCCGCCCTAAATAGCGAATCTTAACAAATGTATGCAGTCAGATTCTCGTTAAAAATTCGAATTTCTGAGATACAGGTGGCTCTGCTGGGGCGTCGGTCCGTTCGAAAACGACGTTGAATACTCCTGGATGAGCTGGTATTTTTCAATGGATTTTTGCTTCAATGGAAGGGCAAAAATAGGCAAAAAATCCTCATAATTGCAGATTCGAGCTACCTGCTGTCTTTCATAGGTTTTCAGGTGTGGCGCTGCTGGGGCGTAAGTACCTATACGTTCTGGCAGCGCCACAAACTTCCTCGAATATCTTCGGAATTAGTGGAGGCAAAAAATCATACTTATTTTTTGCCGCATGGCAAAAATTAGCGAACCCTCTGCTATTAATTTCAAGCAAATCGGAGACTGTGGCGCTGCCAGGGCGTTACACACCTATTTCTGACCTCTATTCGAGATGATATAATCGAAAAAGCGATTGGTGCAAAGGTCATTAAAATATAAGTAAACCATCTGTTTCCAGCAACTTTCATGACCATATCATGTCCTATTCTAATAAAATAAAATGTGAACCTTATTTCAACGATAACGTGATAAAATGTTAATCAATAATTTGGTAATTAAGAGAAGTGAAAATCGATTTTTACGGATGAATAATTACAAAACAAGTTTCAAAGTTCACACTCTTCACGATGCATACTGGCCTGGCTGCATAAAAAAACTTAAAATTCGAAAATCCAGACCTATAAATATACGTAGGTATACGCCCTCTTTTCTGTCCGTTATTATAACAAGCCAGCTTTAATCTAAATTAGTCTTATCAGACGCTTATCGTTATAATGGAGAGCATTAAGTACGTTGTTACAAGTATTTTTAACCAATATTTGTACTGGCTTTATTGCAAATTCTTAATTCGAAAGTAGTTTGGATATCTAATAAATAACTCGGACTCGTAGGAGTCACGTAGATGATCAAAATATTGTGTGTCTCCAAATCAAGATTCTAAGTGGGTAACTTAGCTTAAACCCCGAGTTTAAAAAAACCATCTTCCGTTAAAGAAAGCAATGCAGTATGATAAATGGCGAACTTAACTTTTTTAGGCATGTTGTCATGTAAACAAAGGTTTCTCAGTACCTACCTATCTATGGAACTTGAAACAGGTGCATAATCGTTATATTTTGAGTGTGTTTCTACCTAGCTAGGATTCCTAGACTAGGTAGGAACTCGAAACAGTTTTTAAACATTTTTTTTTAACCTTGGATTACACCTGTCTACATATAGAAAGCTGACTAAACCTCCCAATTTGCAGAAAACAACTTCCAGGAGGTTCGTTGCGAGAAGGTGTTCGAGGCTATGCGCCAGTGCTGCATCAAACACAAGCCGTCATCTCTGGTGTGCGAGGGGTACGACCTCGCGCCGCGTCAGTTCGGGCCGCTTGGTGAGCGGGCCTTGAAACGATAGGTAAGTGGGTTCATAAATGAGGGTAGCTGGGTAATCGTATGTTTGTTCCGAATTGCCGATGGATGGATGTGAGGATGATTGGTACTCTTTCACGCAACAATCACTGAACAGATTTTGATGAAACTTAGCAATATTGTAGCTAAGACATCAGTATAACACAGTCCTTTCCTTCCAGTGTCCTTAACTTTTGGGAACAAGGACAGGCATTTTTGTGTATGTCTCATTCAATTCT
Organism: Anarsia innoxiella; assembly: GCA_947563765.1. Taxonomy (NCBI): domain Eukaryota; kingdom Metazoa; phylum Arthropoda; class Insecta; order Lepidoptera; family Gelechiidae; genus Anarsia; species Anarsia innoxiella. The sequence goes on from OX387416.1 coordinate 4,103,453, forward strand.
ATACCTAATTGTTTTCTTTACAGAGAATTATGGAAACACGTGGACGTCGCAGCAAAACTCTTGGACAGAGAAGTTGGATCTACCGCTACCCGAAGACATTTCAGATCGTCGGCACCATCTTTGGAGTTTCTGTGTTCTTCTCGAAACCTATCTACGATATATTCTTTAGACCGAGGGACGAGATCGACTTCACTGAGCCACCCACTACATTTGGCAGGAAATTATCTTAAAATTATACAATTCTAGTGCCTCTGGTACCCGTGAACTTGTACCAGTTGTTTTAATATGGAATCCGTGGCCAAAGCGCGAGAAAGATTCGCTAAATACCCGCTTATATTCGCCAAGTGTTCTAAATCCGCTGCCGTCTACGCGAAGTGCGTTCTACTTAACGAGGAAATTAAAAAAGACGATTGTGCTAAAGAATTCAAAGAGTTCTCCGTTTGCTTGCATTCAGCTGCGAAGGATATGAAAACAAGGATCTAAGATGGAGAAAGTGAAACAGTTTATTAACTTACCTTTTATGTACCATGTAGTTGTAGGTTTAACCATTCGATTGTTACTTATTGTGTACGCGGAGTATCACGACAGCGTATACGATGTACCGTACACTGATGTAGACTACAAAGTATTTACTGATGCCGCTAGACACGTCCTCAACGGCAACTCTCCTTACAAACGCCATACTTATAGATACAGCCCCATAATAGCTTACTTATTGACACCAAATGTTACTCTAGGCGTGAATTTTGGTAAGTTACTCTTCTCTATTTTCGACGTCTTCATCGCAGTTGCAATAAAAACTTTAGTGGAACATCAATTGGATGTGAAAAATGAGAAAGCGTCGAAGGTGCCTGTGTACTGCGCTCTGATCTGGTTCTACAATCCAATGAGTATCGCAATATCGACTCGCGGTAACGCAGACTCAGTGCCATGCTTCTTTACGATACTCTCAATACTATTTTTACAAACCAACTTAGTTGACGGGTTGAAGAGATATGCTCTTTCTGGCTTTCTACTTGCCATTTCTATCCATTTGCGAATCTACCCGTTGGCTTTCAGCTTCCCGATGTATATTTCCTTAGGAGAATACACAATAAATCGGAATACAAGTATCAAAGACGGTTTCTTATCGTTGATGCCGAATAAAAAGCAGATTGTTTTGGCTCTGAGCTGCGTTACAACCCTAGTAACACTTACTTATGGAATGTACGTTTTGTACAATTACGAGTTTCTCTTCGAAACGTATATTTACCATCTATTTAGAAAGGACACGAGGCACAATTTCTCAGTGTTATTCTATTATTCGTATTTGACTATGGATCAGTTAGCCTTCGACATTGTGAAGACGATATCCCAAATTTTTGAACTAATTATCTTGTTCGTGATTAGTTTGGCTTTTGGATCTAAAGCACAAAGTTTATGTTTTGCTTTGTTCTGTCAGTCTGTAGTGCTAGTGGCTTTCAACAGTGTGATGACGTCACAGTATTTCATCTGGTTCCTCTCTCTGCTACCGCTGGTAGTGCAAGATTTTAAAATCGATCCGACGACATGTTTCGCGTTGTTGATCATCTGGTCGACGACGCAAGCTTCTTGGCTCTTCTACGCGTATTTGCTTGAATTCAAATGCCGACAAGTGTTTCTCATGATTTGGCTGAGCGGCGCCATGTTTTTCTGTGCTAATGTATTCGCTCTGGGACAATTTATCAAATCTTACCGTCCCGGCTTCGGGTTTGGAGTCGGCCGGAAGAAAGTTTCTACTTCTACGAAAACTAAATAGAATAGAATTTTTTGTCTGTAGTTACCTAGTCTAGTTTAGGATGATTGTAATTTTGGTCATGAAATAAATAAATATGAACTTTTCTATTTGTTTTATTGCTAACAGTTTCTAACAGCCACTATGTCATACAAATAACTAAAAATAAATCACCCATTTTCTAAAATAACACATTTTCAACCGTAAGTAACATTATTGAGGTTTGTTTCAACTTAATCCAAATCACTTAGAGATTTAATTACTAGTTTGCAAAGTGATAAATCATTTTAATTTCTGCTAAGTGGAAAAAACACTAAGAATTTTATAGGTAGTTAGCCGTTTCAACCACATTTTTAAACTTTAGTTTTCACATAATTTCAATAAATGCAGAGCGGAAGCAACCATCTTTTTATTAAATTAAATAAGTATAATTTGTTAAGTGTTAAGGTAATTTTCACTAGATAAAACCAGTAACTAAAACGATTTCCACCTAGACAAAGTCCGTGTTATTTCTTGTCAGGGAGATTAATGCCGGCCGCCTCCGCCTCGCCCTGCGACATGTTGGAGAGCTTCTTACCGATACGTTCATGCACGTCCAGGTACTTCGCCACGCAGCGGTCCAAACACACTGCCTCGCCTTTTCCTGGAAAGAAATCAAAATATAGTGTAAATAGGCTGTATGTTTATTTTTCAAAAAAATGGTTATACCTTCGTTGAGTAGTGTAGAAAAGGGACAGACAGTGTTACGATACGTAAAGCAAGCAATAAAGCAAGTGTCGCTCGGCCGGTGGGCGTGGCTTACTTAATTCAAACATGGCCGCCAGCCAACCGCACGGCAAATCTGCCTCTACAAACGTGATCCGCTTTGGGCGTAAGGTTTTTTCATCCCAAAGGAATATAAATGATTACATCTACAGGTACAGAAGTAGTCAGCAGTGAAATATTGTCACAATTATCGTCAATTTTAAAGAAAAAATTTCATAAAAATTGTCAAGTGACAATTTGGTTAGTAGTGAGTGATTCTAGACTTTATATATTAGTACATAAAGTTTAAAATTGTTTGCAGTGGCAAGTAAAAATTAAAAGTAATTTATGTGTCCCACTGCTGGGCAAATGCCTCTCTTCATCCACCATGACAAAATTAAAACTGGAGTGTTGAAATACTAACCAAGTTCAGGCTCGTGATACTTGAGCGGGATGCACTTGGTGTGACAGGTGGAGACAATGCGGTTGTACATGTCCGACATCATCTCGATCTCCAACTCCTGGACGATCTGCAGCTGGGCCGGGTCTATCTGGGGCATCGCCATCTTGTGGGGATTTTACTTTATCAGTTGGAAGCTCTGAAATTGTAATTAAATCATTATATTTAAGAGTAAGACTTGTAGGTAGACTCTGCCAATTGGGCCTATCTTCTGCTAATGCTTTGACTTCTTGATATGACATGACATTAAATTTCTCCTTCACTTGAGTAAAGTATTCATTATGAGAATGTTAGCAAAATGAATTGCATGTTAAAAATTGTTTGAAGCTTTTTCTCTGCAACTAAGCAAAGCTTTGTTTTAAATTTTAATAATCTAATTATTCTTTTTAAATGCTGAGAAATAAGAATAAAAATCCTCTACTCACTTAATAGTGCTCTTTTCTTTCCTATACAGGTCTGGGTACTCTCCGACGTTACAGTTGCGCATGCGTTCCCGAGCTTTCATATTCTCTAGACGCCGCGCATTTATGTGGTTCTTTGACACCACAAACAATCCTAAGCTGGTCACTGTGATTGCTGCCCTGGAATATTTATACAAGTTAAGATTATATTATATAAGTAAAAATAAAAGCAAAATTAGTAGGTATGAAAGTATAAAGTTGAAGTCATAAATAGCGGATATGGAAATATTAAGTAGTTATGCCAAGTGTAAGATATAGAAATGTTCTAATAGTGATGAATAATTTAATAAGTAAGTACATACAAAATACTACTGAAACTATAGAATAAAATCTATGGTTAAACATTTCCAGATTCGGAGAAAAAAGTTTTTTGATAATTAAAATATTGTGCATTTTAGACACTGATGATAATTTGTCGAACATTAATGATCAAAACTACTTCTTTATTTCAGGAAAAAGTAAATTAAGGAATTAAATAGACTACGAAAAGATAAGAAACACATAGAATTTTAAAGTGAATATGTGCAAAGCTCACCACTCAAACAATCAATAAGGAGTGTTAAAAACACTAAAAAATTTAACTAGGTTTATGTATTTACCACGAAAGTGTAATTTTTCCGAACTTTCCAAGCGGCATACTATTTTCTCGTGAAAATTCGAAATGACAAATTGTATAGGTTATAAAATTAGTTCCAGGAACGACCACGTTACGTCACTCACAGAGTAAGTAAACGTCACTGACGGAAGTCGCTTTTGTAGCCTAAAGGATTCCATTCACTATTCTTTTAATTAGATTTCGAATGTTCTTTTTTGAAAAGTGGATTTTCTGACGAGTTTTTAATTAAATTGGCAACATTTTTATTTGTATTGTCAATCAGATTGACTGTCAAATCAAATGTCAAAATTAAAAACAAATCCAGGTGGACGCATGTTTTTGGAAAATTATTCTTTTATTAATTTAAAACTATGCCAAAACCAACGAAGCTCCATTCTAAAGGCAAAGTAGTGTCGATGCAGAAGCCAATTATCCAGAAAAAAGAAGATGAGTTACCGGATACAGACCAAGAAAATACCATGAGACAATTTCAATTGGAACTATGTTGGTGTATTCAACAATTGGAACGAAATTTATGCGACAAAAAAGCCACAGAGAAACAAGGTTAGCTCCGTAAATATAAACATTCTTATCATAAATTATTTGGTCGGAGAGTCATGTTAAGGGTTTTATTTGTAAACACTTTATTTTCAAATTACTTTTTGTTACACAACATTGCAGTTCAAAATGATAAAACACCAGTTCTTTCAAGTCGATTGTTAGTAACACTTGGTTTATGTAAATATCTTTCAGTACAAGAAACATGGAAGGTGCTTCAGGTGTTAAAAAACAACAACCAACCCATTATACGTAAAAGACAACTAATGCGGTCACACTTCGGAGATTACAGAGCAAAGATGTTAGCGGAAGAAAAGAAACTAGCTAAAAGTGAGTATATAGTCTACAATGTAATATAAATTAATTTAATTAAAATATAAATTAAAGATTTCTGATCATAAATGGCTGACTCTTTACCTAACCTGTCAGATGTTGCTGTAAAAGCATAATATACAGAGTTATTTATTAGCAATAAATTTATTCACATCACACTGTTGAGTTAAATAGCTACTTACATATTAAATTGTTTTGTCCATTACATGCTGAGCTGTATCTCTTGTCAACAGCAGTATCTTTCAAAATATATAAGAAAATACAAGCTGTTTAGTTATTCTTAATTATTTTCATTTAAATATCTATTTCAATTATTTTCAGTGACGAGCAAGATGAAGATATCAGAAAAACCAGAAAACTCAAAGGCAACTTTCTTAAGGAAATCAGTGTTTCTTGCAACAGGTGATAGCCCTTTTAAATTTAACTTTAATGTTGAACCAGACACCACCAATAATTCTACCAACAACACCGTGAAAGAACAACCTGGCAACACAGTTCAAAGTTCTGGTGATGGCAACACTCAAGTTCAACCAACTAAGGATAACTCTAGAACTTTCACATTTATGCCTCAAGGCACAGAGTTCAAATTCAATTTTAATGTGAACACTGTTTAGATTACAGAATATAGGATATGATTTTATTTTATAAATAATTATTTTATTTGTAAATCTTTGTATTTTTTAGTCTTCCTATCTATATGTACCTACATGTATTATTGATGGAATTTTATATTGCTATCTAGGAAAAAAACTAAAGTATACTATTACATTCTGAAATATAAAAAAGTTACTCCCAAGGAGCCATTTCTTTACAGAATCGACACTTACGAACAACATAAAAAATATCATAAAAATCTAGCTTTAAAAATATTTATTATATTTACAACACGTCAAACTAAAATAAGTACAATATAGGGATTTTTGTTCACAGTAATTGGCTTAACTAAAATCTACATAATGTGCTACAAACTCATTAATTTAATACTAATTTGCAAGATTTGTGTAGCAGAGCATATTTTTAATTATTTCGACAATGAAGTGCCTCCACTTTTCGTTAATGAATTCAATAATATTTCACCTCCAACAAATGTCGTGGTGCCTGTATACAACAATGTTCGGCGACCGTTAACTTATTATGAAAGTTCGGTAATTAATCGCAAAAAGAATCCTAATATACTAAGGGCACAAAATACAGCTTGTAAGTCTTAGCAATTAAAAGAAAAACGCTTATGTAGACCAGAACAGTCTCCATGGTTTAGTTGTGAGAGTGCGTGCTTATAAAGGTCGTGGATTCGATTTCTACTAGGGCCTTTATGGAACTATCTATTGTGTTCTGAGTAGGCCGCCTTTGCGCACAATGTTTTAGTTTTAAGTTGTATTTGTATTTCTATCTAGTGTGCGTCTGGGCGTGTATGGAAAAAGAAACCATCAAAAAGCAAACAAAACGTGTTGTTTATTTAACAAAAGTTGTGAAACAATTGCGATCTATGATTTGAAAAAAATAAATATGTGGGTACCTATGAGTTACTAATATGTTGCATAAAAATAATTGTCCGATTTTGGTATTGCATAACAACTTTTCGCAGACGTATCATATCGCCGAACTTCTTTTCGCATAATTTTGTTATCAATACATACATTTCGCATAATTTTCTATGTCACAATATTATTTTCACAGAACTTTTTTTGGACTAATTTTAAATGGCATAATATTTATTTCGGCGAAAACTCTTTTTGATTTATGCTATTGTTATAAGTTATTGATTTGCTTTCCCAGTTTTTCATGATTATACATTTTAGCCCCTACTTGTCTATATTGATTCCAGTTTGTTACTTTCTTGATTTTCTTGACTTGAAATCTTGACTACAGGATTACTTTCTTGGTGTCAAAATCATGAAAATCTAAGCGAGCTTGCAAGCAAGCAAGCAGCATGCAAACAAGCAAGCAGCATGCAAGCAGCAAGCAAGCAGCATGCAAGCAAGCAAGCAGCATGCAAACAAGCAAGCAGCAAGCAAGCAGCATGCAAGCAAGCAAGCAGCATGCAAGCAAGCAAGCAGCATGCAAGCAAGCAAGCAGCATGCAAGCAAGCAGCATGCAAGCAGCATGCAAGCAGCATGCAAGCAGCATGCAAGCAGCATGCAAGCAAGCAAGCAGCATGCAAGCAAGCATGCACCATGCAAGCAAGCAGGGATGCAAAAATCATGTTCTAACCTAACCTAACCTATCCTATTGGGGTTTGCCTGGGGTATTTTTTTCACTGCGGGGGGCTTCGCCCCCCGAGCCCCCCCTCGGGGGCTCCGCCCCCGGACCCCCTCCGCCCCCACTCGTTGCCGCCAATACGAATTTTACAAGATTATTATGCCACATTAAATTCCGCCAAATGAAGTTCGGCGTACTAAATATATGCAATATCATATTCTGCCAAATTGTTATTATGATTGCTGACTGTTATGGAAAGTATATATTTGTGCAAAATTATAATTCGATTATTTAAAAATCTGCGATATTTGTTATGCAAAGTGTATTTCGGACAATCAATATTATGCAAGATAAGGGGAACCCGGGTACCTATAGATAAATTAAAAATCGTGCAGGAAAACATCGTGAGGAAACCCGCATTGAGCCAGCGCGATGGATTACGGCCTAATGACTCTTGTATGAGAGTAGGCCCGTGCCCCTGTAGTGGGGACGTTAAAAAGATGGATCTTTTCCATCTTTGCCTGTCTTTGCCCAGTGGAAAAACTATAAGACTAAGATAAGGATATAAGTAAACAACAATACCGTAAACCTTCAGATTTCCAAGCGCTAGACGGATATGCTGTAGGGTCAAAGAACCTGAGGAATGTAGCGGACTACACGTGGCTCGGGAAGGTGGTGCACAGCCCAGACCACACCGAGCCTTACATCTGTACAGCCGCGTGTATCTATAACCGCACGTTCTTAGTTCCCGCTCGATGTCTTGCCACGTAAATATAACATTTCTTTTACTTTTGTTTGTTAATAATTTTATTGTAAAGAATCAAGAAGTATCTAGGTGTTTGTTTTTGCTCATTCGTCACATTTTGTCCTTTACGCAAAAGGTCCTTTTCGCAGAATGTCCTATTCTCACATTGTCCGTTTCGCAATTACTCCCAAACCGACATTTTCTTAACTCGTCCTTTCTCATATTGTCCGTTTCTCTATACTACAATTATGTTTGTTTCTTAGATACTGCGTGTTCCTTGACGATTTTTTCTAACTTATTTGAGGTAGAAAGATTCATGAGCACAGTAAACATTTAATAAGCTGTGGCATTAAAATCTTTCTTCCTCATATCTAAAAACTCCCTATATAGAGTTATTACGTACAATACTAATACTGCCTAACATTCCCCAGTTTAAAAGTGAATCAAACAACAGTAATGTACAATTCGTTGCTGTTTCCCGTAAAGGCGTTCGTTTTGCCAACCAACTACAGCCAGCAATGGTTCGACGATTTGGCCTTCGTCGTGGTCGAAGCCGGGAAGTATGAAGGAGTTTGGAATATGATTCATTTCATGAAAGAAATTCAGAAACGTACAGATCATGAATTCAAATGGTTTGCCGATCTCGATCTGTCTCGGTATACGTTTCATGTCGTCGGTTATGCTATTAGAAAGGTAGGTAAGTAGTCATCATCGTCTTATTTAAGAGTTAGACTCTTGTCGGTGGAGCTTTGACTTCTTGATAAGTTCGTACTTATCAAGAAGTCAAAGCTCCACCACACATGTCGTCATGACGGTAACTTTTTCTTTCATTTGAGATAAGTAGGTAGACGTCGCGTTCTTCCTCTCCCTCTCTTCCCCTCAACCATTCTTTCAAGCCTGTTTCGAAATCCTTTTCTGCTTGCTGCGATTCAATCCAACATAATCTACCTATTTCGCGTACCAACGCGATGTATTGAAGGCCACCCTACCCGACCCGACTCGACCTGGCCTTTAGTGCATCTATGATTAGACCATTTCTTGAATATTTCCATCCACTCTCACTCAACTACTCTTTCTCTCTTTTCACTCATTCTTTCGGGTTTCTTGTCGGTTATGGTTTCTAGAATAATCTTTCTAGAATATTAATGAAATATGTTCACAGTACCAAGTTAAAGTAAGAACACATAGTACTCCGTTCTACCCGAAAGTGTTATACAATTTAATAGTCGATATAAACCTGTGTCATATGATTTTGGGCAATGGCCACGTTCCAAACGGCTATATGGTGCCGTGTTTCCATTCATGCACAGTCGACCAGTTTGAGAAGACTGATCCTCAATGCAGCAAATATCTTGGGACAGGTAACTACTTTACTTATCTACACTTCAAAATTACAGACAAGTTTTATATGGCCTTTATGACCTGATGTTGGGTTTTGTTTGTCGCTCTTTCCGTTGACTAGCCCAACAACATCGTGAAGAAACTTGCACACACTAGAGAAGGAATAAATTGTACCAATCCGTATTAGGACGCTGTGGATTAGGTACGGCTTAGGTAATCATTCGTATAAGAGAAGACTCGTGTAGGTACCTGTAGCCAGTAGCATGGGCGTAGCCACATAATACATAATACTATAAGGTATCTGATTAAACAATGATTTTTTTTACTAACTCTAACTAACAACATCAACAATCATACTATCCGCCGTCTTCTCTTGAAGTAGATAATATTACTCATACATATACTTGGTTAAAACTTTAATTTATAAACACCGAGTATTCATAAATAAAACTATACCTAAAATCTGTCCTGTGTGTGATTGTTTATTTTCTGTGCCTGAAAATATGTTGTTGTTATCAGCCCATATATGTCCCCACCGAGGGGCACGAGCCTACTCCCATACAGAGAGTGATTAGGCCGTAATCCATCACGCTGGCCAAAATATAAACCTCTCAAATTAAGAGATTAACAAGTTTGAGATTAACGGCTCAAGGTACAAAAAATCGGAGGGCCCCCGCCCTCCCCCGAGGTATAGGTTGACTGCTGCCCCACCCTGAGTCCAAAGTTGGCTACGCCCATGGCCAGTAGTGGTGACATTTAAAGAGAACATCGGAGAAGAGGCTATCGAATAAATGCTGATGAATTTGATAATTTAAAAATCTTTATTACTTTCGACAGAAGGCGGTCTATTATTAAATCATAAATATGAACTTCTCGGTGTGTCGACGTGGGGCACGCGCACGTCTGCACGAGCAGTGAACGAGATGCCCGTCGGGTTCTCAGTACCGAATCAATTCAATTACTACGAGGACTTCGAATGTGCCAAGAAAGTGTCGGGTATATTGAAAAGGGAGTTCATCTATACAAAGGGACACATGAATGAGATGTGTAGACTCAAAATTAGAATTTAGGTAACTACTACTTAGATGTATATTAAGGTACCTAAATTAGAAACGCAAAAAAATAAACTTATTAAGCAGAATAATTTTTGTAATCTTTGGTGATTGTATCATGGGGAAACGGCTGTGGGTGGGTAGGTACTAGGTATATTACAGTAAACAGACAATTGTAATTAATGAAATACTTATTATTTCGTATAACTAAGTAGGTAAGTAGATATACTTACTTATGTATCAAAAATATAATGTTATGTAGCAACTTAACATTGACTTTTTTATTTTGATGCCACGATGCCTCTCACATACCTATTTTAGATATACTGAAATAGATATTTCATCATAAGTACAGTCGAGTACAGATACAACTTAGTTCCAATACCTATCGCCCTTATGATCGAATGAAATAAGGTGTTTCCGTGTAAAGATTGATAGCACTCAAACGTTTAAGCGTTTAAGTATTTCCCAGTTCAAAAACACATTAAACAAAAGCCTTATCCGAATCATGTGTCCCTGTTTTGGATGTTTGACGCTGCACTTGCCGAACCAAAGCAGTCAGTGGTCGAACTCCGCAGTAGGCAAAGAAAGACCTACTTCCATTTAATATAAAAAATACAACACTATCAAAGTCGTAAAAACACAAACGTTATAACTACTTGCAGTAAATAAACTATAGCATTTATAATAGAAATGCGATGGTGTGTTTGTTATTATGTATCTACGTTATATGCCAGTGTTTTAACGGAATTCGCCTCGGAATATGACTACGAGTATATAATGCCTTCTTGGGTCCAAGATATATTAACAGTTAGACAGAGCAATGCAAAGTATACGAATATGCCGAAACATTCGATGCATAGATCACTCAGGTCGATTTCTGGTGAAAAACCTATGTATGATTCGTGTGAGTAAGGGACTTTTACTTTTACAAAGGGACTTTTTTTTTGTACCTGTTCTATGTTCAATCAATACCTACCTACATAATTGTACTTAGTATGTGTGGTGTGGCCTATTGCAAGCTATAGTAGCCTAGTTGGAAGAACATATTCGACCGACTTGTACCTACCTCTGAGTTTAATTTTTCCTGTAAGTTGGTAAGTATTTACTTACATTAGAGAAAAAAAAGCATTTAAAATCACAATTTAAGTAGTAAAACATATCTTCTTTAGTGAAATTTCGGCTTTACAAACAGTATGTAGGTAGGTTATCAGTGTTTCGACTTCTTTTAATGGCAAACAACCACCAAAAGGCCTCGCGGCAGGCAGACCATGGAAAGAGGGTCAGGATGAGCTACACTAGACACCTTTATGGATATCTGGGCAGATGCGGCTCAGAATAGAGAATCGTGGAGAAAGAGGACAGAGGTTTTTGCCCAGCAATGGGCATCATCTTACATAAGATTGTTTTTCTAGCCGACTTCCAGGCATTGCACGGGTACGATCTGAACGCGTCGTTCGTGGAGGACCCCCCGGATTGGATCGGCAAGGTCATCCACAACCGCAACGATATAGAACCCTACGTGTGTACCGCGTCTTGTGTGCAGGAGCGCATCTTTATCACGGCTGCCAGATGTCTTGCCTAGTAATGTATTATTGACAAACTTTTTAAGCGTTTGGTGATTTTGGAGAAAAGTTCTTGCACCATATCTCCGTACAAAATAGTTTCCAATTTGTACAGTCAAGATTTTTGTTGCCAGCTTTAATTAAAAATGTATAATATAATTTATAGCGCTGATGTGTTTACGTAACAACATAAATTTAAACACAACTTACTTTCACATACCTAAACTTAATTATAATTTTACGTCAGCAAATTAGTTTCTGATACTTAGGTATATTGCATTTTGCAGCTATATTGCAAAGGTCCTAATCCATTGCAATATAGCTGTAAGCTGCTGTATTTAAAGTTTATTATAGTGCAATAAATAGCTAAGTAGGTATTGATAAATCATAGATAACTATCTACTTTTTTTATAAGTGTGATAGGTACATAGGCACCTATACCTACTACTAAGCCAAGATATTCTTTACTTTGACACCACAACAAACCCTTGCAACTTTTAACATTTATTTTCAGTTTAAAAGTAAACTACACATCGATACTATACCTCAACCACATGTTCCCTATAAAGGCCTTCGTCCTCCCAAGTAGACCTACAAAGCAATGGTTCGATGACATTGGTTTCCTAGTGGTGTATGCAGGGAGATATGACCGCGAGTGGGTGACTGTGGACTTGTTCGACGGGAAGCGAACCGACGACCGTTTCCACTGGTTCTCGAACCTGAAGCTGTCTAATACTCATGCAGATCATAAGGTTTTTGGGTATACTGTTAGTAAGGTAATTAAAGCCATACTACATAGGTATTTATGTACTCATAAAGTACTAATAAGTATAATGTTTTTTTTTAAATATTTCTTCTCATGTAAGTAACTTTGTACTGTCTATTATCAGAATGAAGTATCTCTAAAACCATAAACTTACTTAAACATAAGTCATTGTTGTTGATTTACCCAATGAAGAAATGAAACGCCGACCTCTGAATGACTTAATTAGCTCTAGGACAAGCCTATTTACATACTAATAAAACGAAGATATTGTGGCTATCAGACCCTAAAGCTACTATCCATAAGTGTGTCCTTAATTCTCCTTTCAATTTTTATTCCAGTTTCTAAACAAACTAAGAACAACAAAAACAATATTCCGTTTACGAGAGTTGGACGTTGTCGTCGACATAAACTTATGCTACGAGATTTTGGCTAAAAGGCACAATTTACAAGGATTCCGGGTCCCTTGTTTCCATTCGTGCTCTATAGCGGAATTTAAGAAGAAACATCCGAAATGTAGGAATTATCTCGGTACGGAGGGTGGGGCATTAGTTAATAAGAAAACTAATAAATTATTAGGTATTTCTACATGGGGTACTACGTCCGATTCTACAAATGAATTGCCGGTAGGTTTCGCTGTACCTAATTCGGAGAACTTTCATTTAGACTTCGCTTGCGCTAAAAAGATTTTGAATGCCTCCATACTTTGGTCTAGAGGCTATTTTAGAAAGATTTGTTTTAACTCTTCGTTCAATGTTTAAGTGTTTTTGCATGGAGGTCCCTTTTCCTGTCATGCGTGTTTTCTCGCGTGTTGGTCTGTAGTATGCTATTATCCGCATGCGGTTGAAAAGACGCATAACAGGAAAAAGGCCCTTAGTTGCGAAAAGGGATGTAAATAAATTCATAAGATTGCATGACTTTTTTCAATTGGAGTTTTTTAACTCGTAAATTCACTTATTGACTGATTTTAACAAGTTTATTTTTCATTTTCAAATAAAAAGTTTATTAAATATTTTATATCAGTTTTATTTGTTCAAAATGTACAATTCTGCCAACTGTTTTAACTCCATATTATGAAAAACCGTATTCATTTACCTCGAGATTTCATATTTGAAATCGTCATTTTGATTAAATATTACATAACAGTGTTATAAGTAATTAACCTACATTAGTTCGATACATAATCAAGTAGTTAATTTAATATAATAAAAATATATTTTTCCCCACAGTTGCTTCCCTTATTAAAGGAGGGGATACACACAGCTTGCGGTCCCTTCTTACCCTTACTCATTCTGAAGCTCCGTTCTCACATATGGTACCTGACTTCGAGTAAAACTATCGAGTAATACCGTATGTGAGTACGGAGCTTAAGACTCAGTTCTAATAAGAACAGACATGTCCACGTACTAGATCCGGCTTACCCCATGCTGTGTGTACCGTCCTTAACATCAGATCGTAAATTCTCTACACGATTGTTTAGTATGTAAAAACATTGTACAGTATTCAAAAATGATTACGATTAAGATAATCGGGGCAATTCCGTTTTTGAAAGTAAACTTTACGGTCTGACATTTCTTAGTGAGATAGTCTCATACAAAGAGTTAAGTTTAAAGTTGTCTTTCATATTCCGGGTGAATAATGATATTGGACGTACTTAACAGCTTTGAGTATAGAATATATAAGGAGGAGCCATACCGTCTGGATCTGCGTGCCTGGTCTGGCGCAAAATGGCTACCTTTTTGAATGGAATTTCTAATCGTTTGACAGGTCATCTACCAAGAAAACTATAAAAAACTTGCGCCAACCTTGGCACGCTGTCATAAACTCATTTGTATACGAAAAAAAAAATGTGGCACCTCCTTATATATTCTATACCCAAAGCTCAAAGGTGACTAGGTTTCGAGACTTGAATCGACTTTGCGTATTGTAATGGCAGAAGGGACTTACTCAATAGGTTTCGTATTGATTGAATTATAAAGTAAAGTTTACTCCCAAAAACAAGAACAAAACTCCCGATTCAAACATAATATTACTTGCAACATATTATCATAAAACTCAACCATTTTTGATTTCATTTATGATCAAGAAAGACGCAATATTAAAAAAGTAGGCTAATGAAAGGTCAAGTAGGGTAATCCCGGCAAGGGGTAATAACTTCACTTCGCTTAAACTCTTCAAAGTACGATTTGTTTCAAAATTTTAACAAAAAACGATCAATTCCTCAATGAACATGAATATCACGATAATACTTTTAAATACAGAAGTTCGATTGAAACAACGTATTAGCCCCTTAAGGTCTATCTACACACATCCGGGACGTGTCAGGGAAAAAATATCATTCCGTACCTTTTCTATGGATTCGTCCACACACGTTGTCATGACGACGTATTTTTTTCCCTCCTGACAGGGCTCGTCCCGGATGTGTGTAGATAGACCATTAGACGGTATAGCCCTGATTGACGGAATTACCCTACTTTACCTTGTTACACATTTTCTACACAAAAACAAAGTTGCAAGTGATCTTATAAAAGAATATGGCTTAATTATACTACACACGCAAACTATAACTAACTGCTTGTTGCACAAACGGACGTTAAGTTAAAGCTCCATTAGACCTTGTCGCTTAGTCTTAGGCCCACTTGTACAGCCCAGAGTTAGCTCAGGGTTACACAGGGTTAAATCAAGATAAATCGATACAAATTATTTATTTAACCGTGTTAACAGCTAACTCCGGGTTTATTGGGCTGCGCAAGTGGGCCTTAAGCAGAAGACAGCAAGATGTTTAATGGATAGTTAACTAACGGTGTTTTATGCAACAGCCTGTACGCAAATGTAAATAAATGCAAATACCTAAATAACCTGAAGTCTAGACTAAGTTTAAAGACAGTTTCACTTTGGTAAGGAACTAACGAATTTAAATATGCTAATGCTTCAAATTAATATAAAATATTAAAAACACTAAATGCAAGGTTCAGAAAGAAAATTCGCAATGTTAAGCAATAGTGTTGCCATTTAAACTATAAAGAAATGTCGATAAATAACTTTGAAACTACACTTAAAACGGTAAAGAAATAAATAATTGTAAAATTGAAAGAGAAGCTGATATAATTATTGTCATGTTAGAGCGAGATAAAATGCGGCAGTTTTGTGTAGTCGCGACTCATCTGTTTATATTAATTTAATTCCAACAGTGAAAATTAAGCGAAAGTAAGCAGGTTAAAAAGCAAGGGACGCAGTACGATTTTAGATTTACTACTTTGGAATTAGCTCTATCGAAAATTTCGATAAAAATATGTAACTTTACATCTCTACATGGTCACTTGACACATGATGTTAATTTGATTTCAATAATAAACATACTAGAGACTCCAATCATGGTCAACTATCGACAGTCAATTCATCGATACTTTCACATCCCAACTCTATTATCAATTACATATTATCTTTGCAACATTTTATCGACTTAGCGTTCCCGCGTTACGTGCAAATACTTGTAAATAACGGATTTAATTACAGAAAACCACTAAAATATAAAATATCCAAATTCGAAACCATGGGTGAAAGTGGCACATAAGTTATTTAATCCGATATATTCTAGAGAAATGTTCCCGAGCGTCCTTTCTTTCAAATAAGACAATCAAAATATTATTATCACCTTCCTAACAAATGACTGTTGTTACAATTTCATGAAATCGAAAAATTGTCTTTTTGAAAAAAAGAAATCAATTTGGCGCATTGTCAAAAAACGTTTCCTTAGAATTTAGTAACAATTTTAGACAATTTATTTACCTAGTAATTTTTTTTAAGGCTAACCTATTTACGAATATTTTATTGATGAGACTACTAATAATAGTAACCGACCATCATGTATGGTGCACGCCCCGAAAAGGCCAGTAAGCGACAGCGCTATGTGGAATAAAAGACTATGCTACTACCTTTCTCTTTTACTCCGTATAGCGCTGTCCCTTATTGGCCTTAGTGGGGCATACAGCAATCACGATCGTGTACATAGAGCATTATTATTTCTCGATTTAGGGTGGCCATGCTACACACATCTTCGAACCGGCATTAATCAGCACAGCCGGTAGAATTTAATACGTGTAGTTTTGATTGTACGTATTATTTAAAAAACCATGTTATTCGAATATGTGTGTAACCGACGATAGTGAAAATTGTAGAAAGTAGGTTTTATGTGGAGAATCTCGTCGAAATTATTATAGTGACCAGATTGTTTTTTTTTTTAATACACTTTCTTCGTAATTCGATGATAGTTTTTATGATTATATTGTGTACTTATTATTGGCGGTATTTCATATAGGTATGTTATATAAGGGATTTTTTTACTTACGGGTCATACAGACATAAAAAACAAAAAATGTCTCTCCTGTTCCCGAAAGTTAAGGACACTGGGAGCAAATTTCTCAACTTAATGCATATCCGCATAATCTGTGCTCGATGTAGTTTTGGCATGTATAAACATTTTGAGGATTAGATGCTCCAGTATCCTTAATCATCAGGAACAGGAAAGACAATTTTGAACCTAATTCTGTGTATGACTCTTACGCATTACGTGGTTATTCTAATCTTAGTATTTAAAAAAAACTTAAAAAGTCAATTATTTTTTGCTGTATTAAATTAAGGTGTTACCAGCCGAAAAAATATGTCTTTCGAAGTTTAAGGACGATTTTTTTATTAACAGATTGTAATGATTAATTAAATGCCACAGTTATGTATTAACCTAAAAGAATTCGAGAAGGACGGAGAGATAAATCTACGTTTTATAATTTTAAATAGTTAACTATGTAAGTATAACCTTAAAGTCGAATTCTTATTTTGAATAAATCATTTTGGTACTCATTATTTGTAAAGGAATAATTTTGGGCCAGAGACCAGAGACAATAAGTCTTTTTTTTCTTTTTTGTCATTCTGTGTTACCATGCCACCCTGTTTTTTGACAAATCAAATATTTACTTTGATTTTTTGGCTTGTTATTGAAGCATTCTCATAAGACTTGCTAGTGCCGATTCATGAAAAATTTTAATCTAGTTAATAATATTTTAACAGTTTTTTCTTTAATTTGTACAGTTAATTTATTACGAATCGTTTTTACAAAGTTAGATATACATCATATTTTGGTTAATTTTAACTGTCATTCCTATCTTACACGAATCTGCTTTTATTATTTAGGTCCAGTTTTGGTAAGTGAACGAGAAAAAAACATTTATGAATGTACTTTTGGCGAAAATTTTTTTTTACCATGGTCACACTCACTGATTAAGATCTTTCATTAATCAATTGCAGAAAAAGTTAGCCACCATTCAATAATACTAAACTGATGTATTTTTCCACGTTCCTGGGCAAAAGAGGGAGGCCTTTGCCCAGCAGTGGGACACTGACGGCTACTAAAAATGGAAAAAATAACTTATAACTAACTCTTTCTGCGATTGAGGATGTATGTACTAAGTCACGTATGTGTATTTGACAGTCGAAAATGGACTAACTTTCACTAACTTTTTCCGCGACCGAAGACGTATTATAATAATGTATGTATGTATGTAACAGTCGACAATGCGCCAAGACCTACCTACTTACAACTAGTCACACAACGCTCACTGAAGCTCACTGCCCATAGCTGCACCATGGCAGGCCGTCGTCTGTAACAATACATACACTATTTACTATCAGGGCTTCCCAATTTTTTTTTGCCAAGGATCCCTTATTGATTATTATTTTCCTAGGGGAACTCTAATTTGATAACTGGAACGCTCTGCACCTCTCTCGTGCGTAAATAAGTCCGTGCGCGCGGAAAACGTTGGTCACGAAGCGTGTAATAGTATTTTTACATAAACCTTGTGCAACCCCCTATACTACACAAATAAAAGTAAACAATGAAGTTATCTTTTTTAACAGGATCGAAATTTATTAGGGTGAAAATTATTTGAAAAGAGCTTCTTGTATATAATAAAACTTGACATATTTTAAGTGCTGTTGAAGAAACTGTTGGGTTGCTGTTTAAAATAAAGTGTTACAATTGTTATAATCACAAGATTGAATATACGTACTTTGCTATTGCGGCGTGGAGGGCGTGGAGGAGCGCGAGTGCGCCTCGAGGGTTTGTCGGAGCGCAGCCGGGGTCAGCCACTCTCTGCAAATATTGCATAGGTTACGTTACATAATATATCCTACTATTATTATAACTCTCCAACAAGGTGGACCGACGACCTGGGGCCCAAGTTTTCTAATTTAAAATATTCGCAGTCGTGTGTCGGCAGAGTGTCTTTGTAATTTTTTACACATTTGGTCGCAATTAGTGTAAGCCATTGTTTAGCAGAATAGGTACCTACCAAATGTGTCAAAAATACCATTGACACTCTGCCGACCCACAACTGAGGCTATTTTAAATTAGCAGACTTGACCCTCGTAGTTAATAACTCTCGTATGAGAGTAGGCTCATGCCCCTGTAGTGAGGACGTTAAAAAGGGCTGATGTTGATATGTGTGTACTCACTTAGGTAGACACCGCTGTAGGAAGGGTACACACGAGCTGACGTACGCCAGTCGGTTCACCCACGCCGGGATGTCGCGGGAACACAACGCCTGAAACGGTTACGACAACAATTTATACATACATACATAATATATATATCCGTCACGCCTCTCTCCCATCTAGGTAGGCAGATACTATTCTGCACTTGCTACAATACAAACATGAATTATAATCCTACTAATTCCTATTTTCCTATTGCTACTATTATTATAAATGTCAATGTTTGTGCCTATTGATGTGTTGATGTTGTTTACTCTTTTACGCAAAAACCACTGGACAGATTTTAATGATACTTTCCATTTTGGATTTAGGACCAAACCAATCAGGTTTGGTCCTGGTTAAATTTATACATATTAATTAGTCAATATAAAAATAAATTATCTACTTATGTGGAGCCTTTGTTTGTGCTGGGTTCATGATGTTTTCTTACATATGTATTGTTATAAGTAATCCTAAATTCATGTTGTTACGTGTGGCGTGAGCGGGAATCGAACCACGTACCTCTAACAAGAGCCAGCGGCCAATTGCTTCATCATTTATATAGGTATAATCTTAGATTTGTTATTATTTACAAAGCTACGATTCACATAGTAATTTAATTCATGTAATTTACTTCCCGGTAAATAATTACGAGTAGATGATCAATTACGAACACTTGTAAATGTAAATAAAATACGCAATAAACTGAGACAATAGATGAATAGATGTTATAGCGGTCCCACGGTGAAGTGATGAAAATCCACGTTAACAACATAATCCTACTGATGTTATAATTATGTTTGTGCTGATGGATGGATGTTTGTTACTCTTTCACACGAAAATGACTGAAGGGATTTTGATGAAACTTGACAATATTGTAGCTTATACATCAGAATAACATATAGACTATATTCATCATCATATATTTAAGAGCCAGGCTCTTGTCGGTGGAGTAATCGCCATCTTTGTCTCTCTTCTGCCAACAATTTGACCTCCTGATAGGACACGATGTTATTTTTTTCTTTCACTTGAGCGAAGTAAGTACGTCTTGGTCTTCCTCTTCCTCTCTTTCCCTCAATCTTGCCTTCAACGATGTTCTTTAAAAATTCGTCGTGTCGTATCAAGTGCCCTATCATCATTCCTCTTCTATTTTCTATTGCTCTCAACAAGGAGCGCTTCTATATTATGTTAAGATATTTTCTTTTCCAAAATATGAAGATAAATGCGTCGCTGTCAGCGTCTAGTCATACGTAAACTATTATTTACTTGCATAAACATGCTTTTAGTTATAATACTTATTTACTTTACATGTAACGTTTAATTAAGCTTCAGCTGCGGGCAAGAGCGTCAGAAGACGTCAAATGACACTCGTATTTAAAATTTGCGCGTCATTTGACGTAAGCAAACACCGTAATATGCATAATGCACGTTATGTTAAGTAAATACTTTGAGTATTTACTAGTTATGTACAAATACAGTTTTTTCTAATTATGAATAAAGTGACGTAATCAGAAATCAGAAAACTGGCCACACATCATTATGCTAATTGTTTTAGGTGTAACTCTTTAACGGCTTTTTGAAAAACATCATTGAAGGAAAAGTTGACGAGAAGAGAGGGAGAGGTCTTCCTTCTTGCGCGACGTACTTCACTCAAGTGAAAGAGAAAGTTAACGTCATGTCGTATCTAGAAGTTAAAGGATTAACTGAGAATAGGCCTAAATGGCGGATGCTCCATCTGACAAGAGTCTAACTCGTAAACACTGAATGACTCGACTGCTAAAAACAAATAACTGTTTGCCTGTTTTACCACTTAGATACAGATAAAATTTAACTGCCAGATAAACCTATGTCTATCTCATAAAACATGACGTCTTAGAGAGAGACAGGTATATCTGTCAGATACATTTTATCTACAGATGGTGAAACAATTCCTGAATCTAGGATAAATTTACCTGCGTGAAGGCGGACGAGAAGTGATTACAGTTGTTGTTCATGAGATGGTATCTGTCTCCGCGGAACTGTTTGCCGAGCTCACCCACGAGCCGCCGCACTTCCTCCTCGCTGAAGTCCGTGTAGCCTATGTGCACGCTTTGTCTGCAACATAAATACATACATACATATCTGTCACGGGAAAGGGCCATTCCCATCATTTCTTTTTCCCTCTTTCCTTTAATTTTCTTTCTTCTTTTTTGTAATAGTATACGCAACTTTATAGTTATTTATTAAATATTTTCCTTTATTGCCATAGGTCCATTAATGAAGAAGTGGCCGTGAGGATTAAAAATTAACATGGTCCTCCTAGCCGGATAATCCTACTAATATTATTTTTAATGTTTTTTGTGACGACAGGTGGATGGAGTGAACAAACAAAACAAAAAAACAAATGTTTGTTTGTTACTCTTTTACTCAAAAACCACTAAACAAATTTTAATGAAACTTGGCATTATTATAGCTTACACATCAGAGTAACACATAGGCTATAATAATTTTAGGATATTGTGTAAGTTTTCCAAGATATAACAATAAACGCGTTTGAAGTCGCGGGAAGCATCTATTAGCACAAAAACCTAGTACCTAAATGAATAGAATATAGAATTATCTAGTACCTAAAATGAAACTGCTCGCCTAACTCTCTCGCGTCTCGCGGCGAGATCTCGAACACGCCGGTGAAGGAGTAGGGGTGCCCGCCGTACGCCCACTCCGAGCCGTGGACCTGTACGCCGCTGTGGAACACGCCCACACCCGCGCCTGCTGTGTACCTGGCGAAGATATGGGGATAAAGTAATCGTAGAATACTAATAATCGTTGCAATTAGATTGGATTAAATTAATCCAACCCACATTTCATAATTTGATGAAATCATCTTAGGATGAGATTATAGGCAAGGAAACACGACCCATCTTACTGTAGCGAAGCAGGATTGATCGTAGGTAAGTATTCTCGTTTCAATCACACAAAAATTACCTACCAGTAGTGACAACTCCTTCTTTTACTTATTCTGTAGAAAACGTTAAAAATAATGTTTTATATAAATTTTACTGCTCTTTTAAGGCCGAATTAATTAGGAGAAAGTCATCATCGTCATGATTTCAGCCTACAGCTGCCCACTGCTGAGCACAGGCCTCTTCAATGATTCTGCAACGCGACCAGTTCATTACCACTGCATCCAACGAGACCCAGCGGTTTTCACTAGAGAGAGTAAGATTTGGGCATTTAAAAGTTCACCGTCATTATTTCAGCCCATAGCTGCCCACTGCTGAGCATCGGCCATATCCAATAGTTCTTCAACGCGACTGGTTGATTGCCACCTGCATCCAACGAGACCCCGCGGTTTACACCAGAGAGTGTGTATTGCAAAGTTTAAACCAACTCACCAGTTAGTCCAGTACATATCGTAGACATTGAGTATGACGGCCGTCTGCCCCGGCCGCGGCATCTGGCTCTCGTTGCGGCGGTTTATCAGCGACATACACGAAGGGAACATCGCGCACACACCACACGACTGCAAATACAATATACTTACGTTAAAGTTAATGAAGCGTGTTTGGATCGTAGCAAGTGGAAGGAAGTGGTATCTGTCTATCCCGATGGGGAGAGGCGTGGCGCGAGTCGAAAGTTATTTATTTCATAGGCGAAAATACATGCGAAAACGTAATATACATATTTTTTAAAGCTAACGCTAGATTCGCAAGTTAGCGGTTTTGCCCAAAGGAGAATCTTTAGCAAGTTAATAAAAGACGATTATTTTCGGAACAGATATACAGGATTTAAGTACCTAGTTATAATTTGATAGCATAAAAGCAATATCTAAAACGCTACAAATAAACATGAAAACAAAAATGTCTAAGAAACTACAAAACTTCACAGACCTAATATGTACATAAAGTAGTAATTTCATTGTGAATTAATAACGTCTGAACTGTCCATGTGACTGAATCTTTGGCCGACGAGTCTGGCCTTGTGTTCGACCACAACGACAACTTACATACTTATCATGCAAATAGTTTACAAATTATACACATTTACGACTACTTCGGTCATTAATTCATTATAGTCATTTTTAGGCACCAACATTTACGAACTTTACCTCTGATTTAATGCTCTTAAAATTTTTAAATGTGTTGTAATTATGTGGTTAAATTTTATTAAAATGTTATCAATTCCGTTTAATATTTTTTTGTTTAATTTTGTAACGAAAATCCCTATAATCTAATAATATTATGTAAGTGTACATATATTAAATAAATCAAGTGATAATGTAAATTACATAAATATGTGTAATATTATTTTTTTGTAGTCCATTATGTCCCACAAAAGGCTATTAAAAAAAAACTTTCCCAAGAATATTTACTTTTCAAATTGTGACAAACCTTTTTAGGTGGAACTGTTATATTAATTTTCTTTCTCATAATTAATATTACCACTGACACTGCTACAAAAACACTGCACAACACACATATACAAAAAATCTAATTAACATAAAATTATTTTTAGCTACATTACGAAAATCCGCAAGTTATTGTGAAACACAACTACATTGTATTGGATGTTGCAGTACACTGCTCTACTAGGACAATAACATTAATGACAGCAATTATAGCCAACTTATCTAGACCTCCCCCTGCCCCCTCATTGTATAAAACATTAGATAAGATAGGGGGGATCTAGACAGAATGCCCAGCTGTCAATAACCTGGTTTAGTTAATACCTGAGTTTTTTAATCCATTAATCTATGGAAAAGCTTTTTATCAAGTGTAGTCTAGCTGGTTGATTCTTTTTTTACATTTTTTAAGTGATAAACGGAATTGAATGTATGAAGAACTCTTAAGTTTTGAGTTTTAAACCTAGGCCCCGTTGTTACAAAACAAGTTTTAAATACAGTTACAGGACTAAAGTCATTTCTTGACATCATTATTTATCTGAGTTAGTTCTAGAACTATTAATAAAACTCGTTTTGTAATAAGGGGGAGAGTGTCTGGTTTTGAAATGTCGAAATATTTTAGACTAGACTAGGCAATCTAATTATATAGTCGAAATTGAATGGCTTAATTTTTGTCACCTAATTAAAAATTCTACATTCAGAATAAATATCTACTAAACTACCATTCATTATTACAATTTACATTCAAGAACAGAAGCAACTCTACATATTGTGCTCTAGTATAATTAATTTTCAAAATACTGTGCATGGAAAGCTGAAAATGGGCTCAGAAAAAAAACTGTGCACATTTAACATTTGGTGCACAATTTAAATCTAACTACAACAATTAAATCTATTACCAACTGTTTTTTTTATTCCTTATTACTCATTTAGAAACTGATTTTTTTGTGTTCCAAAATCTAATTACAAGATTAATGAAAACTATACAAAATATAGCAATATTCAGAAAATAAATAGTATTGTCTATTAGAATTTTAGGACTATGTATGGACTAATGAATGTAGATGAAAGAGATATATGTAGATACGGATCTTAGCAAGTGGTCTCTACTTACATAAATAGGAAAGAAACAAAAATGTACGGTTGGATATATTAAAATTTTCCTATGGTTCAAAAGCATTGCTTTTTTCAGTGTATTCTGTTCTCTTTTTCTATGTCTTCTTCTAACTATTTTAAACAAAAATGACAACTATAGGATTAATTAAGTGTTCACTTAAATAATCATTTCAGTAACTATGTTACTTAGCACTTCTATTCTTAGCACATTACATAAATACCAGCATACCTATTGTGTACTAGCTAGGCTATTAAATTCCTTTTTATTAAAGGTATCTTGACCGTAATCATTTGCTTTTGTTTATAGAATGAATATCCTTTGTTCTACTCATTTTTTTTATCAATAAAAATACATGTATCAGTCATACAGGAAAAATATCTATCAGGTTAAATAAACTGCAATATGCTGGAGTTCATTAAGATTTGAACACATTGCAAGTTGGTAATAGATTTAATAACAAATAGAATGAACATTTAGCTTACAAAGTATGAGCCACTAGAGTTGCTCGTGCTGTCTAAGAGCACCCTGTGCTCATTCGACTCGGTCTCACAGCGGAGACACTCGCAACTCGGTGAGCAGTTACGTACTACTACTCTCTTCATCTCTATACATACTTCTCAATGTACTCTGAAACCGAATCACTCACTATTGCCAATGTATAAAAAATAAGAAAAAAGGTAACAAACAATACCTCATCATCACTATCAATAAGACAAGTCTCTTCCATAGCCAACTAGATTTTTAAAAAGTAAATATATAAATACACTAGTACGCGCTCGCCAATGCACAGTAATCACATACTTATCAAAATAACTAAACGTACTCGTTAAATTGACACCACAGGTCATCTCAACAGACATATAAAGAAAATTTATGATTGTATGCAAATGAACTACCGCTCTTCAGCAAAATAATACGTATGTATCAGTCCTTGCACGCGTTTACTGCGGAAGCATGTGACCACATTTGTCACTAACCCATCTAGCTTTAAATTATAATTATAAAGGCTACTTACAACTCTTATTTGGCCTTTGTGATTTGTACACAATTTTTATACAGTTTAGGCATATATCAAATAATTCGCCCCATAATTTGTGTAGTATTAGTGGAGCTGTATCTTCAAATAACCGCTTTACACACAAACGTGATGGAAATCTTGATAAATACAATAAAATAGGCAAATTCAATGAGATAATCCTCGACTATAATTTGACAGCATTGACAATTGACATTTCGTTTCGTTCGTTCGAGTTCGCAGAGCATCCAACAAAAAACGTATGTGATTTCAGTAAAGTCTAGTAGACATCGGCATTCAATCGAATTTTTGTACTTTTTTGAACAGCTCCCTTTATTTTATTTGGTAATTAATTTTCTTTTGAGAAATTTGGCAACATTGTAAAAAAATGACATTGACAGCTCTATACTACACGTCATCTGTGTGTGTTGTCGAATTCTTGTCGATTTTAGTATTTTGATGATAATTATTGAATTTGCGGCTCTTTGAAAATGGTGATTACAGTTTTGAAATCATTTCCCAATAGGAATCTTTATTTGTGCACATTTTTTGTATCTCTCAATTGCATAAATGTGTAAATTCTATCGATTCTTATCCGGCTAGTAACTTATGTTTTCAATTGTGTTGTATGTGTTTTAGGTGCTCATAGCGGCCACAGTATGTACGAAATCAGGAAAAGGTAAATAGATATAACCCTTTATGATCCTATTTTCCACCGTCTATGTAAATTAAGGAAGTAAACTTAATAACCTCATGTATTCTTCAGCACTGGTATCGCGTCAGTTTGTGGAGATGACGAAGGCTCGTATCGAGGGCCTATTGGCTGCCTTCCCCAAACTTATGACCGGAGGCCGCCAACATACTTTTGTAGAAACTGAATCAGTAAGGTACGGATAACAATATTTTCACATAATATCATTGTTTAACAATACATTATCATATTTAATTCCACATACCTTTGTGAGAAGACTATGTTAATCCGGTTATACTTTTGACTATTTCTAAAACTATAAAAAGGAACAACACATGGGCGTAGCCAGCTTTGGGCTCAGGGTGGGGCAGCAGTCAACCTATCCCCCGGGAGAGGGCGGGGACCCTCCGATTTTTTGTACCTTGAGCCGTTAATCTAAAACTTGTTAATCTCTTAATTTGAGAGGTTTATATTTTCAGGTAAGTACAGAAAATAAACAATCACACACAGTTGTCGTTTCTTACTAATCTAAGACCTATAGAAAAGTAGTTGGCATTTGGTTTCTGCTTGCTATTGAGTATTGAGCCAGAATTAAGCAGTTCTAGTCCATCCATTCACCAAAAATCTATTATCAAAATGTTCACTAAGTAGATTATTTTCAAAAAGTTAAAAGTACATATAATATCAATAGCTTGAAACATAACACAGGTACACAATACACAACAGTCACTGTCTGTAAAAATATTTCTCAAAATAAATAAGTAAAGTACGGTAGGTATAAATTTCACATAACAAAACACTTTCGCAATTCACAAGTCTCACTCTTGTCCTTTTCAACTATTTCTATTTAAGTGTACAAAGAACAACACCAACCAGCACTGCTAAAATAAACAATAAGTACCGAAACTAGATCAACTAGAAAATTAAAATTAAACAAAAAAAAAAAATTTAAAAAACCCCAGACTATAAAAAATAACAAATAAAATAAGTAGTATTTTATCAACTGAACATCGCTTAATATTTCATACAAATTGACAACTTTCATACAAACTTCATTTTGTCGGGGACCGCATTGTTTTCCTTATGAATATTTTAAGTTATACTTATCAATTCAATTAAAACATTTCACAGGTATTTTTTAAATTTTGACATCACATTATGATTAATTGTGATAAGTATCGTTTGCGTTGCGTACCTACCTACTACCTAGCTACTTAGCGGTCCCACGACAAAATGATTTTGTATGAAAGTTGTCAATTTGTATGAAATATTAAGCGATGTTCAGTTGACAAAATACTACTTATTTTATTTGTTATTTTTTATAGTCGGGGGTTTTTTAAATTTTTAATTTAATTTTTTATTTCGAAGTTTTTAAACTTTTATTATATAATTATTATAAGCTCCTCCTGTTGTCAACATTGCATTATATTAAGGATTAAACACTGATCAAAACGAATCCAAACACGACATATTATCTGCTGTTACATTTTTCAAGAATGGTTCGAATGCTGGAAATTCAGGTTCCATCATCAGCTCCTCATCCGTTGCTACCATTGCATTATATTAAGAATTAAACACTGATCATAACGACTCCAAACACGATATATCTGCTGTTAATTTTTTCAAGAATGAATGGAGTGCTGGAAATTCTGACTCCATCATCAGCTCCTCATCTATTGTCACCATTGCATTATATTAAGAATTAAACACTGATCAAAATGAATCCAAACACGATATATCTGCTGTTAATTTTTTCAAGAATGAATGGAGTGCTGGAAATTCTGACTCCATCATCAGCTCCTCATCTATTGTCACCATTGCATTATATTAAGAATTAAACACTGATCAAAATGAATCCAAACACGACATATCGGCTGTTATATTGGAACTACAACCCTACCACAGCTGACAAAAGAGCTGATAACCTTGAAATGGCTGAACCGATTTGCATATTATATATCTAAGAACACTCCCAGGAAAACCAGCTTTAAATTAAAAAAAACCGCATCCAAATCCGTTCACGCGTTTAGGAGCTACAGTGCCACAGACAGACAGACAGACACACACACACACACACACACACACACAGACATCGACGTCAAACTGGCGTCGGGGGTTAAACAAGCAAACAATACAAATCGCGCCACGAGCCATAGAAGATTTTAGTCTGCGCTTCGCGGGGCGCGGGCGGGGATGAGTGACCGCGCGGTGATGGACGGCTCGGCTCGCTACGCCACATAGTACCTATTCTTTTAGGAAATACGGCTCGCTTTCAAATGACGCGCGCACCGCGCACTTTCGGGAACTCGAGCGTGCATTTTGTTTTGAACGCGCTCTTTTCAAAGTCGACAATTTTTTTTGTGCAATAACTTACGGATAGTATGATTGTTGATGTTGTTAGTTAGAGTTAGTAAAAAATCATTGTTTAATCAGACACCTTATAGGTCAGAGCCAGGGCCCAGGGTGGGGCAAGTGCCCCAGCTTGCCCCAGTGTGGCTACGCCCATGGAACAACAGACCTATGGCAATATTCCAAAAAAGTTCTTTTGAATTTATAGCTTCAAGTTTTAAACAAAATTTTGTATTCCAGATATGTATACCAGCCTCTGGATAAGTTATACATGTTGCTCATCACTACAAAGGCTAGCAACATTCTTGAGGACTTGGAAACTCTTCGACTCTTTAGCAGAGTTGTAAGTTATATAATTTTGTAATTACTTTTTTTTTGCCTTTTACCACTGTATACAATTTTATCAGCTATATGAGATATTAACATCTTTGATCTTTATTAGGCTTGTGCCTACAGTCTTACGATTGTGATTGGGTCCTAATCCACCACTCTGGGGCAATGTTAGCTTTGGCGGATTTCACATCCACCTTTGAATTTTTATCTGTAAAATGTTTGATACCATGGTGTGGTATGTTTCAGGTACCTGAGTATTGCAGTCAGCTGACAGAGACTGAAGTATTGAACCAAGCTTTTAATTTGTTGTTTGCTTTTGATGAGATTGTGGCTCTTGGATACAGGGAGAGTGTCAACTTGGCACAGGTATGACATTTCTTTAGGCATATAATATTAAAAATACTTGTGTACTAAATTTTGAATAATATTTAAATGTAAAAAACTGAATATTTGTTAAGAAAGATATATTTAAATTGTGTACCTATTTTATTTTAAAATACTTTGTTTTTTAGGTTCGTTCATTCGTTGAGATGGACTCCCATGAAGAGAAGATCTACCAAGCTGTGCGACAGGTTAATATTTTATTTAACATTAAAAATTGTTTTAATGTCTATTGAAACTTTCCTGCAATAGCCTAGCTTATAGATATTATTTTGATATATTTTCTAAGGCTAATTCATTGAGTATAAGCAAAGATAACAGTATAAGCTATTCTATAACATGTCGTTATAGACCCAAGAGCGCGAGGCGGCGAACCGTATGCGTGAACGCGCGAAGGAGTTGCAGCGGGAGAGACTCGAGGCGGCCAAGAGAGGGGGCATGCCGCGATCACAGATGTCATTTGGTATGTACTAAGTAGACTATACAATACGAATATTATACATATGTTTTACCAGTTTAAGTCTATTATTAATATGAAGGATGCAGAGTACGGAACTTAGCATATATAATCTATTAACTTTTTGTCTTCTTAAATAATCCGTTATCAGATAAAAAAACAGCTCAGTTCAAAACTAGATAAAAGTACTAATTAATCTTATCATACACTGTTGGTATAACAAAGAGTTGTGTGTGCAGGCAGCAGCGGCGGTTTCGGCAGCGCGTCGATGTCGTCGTCGGCGGTCAACGAACCGGTCGCTGAGAAAATACCCACCACGCCCGCCAGAGATACGTAAGTACTAATATTGTACTGTATTATAGGTACTAGGGGCCGCTCACGACTTGTATGCATTTAGCGTCATATCTTAATAAATTTACAAGATATAACAATACTAGTCTATGTTTTATTCTGATGTGCAAGCGGCAATATTGTTTTCATTAAAATGTTTTCAGAGCTTTTGTGTGACAGAGTAGCAAACATCCATTCTTCGGTAATGCTGAATATGATATGATTATTGATTGAGTAACTCATAATACGTACTACAACACATGTTTTTTGGTCAATTAGCATTAAAGATCGAAGATTTATAGATCGTCGATACAACAATGAAAAATCTCTCTAAAATAAGTTTGTTTTCACCTTTTTGTGTTTGATGATGTATTTCGCAAATAAAGCAAGTGGAAGGACGTGGTCTCTGCCTACCCTGATGGGCAAGAGGCGTAACAGATATGTATGCATGATGTAATGATGTGTGTAGGCGCGCGCTGGGCCGGTCGGCGATGAAGCTGGGCGGTCGCAGCGGCGACGCCGACACGTTCGTGTCTCGTCTGCGCTCCGAGGGCGACCCCGCTGCCGCACTCTCCTCGCTCGCAGCTACCAACACCGTCGCAGCCGTCGACAAACCACAGCCTGCTAATACTAAGGAGTAAGTAGCCTTCTATTCGTTACAATTTTACTAAGATACTACTACTAACCACAAATGGTGTCATTTATTTCATTATAAACACAAAATACAAACACACGCAACAAATTAAATAAGTACATAAAAGACTCATTTTGTGCCCCGGATCGTCATAGTATTTTAAGAGTGTCACACTTGAAGGTGGACTTCGCCACTGCTCTATTCTCTACCGTCCGTTTATGCATCCAAATTCGCCTGATACTCCGGATATACAGACGAAAATAACATTACTCACATTCAATTTGTAGGTGTCAAGATTTTGCTTTTATTAAAGTATTTACATATAATTACAGCGTACATCTGCGATTCGAGGAGCGATTGAATTTGATCGCCGGACGCGACGGTGACATACAAAGTTTCGAGCTGTCTGGTGAGTTAATTACTAAGTTCTTTTTATGAATGAAGCGAAGGAAGTGTGTTTGGATCGTAGCTGAAGTGGAAGGAAGTGGACTCTGCCTACCTCGATGGGAAAGAGGCGTTACTGATAATATGGTACATATACATGTGATTATACTCTATTATTTAGCTGTCAATGTCCCACTGCACTAAATAACTATGATGACATTTTCGTATCAGGTTTGCTGACACTGCGCATCTCTAACGAGCAGTTCGGTCGGATCAGAGTACACGTGGACAACAAGGATCCCCACCCGCTACAGTTACAGGTACCACAATATTTACTTCTATTTTATTTTCTGTTTGCTTCTATTTACTTCTTTATCTATTTTATCGATTACCACTCGCTAACGGTGAAGGAAAACATGGTCGGGAAACCTGATACAGTAGACACGAAATTCGTAGGTGTATGTGAAATACGCATTGCGCTGTTACCGAAATCGAATGAAGAATTATAATTTCCTTCTACACTTACTTTTGAGAGCAGCAACTCTTAAGTGTGCGGTCACACCTGCGTTACATACCGCGCGGAACGTTCGGTTCAATATGCTCGCAAGTGTTTCAAGTCACCTATGACACATCAGCCGAAATAACGTCGCATACATTTACTCCAGGTGTATTTGTGTATAGTATAGGATATACCGTTAAATTGTCCGTTGCCCGTAGACGCACCCGAACGTGGACAAGGAGCAGTTCCGCTCGTCGGGCGTGATCGGCCTGAAGCAGCCGCAGCGTCCGTTCCCCACACACAGCGACGTCGGCGTACTCAAGTGGAGGCTCGCCGCCGCGCAGGACGACAAGCCGCCGCTATCTGGTAACCTTACCTTTATATTCCTCCCATTTTACGTTGTCGTTAAGTCAATTGATAGCGCATATGGAATTCGAAAACTCTTGCGTACCTATTTCATAGTTTGTTAGCGATGAAATTGTTGAATATCCAAAAAAAAAGACAAGAACTGCATAAAATAGCCAAAGTAGAGTTGTCAAGAGTATGTAGTTACATCAAGAATATGTAATTAATTTAATTACATACCTAGAGAACATAATAAATAAATACATAAAGTTAATTTTTACAACTTGCAATAGCAAATACGCTAGGAGAGTCTACGGCATTCAATGTTCAACAGCGATACGAGACTTGACGAACGTAGTCCCGTCAGCTCATAAATAGAAACATTAGTTGTTTGGATGCATATTAGAGCTGTCTGCAAAACAAAGCTGCCAGCCCAGCGGCTTTGGAAGGACATTTGGTTATGTATTTTATGACAAATAGCCTATGAGAGAAGTTAGAAAACTTGATTTATTCCTATTACTGGATGCAGTAGTAACACATGTACTCGTTTGCAGTGAACTGCTGGCCGTCGGAAGGTGCGAACGGTGGCTGCGACGTCAACATCGAGTACGAACTCGAGCACGACCATCTCGCGCTCTCCGATGTTAACATCGTCATACCGCTGCCGTAAGTGCAATTACAACTGCTTATACTTCAATAAAAGATAAGTTTTAAAAACTAAAATCCGTCTATAGAAACCAGCTATTCTTATAAGTGAGAAAATGAGAAGATGCCCAGACGAAGCGATATTGAGAGGGTCAGATATCGTCTCCTAATGGGATAGCCATCGTCTCTTAATGACGGAAGGACGACAATCACAAAATGTCTTTAAAAACTTCTGTTCTTTATTTGAGGTTGTAATTATGCCATACAACTTTGATGTGAGGTCAAGGTGCAATTACAATTTCATGCCGCTGACATTCATGCAGTATTTGTTTTGCAGAAAAGAGCTGTTCGAGCCATTTACCATCTAAATAGTCGTGATTCCCTGAGAGAACTGTTCAAAGAAATAAATATTTTAACAGTTCCAAGTCAATACATATATGAAAATATAATGTTTGTAAGAAAAAATCTATCTAAATTTAAGAAAAATAGTGATGTACATAAATTTAATACTAGAAATAATAATAAACTTGTTTTGCCTGGTAGTAGACTAGCTAAGATCAATAATTCATTTGAAGGGAACTGTATACGGTTTTACAACAAACTGCCTGATAATGTACTAATTTTAACGGAAACCAAGTTTAAACGTTGTATCAAGAGGACTCTTTTACAAAGAGCGTATTATAGTTTTAACGATTTTATTAATGACAATAGGGCATGGTGTGTTAATGCTCTAGCTCCACACGATTATACTACATAAGTTGTTCTTTGTAAACAAATGATTGTTAACAATATTTTTAAAAAGAGCAACCTCTAGAGTTTCTTGCTGGCTTCTTCTCTGGGGAATCTGCCTTCCGAAGTCAGCGTAGCTTCCCTCCTTTAATGTTTTTCTTTTTTTGGTTGTTTAAATTCATTATTATGTTTTTTATTTTATTTTATTTTTTACTTTGTGACGAATTCAAGTGTAAATTTAATGTTACCTACGAATAAATTATTTTTGAATTGAATTGAATTGAAAAAAGGTCGTGCTAGGCGAGTCAACTGCACTGACTCACTTATGCACTCCGTCATAAATCAACAGAAAGATTTCCGTCCTTTATTTTAATCGCCTGTTAAATATTATAATATTTCGTTACAGAGCTGGCAACCCACAAGTGCTAGTCCACCAATGGGAAGGCAGCTACAGTCAGAAAGGGCGTACGCTCGTTTGGAACATCCCACTGGTCAGTGCGCAACAGAAGACTGGCAGTCTTGAGTTTACGTATGTATACTTTAATTTTATAAACAACTTACATTGTTAGAAAAGCCCGAAACTATTTTGGTCTTATTTTTTTTTTTTTTAATTTTTGAGTTCTTTGCAACACTTGGTACCTATCAAATAAACATTATATTATTAGCTTTCACACACACATCATGCACGACCAAAAAATTTTCGTTTTTTCGTTTCGCTCTTTCCTTGCCATTTGCGAATAAAGACAAACTTGACGGGTCAACAAGAAAAACACGAGATTTTAGTGGCACGTGAGGCGTGCCAAGATCGTTATTTAAAATTTTAACGGTTCTTGTATTGTATGTTCGTGGATCCCTCATGAAAGCCTGCATTGAGAGCGTCTTGAATCGTGTTAAATAACAGAATGTAAGTTCTTATAAATTAGGGAAATGGTAATAAATCTGTATCTTCCGCAGCGTAACCCCAGCGATCCCGAACGACTTCTTCCCCCTGAGCGTGTCGTGGACGTCGGACACGTCGCTGGCGCTGTTAGCCGCCACGCGCGTCGTGCAGGCCGACGACGGCGCGCCTGTAGACTACTCGCTCGACGTCAGCTTCCATCCAGACAAATACGAGATTGTTTAGAACTTGAGGGTCTTTTTGCTGCTACAGATACTTCTAACAGAATTAAACTTCTTTATTTATAGAATTACTTATGATTTCCTGAACGCAAAATATTCAATTCGCATATTGTCCATTCGCAGAATAACCTAAATCAACTTTTAATTTTGAAAGGTGATAAATGAAGCAGTTTTTCCTTAGGTTTTTCCTAATCCTGGTAGAATGACTATATAAATCGTGGCAGTTCAAAAGTATAAGTAGTTAATATTTTAAAAGATCTTGTTTAGTAATTTGATCTTTTAAAATAATTCTGTAACTATAAATAAATGTATTATTATAATATTATTTGCTAAATATATAAAATACTATGTACTGTGTTATTTAAAATGAATACGATGGAAATTGTAATTTTTAATAATACATTCCTAAGTTTGAAAACTGAAAAGATTTTCATTTTACAAGCAAAAACACCCTTCATTCTAAAGTCGTCATTACAACATGGTGTGAACGAATCAATAGAAAATATATGGAATGATATTTTTTCCCGGACACGGCTCGGATGTCATGACCTTTAATTTGTGGTAATATTAGAAGTTTAAATTAAAACCAATAGAATTCCTTATTCAATACATTTTATTACATTAAAAATAATGTTATCAGTAGACATTCAAACTAGATCCCACATGTCTTAACTAAAATAAGTGTTTTGTACACCAGAAGTCATGCTTTCACATTCGCACTCTTATTTGTAGTCAAATATATACTTACACCTTTTGAGGGTTATGAGGCCTTGATATTATCACATAAGATGGCCGGATGAAACATACTTACTAATTAAATAGTAACCATAACCATTTTTATTTAAACTTTAGTCTCAAGTGATAATACGTAGACCCCATCATGTCTATTTGATAAACACTCATCATTTACACAATGAAAATTAATCAAACCATTGCTATTTTTAAGATAGCTTATTCTAAAGCTTAAGTTTAAATTCAGAAATTAGGTACTTTGGTTTACCTAATTCTCAGAAATTTTTGGGTACTATTTTCAAAATGTCGAGATTCTAATTATTTGGATATGCTCGTGCTGTTGAGGTAAAAAATATTTTTATTACGACAAAGAAAAATCAGTATTATCATTTAATACGACAATTTAATTCTGTACACTCGATACAAGTTGTATCATAGGAAGATGAACTTATACAAATAATTAGAACTATTGCCGGTGCAAAAAATGTATTCGTTACCCTATTATGTGCAATATATCTAAAAAATACTTCATCCTAGATTTAAACTCGAAAAAAAATAACACTCCTCGCTTCCTAAGTAAAATAACAGATAGTTTTACATCAACAATTGCAGCGAAATAATCTCGATCATTATTTTCATCCATCACCTGATTTGTTGTAGTGAAGTACTACCTGCTTTACATCTAGTAGTGACGTCCAAGGTTACGTTAGACTGGTCACTATATGAAATACATAGTCGGCCAGTATAACTAGATCCTGACTGTATGTACTTCATGTGAACTAGTTACACGATCGTTGAGCCTAAATAAAACTAGATTGAGATGTAAGGCTCGAGAGCAGTTGTGGTAGTAATGCTAAATTAAAATGCCACAGACTCTAGGAACCTGTTTACAAATTACGTTACGAAGAAAAAAAAAACGAATCATCGTTGTTTCGCCGTCAAGGTTGTCTAAAATGTATACTTTAAGTATTTCTAAGTATTCTTTTTATAGAGATACGGTAGTCAGAATGTAAAATTTTGTGTCAATACAGACTTACGCAAAATCAGCGTTTTTATGAAATTTCAACATTATTATGTCGAAAGAAAAATGTACATTACGTTGCTAAGGTAAAGATGAATTTGCAATGTTATTTGCCTGAACTAGTATACATTGATCTTTACGCTGGTTTTATTAAACATTATCACAATAACCAATTGAAGCATCGACGCCATTCACTCACATCTAATTCTGGCACTTGAATGTACTTTTTGTATTATCTGCATATAGGCAGCGCGAATCACTCACAATAGGCTAGTATGATAAAGCTTTTAGGTCCAGTGTCACCACTTACAGACAACTGTCTAACAGTTATTTTATACCTGACACTGTCTGAAATGTCATGTTTTATGAATTAGGTTTATCTGTCAATTAAATGTTATCTGTAAGTGGTAAAACGGGATTTTAGTCACACGGGCTCTCTGTGTTGCCAGCTATAACATAAAACCAGTTCATAATGTAATGTGGAGACACTTGACCGCGTCACCGAGTCCGTTGGCTGTGG
Organism: Anarsia innoxiella; assembly: GCA_947563765.1. Taxonomy (NCBI): domain Eukaryota; kingdom Metazoa; phylum Arthropoda; class Insecta; order Lepidoptera; family Gelechiidae; genus Anarsia; species Anarsia innoxiella. The sequence goes on from OX387416.1 coordinate 4,140,229, forward strand.
TATGTAGTTGTATAGTGTAGTCTACTTGCTGTTGTCGGTCCCCTGCACTGCGTTGGCGTTACCCGCGTTGTTCGCGCCCGCACCGCCACCGTATGCCTGCTAATAACACCAATGTATTACATAAGGTACTTTTCGTCCCTTAGCTAGTCCCATATGACACCCTCATTGTGTTCCACAATACAAATTTTCAATGCTGCCAACATGGCGGCATAGGAACTATTTCTTGAAACGCACTCTAATGTGAATACGACCAATTTTCGACGTGAGCGGTGTTGTAAGCTAAGGGACGCTTTGAACTTTCTATAAAAATCTACTATCCCTAAAGCGGCAGACTGCTATTCATAATATCTAATCCACGAAATATTACGAACGTCCAAAAATGGATGTCAGGATTTTTCTTACTCTGCCACACAAAAACCACTGAACAGATTTTAATAAAACTTTTCAGAATTGTAGCTTATACATTAAAATAACACTTAAGCTATATAACTTTAAGATATTGTGTAAATAAATGCGTACGAAGTCGCGAGGACAGCCTCTAGTAAACAATGTAATTGATCTTCATTTTGGAACTCATCATCATTGCTAGACAAACGAACGTAATGATCTCCACACTGACTGTTTTAGATTGCCCGAATGCAACGATCTCTTGTGATATTTATACATTCAACAGTGACGCTAGAAACAAACTGGATCCTCGACGAATACTACAAATTTCTTACACGTGTCTAAATAAATTACCTGGTAATATTGAGCCCACGCTTGTTGTTGCGCATCAGTCGTATTGCCGGCTTGCTGGTTGCCTTGGTTATACTGAAATTTTAATTTATAAATTAGAAACTTATCCAGAAATGGCCGTACGACACGACCATATTATGGCTATATCCAGAAATGGCTGTACGAAAGAGTGATTATATCCAGAAATGGCCATACAACAAAATGGTCATATCTAGAAATGGCCGTGCTAGACGACCCTATTATGTTATATCCAGAAATGGCTGTACGACAAAGTGGTCATATCCAGAAATGGCTGTGCGACAAAGTGGTCATATCCAGAAATGGCTGTGCGACAAAGTGGTAATATCCAGAAATGGCTGTGCGACAAAGTGGTCATATACAGAAATGGCTGTACGACAAAGTGGTCATATCCAGAAATGACTGTACGACAGTGGCCATATCCAGAAATGACTGTACGACATTGTGGTCATATCCAGAAATGACTGTACGACAGTGGTCATATCCAGAAATGACTGTACGACATTGTGGTCATATCCAGAAATGCTAAATATGGTAATCCTAGAAATTGCTATGTGTTAAGTTGAAGTACACAATATAAACACAGACATGTACTCGACCGTCTCCCTCTTTGAGTATGTCTCCCTCGTCCACGTTGGCCGCAAGTCAATATTCAAGTGTGTGAAGTAAGTATGTATCGTTGTGTGAGTTTAACCGACCTGCCCCCACTGCTGCTGCTGCTGCTGTTGCCACTGCTGCCACTGGTACCACTGCTGCGCGGTGTAGTTCTGCGGCCACGCGCCCTGCTTGCCGCCCGCTGCATTGTTCCCAGCACCAGCTCCGCCCGCACCACCGGCTGCGCCCCACTGCCCAGGATTGCCCCATTGGCCCCACTGGCCCCAGCCTACACCACATATTTACTACTTTACACGCGTTAAAAAGATTAAGCTACTTTGAGAAAACTTAAAAACATACTCGACATACACACTACTCTGGTCTGAGCTGGCTTGGTTATGTCTCGGGCAGAATTCACACGGATCGGGTATAACTGATCGAACTGTTTTAACTACCGCGCGATTTTGTCCAAGCGTTATTAAATTGAGAATTAACAGATATCACTGGGAATTTTATCAAGTCGGTATACAGCATTGACTTCATCAAGTAAGCCCCGGATTAACATTATGTAAAATCTCCATCTTTACGTTACTCGTTTCCTGTTTTATCCTTGCGAATCACGTAACGGATTTTGATTAAATTTTAAAAATATTACATAAACATTTAGACGTAGAGATCACATCTCTATCGTATAAAATTTTCACTCGTCAGAAAGACCCGCTAAGTGACTACTACAAAATTCAAATTAATTTATCAGTGAATACAATTGTAACATACCTTGATTTTGATTCCAGTTACCCCACTGGCCCCAATTGCCGGGCCATTGATTCCACTGGCCCTGCTGTTGTTGGTTACCCTGGTTCGGCGCGTCCTATTACGTATTTAAAACTTTAAATCTTATTCTTCTTTTTGATATAAAAAAGTGTAAATAGAAATGGAAATTTCTAGCACACATATTCGTCTGATATCATAGATACTCCGTAGATTTGTTGCGTTGTTTAGTAAAAGTTGTGTAGTAAAACGGCGATTCACTTTGATATAGCATCTGTTGTAGCCTACATACTGAAATTATTACAACTGTCATACATACATATCCGTCACGCCTCTCTCCCATCGGGGTAGGAAGAGACGACTATGCTCCATTACAATTCTCAGTTGCAGAAAAATCCATTAAACATTTAAAAAGTTAGTTTTAACAACTGTATAATACACTTGTATAACAATGTAGCGTAGGGTACCTTGTTGTTCTGCCGCGGCGCGCCCTGCATGCGTCCCTGTCCGCGTCCCGCCAGCTGCCCGCCGCCGCCGCGCTGCCACGAGCCCGCGCCGCCGCCGCCTACGCAACGTTAACGTACAATACTCGGTACATTTTATGAACGTTTTCGCTGTCAGCTTGCAGTAAAACTGACTCACAAAAGGGTCATATATTTGAGAAATACTCAATCAAAATAATTATTATTTCATAGGAGTGTAAATCACCTAAAACGCGTTATTTTTTAAAGCTAACGCTAGATTCATCATGTCAGCCTATGGACGTCCACCGCCAGACAAAGGCCTCCCCCAGGGACAAAATCAATGCTAGATTAGCGTCAGCATAAAGATAAAAGGCTCGCTGAAAATCTGCTGAAGTTCCACTACTTTCGTATTTTCAAATGCTGCGTGACGGTTTGCGACCGCCATTAATGTTTTTTTTTTTTTAGTTTTTCAACGTGTTATTATTCTAAGCACGGCAAGCAGACGTACCCTGCGGCGGTATGTTGTTCCTGGGCCCGGGCCGGTCGTCGCGGCCGAACCGCTGCGGCGGGTGGCCCCGGCCCGGCCCGCCGCCGGGTCTGTCCCCGCGCCCGCCGCCGCCCCGCCCGCCGCGGAACCCGTCCCGGTCCCGACCGCCGCCGCCGCCACCGAACTCTCTGGAATGGTGGCTCAACATACAGATAGGTATTCTACAATAAATAAAAGTTATTAAAAAAAAGATAAATCTGCAGATACAATATCTTCTAAATATTATAATTTAAAATAATGTGTAATAGAGCGCAGCCAGTACCCGAGGTGTGGCCACGCTTAAAGAGGGTTATCCGTGTTCCGAGTAGTCTGTTTCTTCATGTGCGCCTGACACGGAGCTGTGTGAACAAGTTTATACAATTTGCACGTAACCGATTGTTGACGGGACATGTGATCAGACCGTTATACCGCAGCAGGTATTCCCTGCCCCTTACCTGTGATGCTGCGGCGGCCCCCAGCGGTCGGGCCTGGGCTGCGCGTTGCGGTCCCGTCCAGCGGGGGCCCCCCAGCGCGAGCCGCGCGACGCGGGGCCCCAGCGACCGCCGCCACCGCCGCCTCCGCCTCCACCGCCGCCCCAGCGGTCCTCTGCAACGCAAACACGTTTATAGACATTCACAGAAAAACCTATTCAAAACTAATATCGGGTAATCCTCTCATCTAAACCGACGGAATAACTTTTATAACGAGTGACTGCAAATCGCTTGCGTCACGCGCGACAACAGAATGCCTGGGAAAGATTCCACTGAGTGATCACGTTCCATCACTCTCTGCAACTCTTTATCTAAATCCACAATTTAAACCCTTAGCATCGATCCAGTTTTTCTGAGTTTGACGTGATACATAAACGTAAACCTTTTTTTAAGGTTTCCACTACAGGGACTAAAACCTTTTCACAAAAATTGCAATTGCATCGTCGTTCATCACACTATAGCATAGCGCTTGACTCGCCTTCGAATTGAATATCTTAATATTAATTAAAATAAATATTAAGTTTATAAGTTTCCCCACAAACAAACGTATACTCACCTCTGTCTCTAGACGACGTGAAGTCCCTCGACCGCCTGTCGTCGCGCCGCTTCCTGTCCTGCGAGCGCGAGCGCTTGGAGGAGGGCGCGTCGCGGCTGCGAGAGCGGTCCCGCCGATCCCGCTCGCGGACCGCGCCGGCGGCCTTGGCCTCCTTGTAGAACTGCTCCAGGATGGGCTTGGCTGCCGCCTCGTCCAGCTCCGGGTAGATGACCTCGTCTAGCCACGGGCCCTTCTCCGGCAGCGTGAAGTTGGCTGTGGAGCGAGAGGAGTCAGTCAGCGGCGGCAGTGGAGGCAGCGGCGACAGCGGCGAGGCGCGCAGGCGGCGCGTACGCACCTTTCATGTCTTGCAGCGCGGGGTCGGGCACCTCCTTGCCGTGCGCCAGCTCGCGCAGCCGCGCGCGCTCGCGGAACGTGTCGTCGTCCGGCACTACGACACACGCCACGCGCCGGTAGCCGTCGAACTCCCGCAGCTTGCGGCGCTGCGCCGACGGGTACACGTTGGTCTGCCCCGAACAACCGACGCGATATCGAAACCGCGGGAATAGTACCGTCGGCGACCGAAGATTATGATGTGAAGCAAAACATTCTCATTTTAACATCGTCCGGGCTTAGGCAGTCTCACCTAGAACAAGCTCAATAGAGATCCGGCGTGGTTTAGAGTTGGCTATGTACGTTTGCAAGTGGTATAGTGTCTCGTGAGTGCGCCCCCGGTACTCACCTACGGGGGCGGCGTTACGACGCTAGTCTAACTTAGTCTACACGTACCTGTCTGTAGCGGAGGGGTCCACCTACAGCTGAGAGGACACATACACTAGTTAATGCGGCGTACCGGGCGTCAGGGATCCATTGGCCCGAGCTAACATACAATGCTGACACACACACAACAAGTAGAACGTTTCAAACTCTAATCCCTGACACCTTGTACAAAACAAAAGCGTTTACAAAATGAAAAGCTACGATCTCCATTGTTCCTGCACGGTAGCTGCCAAAGGTAAAACAGCGAGGTAAATAAAGGTAGTGCTCTCACCTGGTCGAGGATGAAATTCCGCCTGCGCCCCTTGGCCATTTCCAACAACTTAACGACGCACTTGGCGGCCTTGGAGACCATAGCGTCCCAGCGGCCCTCGTAGCCGGCGCGGAAGGGCTTACAGTCCACCTGGTCAACGGTACATCATACAGTCACTCGCCCACCCACCCGCTTACGCTACCTTACGACTAAAGACAAACGTGTGTGATACCAGGGATAATCCACGATGACCGGACTCGTATCGTCCTCTTCTCTCGCCATCCACTGGTATCAAATAAGTAAAAGGTCGAGTCGACCGAGTTTTAACTTTTTCGTTGGCGTCTATGACGCTAGGTTCTAAGTTTAAAAATGTCGTGCCCTGTTGAAATAACAGATGAACATTAGTAGGTGTCAATGTTTATGAGCGATCCGCTCGGTTCAAACCTCGTTCATCAAACCTTATTTACGCTGAAAAGGAAATTTACATTAGCTTTGTTTTGTGGATCATGTGTGTAGTTTGTTTTTGTGTGTGTTTGTTTGTTATTTTATTTCGTTATAGCTTTGCGACGTTGCAACGTTAATTTTTGTCAGAGTATTGTATTTGCGTGCACTAAAACAGGCTTACCTTTTTCATTTGTCGGTATTATAGTTTCGATCGCATCAAAATAAAATTGTAAAAGTAAATAACTTAAAAACATACTTGTTCCACTGCTCGCAAAAGTACCAACTTAATTATAACACCATTTTATGAACATTTTGCTGTAGTAAGTAAAATATGAGAGAATGTTAGTTATTGCAGTTAAATTGGGCACACCATATTTAGTACATACTGGCATAAGATAGGCCAGAAACTTAATCCTACATAAATAAAAAGTAATGATACTTACCGAATGATCCATCCTAAATTACTTGCCAAGAAAAGTCTGTTCATAGTGAAATTATCATTTAAAAATTAGACGGACATAAATACTAATTTTAACTTATCCTACATTATTATACTAAAGATACCACAAATAATACTTACCAATTCCCAGTTTTATTTATGATGTCTCAACTTACCATATAAACGTTTCGTACGTAGAAATATTATCCGAAGTGTTCGATTTAGTTTGTTTACATTCCTTACGATTCCTTCTTGACGAATCCTTAAAACTGTGTGTCATTTCATCGCTTACCCTTGAGTACCTTTTACCTAGATAGATTAATAAACCTGGTTTCCAGTAACTTTTATTCATCTACAATTCATATTGTAGGTAATATATAAGTCATAAGTAATAAAGATAACTCTTTGCTAAGGATATAAAACTACCGTTGCAACGCGACAAAGCTTTAGTTGATTCATCAAATTTTTAGACCGTAATACTTATTCCTTTACGATATTTTGTGTGTAAAACGATTATGTACGGTTTTATGTTTGCGTGTGTGTGTGTGTGTGTGTGTAAGTTTGAATACCTATGTATGTAAGTGTGAGTGCGTGATTGTAACCGCGCGTATGTTGTGCGTCTGTGTGTCTGCGAGAGTGTAGATGTGTGTGTGTGTGGTGTACATACCTGCATGCGCGAGAAGAGCGCCTGCGTGGAGAGTATGTTGTAGCGGCGGTCCGGATGCGCGGCGGCGTGCGCGGTGGCCCAGTGCGTCTTGCCCGCGCCCGGCATGCCCACCATTAGGATCACCTGCAACGTCACGTGATATAAGTATCCAACTTGTATAATGTATGTGTTAATCCACATACATAACTTCGGTGATGGTACAGTTGCAGTCTGTTAAGACCCTATTATTGATCATGACCTTCTTTCAATGCAAAATTATCGCGTGCTGCAAAATGTACAACGTTCAGTGTAAAGTTACGATAAAATCTTGAATGCTGTTTTGTGTTTCTTTATTATAAACCAAAATGGTTCTCAATTTACCTATTTATCGAAATACCATCCAGTATTAATAGTTCGTAAGCTTTTCTTACGTATTTCTGTCAAATCGGGAACTATAGGAAAGAGGCGACTTATGGATGTGGATGAAGCGAAGGAAGTGTGTTTGAATCGTAGCAAATGAATTGGTCTCTGCCTACCCCGTTGGGAAAGAGGCGTGACGGATATGTATGTATAAATAGTGTGTACATACCTCACAGTCGGCGATAGAGGCGGGTCTCCTCGGTCCGGGCACGAGCTGCGCATGCGCGATGTACACGTACCCCGGTAAGATGCTGCGCTCCTCGCCGTCTAGCTCCTCCTCCACCGTGAACCTGTGCGACAAACACCACACAATTCATTATGTGGCACTGATTTGGAGGAATACAAGCGCTGCCGTTTATCGGCCGGCGATTTAAAGGGGCGCTACTGACGCCGACGGTAGGACCTGATGCCACATGGCGATTTGTCACAATCCGCTTAAAATCGCTACGAACGTATGGCGGATTTCATATACACCTAAATTATATATCTATTTTTCAATAGCTTATCAACCAACAATAGAAATAGGTATTACAATAAGAGTAAAACTTGCAGCCTGGCTTTGTGAATGTAAAAGTCGACACTGTTCTATCAGAAATGGCGGCAAATTGCGTACGAAGTGAAACGCAACTAGTACCTTTGTCTCACACGTATAAGACTATCACATAAGATTTTATGAACAAAACAACAAAGAAATTGCTGAAGACAATGCAATGTATGTATCATAAATACCTGATGACAAACTTGATCCTCTTGTCCAAGACGTGTCCTTTGAGTACTTGTTCTTCCGTCACTTCTGGGATTTCACCCTCTGAAAAAGCAACATTTGCTCTTTACAAATTGATCATCAAAACGTACCGTAGATTTCCGAGAACATAATAAAAAGTGTTATTGTTCGAGTTGTGGTGCCACAACAGTGGCCAACTCTTCAAATCCTGTTTCAGAAACTGATAGAAAATCAAATGTTTACTACGAATTGGTAGCAACATTACTTATTTTCAACCCCGACGTAAAAAGAAGGGGTGTTACAAGTTAGTTGTGTTTGTCTGTATTTGGTATCGTAATTTCCAATCGCGTGAAGCGATTGTGATTTAGTTTGCGAAAAAACAATTAATTTAGTTCCGTAATTAAAAGCATAGCCTACTTTATTGTATTGATACATAGTTTGTACATACCAGGAGTAGATTCCCCCTTGGCTTCTTCCTCAGCAGCAGCAGCAGCGATCTCCTCAGCAGGTTTCTCTTCAGCCGGCTCCGTCTCTATGGCTTCCGGCTTCTCCTCCGCCGGCTGGCTGTCCTCAGCTTTGTCGCCGTTCTCCTGTTAACCAGATCAATTCATTTATATTTTTTTTTATTATAAATAAAATAAAATATTTAGCCGGATTTAACGAAACTTGTAGTGGCACGAAACCAGTTTCATTCATCAACAGTTTCACGTGTAAATTAGTACTTTCATGATGCATGCATTGTGAAAGTGCTGCGTGAAACTGTCGAGGACTTTAGTAAATTTTTACTCACTAGAGTATTGCTCCAAATGGACTAGAAACTCTAGAGTGGACAGTATAGCTTAAAATGGCTGATGAAATTAGAGTGTATACATACATGCGGCAGGTCCCCGTCGTGCTTGTTGTCGGCGCTCTCCTCTTCGGGTTCGGGCTCCCCGCGCTCGCGTCTCTCCGCCGCCTCTCTCTCTTTCCTTTCATGGTCTTGCTTCTCTCTCTCCTGTTAACGTTATAACAAAAGTTTTCTGATGAAATAATCATAGATATTGATACTAATAATAATAATATCATAACTTTTTCTGCAATAATCCTATTCTTATTAGTAAAAAGTGTAATTTCGCTTGCGATCTTCTAAACCACAGGGTGTAAAAGAGTAATACAAAATATTAATCTGCCTGCAAAGGAATATCAACATCGCATATTTTGCAGATGATGAATATGAAACATTGCAGGGAACTTGAGTAATGTAAGCTTCACTATGTTCTTAATTAACATTGTCACATTAACAGTCTTTACCTATGAAATTGCCGTTTTGTATGAAAAAATTCAAACGATTTTTTTTCATATAATTTTTATTTGTATTAAGTTAAGTAATTACCCATACAATCAATGCATCTTTGCCAACGCAGTGGCAGTTTATTAATGCCCTTCTTAAAGAAATCAGCTGGACGAGAGGCAACAAATTCTTCAAAGGCGTTTTGAACTGCCTCTTGGTTATTGAATTTTTTTCCAGTCAAGAAGTTATCCAAATTCTGGAAAAAGTAGTAGTCTGTAGGGGCAAGGTCCGGTGAGTACGGTGGATGAGGGAGAGCTTCCAACCCCAGTTCTTGCAACTTGGAGACCGTCATTTGTGCGGTATGAGGTCGCGCGTTGTCGTGCAGGAGCAGCGGAGACGAGCGATTGACCAATGCTGGTCGGAGACGTGCCAGCTTCTCCATCATTGTGTTCAATTCTTCACAGTACACATCTGCAGTAATACTCTCCCCATTTGGTAAGAAGCTGTGATGAATCACACCGGTGCTAGACCACCAAACAGTAACCATCACCTTTTTAGGGGTAAGTTTTCGTTTAGGGCATTGTTTAGGTGCTGAACCAGGATCCAACCAACTTGCTGAGCGCTTACGGTTATCAAACAGAATCCATTTTTCATCACAGATTACAATGCGGTTCAAAATTCCTTCATTTGTGTGTCTGTTGAGCAATGCACGGCACGTCTCGACGCGTACTTGGCGCTGGCGATCATTGAGTTCGTGGGGCACCCATTTGTCAAGCTTTTTTACCTTGCCAATTTGACGCAAATGGACCAATATTGTTTTGATGCTAACGTCGAAAGCTGCTGCTAATTCAGCCGTAGATTGAGTATCATCAGCTTCCACGATCGCCTTCAATTCGTCTGCATCGACCAAAGTCTTCGGACGACCGCGGGGTTCATTTTTCAGGTCGAAATTTCCAGAACGGAAGCGAGCAAACCAATAACTAGTGGTTCGTTGGTTTGTAGTGTTAGCTCCGTACACGTCGTTGATGTTGCGAGCCGCTTGTGCCGCGTTGCTGCCACGACGGAACTCATATTCCATAATTACTCGAATTTTTAACGTATCCATGTTGACGAAAATGATTGAAATGCAATGAAAATGTAACACTAACCAATAAACAAATGACTGTTTTTGGAAAAAGAATTCCATATTTTTAAAATGAAATAATTTGAAATTAGAATTCTTAGCTAAACAAAAAATATTTTTAATTGAAATGGCCAGTACTGTAAAACGGCAATTTCATAGGTAAAGACCTATTATGTCGTTTATTAAGGCCGCTTCTGCAGTATGGATGCGCAAAGGGTCTTTGTTATAGTTGATGTCAAATGAAGCACCTACTAGTGATGTAAGCAAAACGCCACTACAGGGGCACGAACCTACTCTCAAACAACTCTCTAATATAATAAGGTAAGACAGACGCTAAATAGATAAGCGCTATAAACAGTTAATGTTATTATGATTTTCGACAATCCAACTCTTACCTCTCTCTTCTTCTTCTGCCGTTCTTCCCTCTCTTTCTTCTCTCTCTCCTTCCTCTCCTTCTCTCTCTTGGCAGCCTCCTCCTTCTGTCGCTGGATCTCCGCCTCTCTCTGTCTCTTCTCTTCAAGGACCTGCTCGACCGGTACTTCGATGCGATTGCGCACGATCTTCGTTCGGGTTAACATTGTGTATCTAAGGAAAAGATGAATTAGATTTTAATTATAGCAACTTTTGTATTTTGTCTGCTTAATTTTATTGTTTATTTAACGTAAGGTTTGATGATTCAACAACGGTAAAAATGTTGATAAGTTTTGTGCCTGATTCAACAATGTTAACGATTCTAATGATTGTTTAGTTATTTCAAAAATGTAATTACGCTTGCGATCTCATACTCTACAGAAAGTACGAGAGTAAAATCGTAATGATATTATTTCCTGCTAGCTTCGTCGCCATTCAATATCATGAATGGTAATAATTATGCTTTGCAGGGAGAAAGGTTTAATTTTAAAAAGGCGCGCACATTCGCGCCAATTCAGAAATATAAAAAATGTCACAAGTAATTTGTGCGTTATGCTGTTAAGGTTGAATTTCTTATGTTCAGTTTTGGTAATTCACTTTGACTCTGCGTCATTATATTTCTGAATTGATAAATCGCGTTTCGGTCCCGGCGTGTAAAGGACCATGGGTCTGGGAGTATGGAGTCTGGGTACAAGATTTTATATAGGGTTATTATTATCTCAAACGATAGAGCTTAAGACGTTGATCACTTTATAGTATGAGGAAAAAGTCGAAAAATATCTATAAACTAATGTTTTGCCAACTTGAAGTATGAAAAACACACCTTGTATGAAAAAATCTTGTAAACATGTTCTGACAGTCATGCGACCTATATCAATCGATAGCTATTCAAACGGCGAGTATTTCACCCATAGACGCCGTTGTCAAAATCGAAGGCCAACTTGCCGTTAATGAACGTCAAAAAAATTGCAAGTATCGGACTAGTCTGTAGATATGCTCCGACAGTCATGCGACCTATATCAATCGATAGCTATTCAAACGGCGAGTATTTCACCAATAGACGCCGTTGTCAAAATCGAAAGCCAACTTGCCGTTAATCGACGCCAAAAAAATTGCAAGTATCGGACTAGTCTGTAGATATGCTCCGACAGTCATGCGACCTATATCAATCGATAGCTATTCAAACGGCGAGAATTTCACCCATAGACGCCGTTGTCAAAATCGAAGGCCAACTTGCCGTTAATCGACTCCAAAAAAATTGCAAGTATCCGACTAGTCTGTAGATATGCTCCGACAGTCATGCGACCTATATCAATCGATAGCTATTCAAACGGCGAGTATTTCACCCATAGACGCCGTTGTCAAAATCTAAGGCCAACTTGCCGTTAATCGACGCCAAAAAAATTGCAAGTATCGGACTAGTCTGTAGATATGCTCCGACAGTCATGCGACCTATATCAATCGATAGCTATTCAAACGGCGAGTATTTCACCCATAGACGCCGTTGTCAAAATCTAAGGCCAACTTGCCGTTAATTAACGTCAAAAAAATTGCAAGTATCGGACTAGTCTGTAGATATGCTCCGACAGTCATGCGACCTATATCAATCGATAGCTATTCAAACGGCTAGTATTTCACCCATAGACGCCGTTGTCAAATTCGAAGGCCAACTTGCCGTTAATGAACGTCAAAAAAATTGCAAGTATCGGACTAGTCTGTAGATATGCTCCGACAGTCATGCGACCTATATCAATCGATAGCTATTCAAACGGCGAGTATTTCACCCATAGACGCCGTTGTCAAATTCGAAGGCCAACTTGCCGTTAATCGACGCCAAAAAAATTGCAAGTATCGGACTAGTCTGTAGATATGCTCCGACAGTCATGCGACCTATATCAATCGATAGCTATTCAAACGGCGAGTATTTCACCCATAGACGCCGTTGTCAAAATCGAAGGCCAACTTGCCGTTAATCGACTCCAAAAAAATTGCAAGTATCCGACTAGTCTGTAGATATGCTCCGACAGTCATGCGACCTATATCAATCGATAGCTATTCAAAAGGCGAGTATTTCACCCATAGACGCCGTTGTCAAAATCTAAGGCCAACTTGCCGTTAATCGACGCCAAAAAAATTGCAAGTATCGGATTAGTCTGTAGATATGCTCGGACAGTCATGCGACCTATATCAATCGATAGCTATTCAAACGGCGAGTATTTCACCCATAGACGCCGTTGTCTAAGGCCAACTTGCCTTTAATCGACGCCAAAAAAATTGCAAGTATCGGATTAGTCTGTAGATATGCTCCGACAGTCATGCGACCTATATCAATCGATAGCTATTCAAACGGCGAGTATTTCACCCATAGACGCCGTTGTCAAAATCGAAGGCCAACTTGCCGTTAATCGACTCCAAAAAAATTGCAAGTATCCGACTAGTCTGTAGATATGCTCCGACAGTCATGCGACCTATATCAATCGATAGCTATTCAAACGGCGAGTATTGGCCTTCGATTTTGACAACGGCGTCTATGGGTGAAATACTCGCCGTTTGAATAGCTATCGATTGATATAGGTCGCATTACTGTTGGAGCATATCTACAGACTAGTCAGGTACTTACAATTTTTTTGGAGTCGATTAACGGCAAGTTGGCCTTCGATTTTGACAACGGCGCCTATGGGTGAAATACTCGCCGTTTGAATAGCTATCGATTGATATAGGTCGCATTACTGTTGGAGCATATCTACAGACTAGTCAGGTACTTGCAATTTTTTTGGAGTCGATTAACGGCAAGTTGGCCTTCGATTTTGACAACGGCGTCTATTGGTGAAATACTCGCCGTTTGAATAGCTATCGATTGATATAGGTCGCATTACTGTTGGAGCATATCTACAGACTAGTCAGGTACTTGCAATTTTTTTGGAGTCGATTAACGGCAAGTTGGCCTTCGATTTTGACAACGGCGTCTATGGGTGAAATACTCGCCGTTTAAATAGCTATCGATTGATATAGGTTGCATGACTGTCGGAGCATATCTACAGACTAGTCAGGTACTTGCAATTTTTTTGGAGTCGATTAACGGCAAGTTGGCCTTCGATTTTGACAACGGCGTCTATGGGTGAAATACTCGCCGTTTGAATAGCTATCGATTGATATAGGTTGCATGACTGTCGGAGCATATCTACAGACTAGTCCGATACTTGCAATTTTTTTGGCGTCGATTAACGGCAAGTTGGCTTTCGATTTTGACAACGGCGTCTATTGGTGAAATACTCGCCGTTTGAATAGCTATCGATTGATATAGGTCGCATTACTGTTGGAGCATATCTACAGACTAGTCAGGTACTTGCAATTTTTTTGGAGTCGATTAACGGCAAGTTGGCCTTCGATTTTGACAACGGCGTCTATGGGTGAAATACTCGCCGTTTAAATAGCTATCGATTGATATAGGTTGCATGACTGTCGGAGCATATCTACAGACTAGTCCGATACTTGCAATTTTTTTGGCGTCGATTAACGGCAAGTTGGCCTTCGATTTTGACAACGGCGTCTATTGGTGAAATACTCGCCGTTTGAATAGCTATCGATTGATATAGGTCGCATTACTGTTGGAGCATATCTACAGACTAGTCAGGTACTTGCAATTTTTTTGGAGTCGATTAACGGCAAGTTGGCCTTCGATTTTGACAACGGCGCCTATGGGTGAAATACTCGCCGTTTGAATAGCTATCGATTGATATAGGTCGCATTACTGTTGGAGCATATCTACAGACTAGTCAGGTACTTGCAATTTTTTTGGAGTCGATTAACGGCAAGTTGGCCTTCGATTTTGACAACGGCGTCTATTGGTGAAATACTCGCCGTTTGAATAGCTATCGATTGATATAGGTCGCATTACTGTTGGAGCATATCTACAGACTAGTCAGGTACTTGCAATTTTTTTGGAGTCGATTAACGGCAAGTTGGCCTTCGATTTTGACAACGGCGTCTATGGGTGAAATACTCGCCGTTTAAATAGCTATCGATTGATATAGGTTGCATGACTGTCGGAGCATATCTACAGACTAGTCAGGTACTTGCAATTTTTTTGGAGTCGATTAACGGCAAGTTGGCCTTCGATTTTGACAACGGCGTCTATGGGTGAAATACTCGCCGTTTAAATAGCTATCGATTGATATAGGTTGCATGACTGTCGGAGCATATCTACAGACTAGTCCGATACTTGCAATTTTTTTGGCGTCGATTAACGGCAAGTTGGCCTTCGATTTTGACAACGGCGTCTATTGGTGAAATACTCGCCGTTTGAATAGCTATCGATTGATATAGGTCGCATTACTGTTGGAGCATATCTACAGACTAGTCAGGTACTTGCAATTTTTTTGGAGTCGATTAACGGCAAGTTGGCCTTCGATTTTGACAACGGCGTCTATGGGTGAAATACTCGCCGTTTAAATAGCTATCGATTGATATAGGTTGCATGACTGTCGGAGCATATCTACAGACTAGTCCGATACTTGCAATTTTTTTGGCGTCGATTAACGGCAAGTTGGCCTTCGATTTTGACAACGGCGTCTATTGGTGAAATACTCGCCGTTTGAATAGCTATCGATTGATATAGGTCGCATTACTGTTGGAGCATATCTACAGACTAGTCAGGTACTTGCAATCTTTAAGAGTAAAAAACAGTACTTTGACTTTAGATATTGAGTGTGTCGCCATAAAAGGAAATAATATGCATCCTTATAGCTAACAAATGACACTACTTTCATTTAATTCCAAGATGTGTACCCAAAATTTCCCAAGGTCCTTTATGGTCTTTTTCTTATTCGCCTAGGGTCAATTTATACTTCTGTTAAATATATAAAAAGAGGCCCCCATTCGCGCGAAATCAGACATGAAAAATATCAGAAGTTATATGAAGTAAAGTAATAAGGTTGAATTTCTTGTTCATTTTAGAAATTCGCTTCGACTCTGCCCTAGTACAAATTAACCCCTTATGAAGATGTAAGTAAGTGATATACATACTTGTCGTATCCGAAGTTGACGGAGTAGCACATGTTCTTGGTGAGTAGATGCGGGAAGAGCGCGCGCTCTCCAAGCGCGTCGCGCTCGAACTCGAACGCCGTTCCGCGCTGCTCACCGTTCACCGTGTACGACAGCGTGCACGGGGACGAATCCAGGTCCTAGTGCAAATAAATACACTGTAAGGCCAACTGACCACCGCACGTCATTCAGTCTGTCCAAAAAGAGTAGAAATTAAAAAGGAGCAACACAGTAATGTCGTCCCTTTCGAATCAATCATACAAAAACGAGACGACACTACATTGTCACTTTTTAATTTCTACTCTTTTTGGACAGACTATATGTCGTAGTCATTTGACGATTGCAAGACGAATGCTTGACGAATGCATGCATCTTGCGTTAATACAATCAAATCTGTGTCCAAGAAGCGGCAACGTCGCGTGAACATCCCAAACAGCACATTTGATTTCCCTCCGAATCAGAAGGTCAACTTAGGAAAATGACGTTGTTGGAAGAACGTCGTCATGTTAAAACGTCTATAAGGTGATAATGTCTTTACGGCAGAACGACCTACTAGTAAAACGTCCAAAATTTGAAATCGTCACGAATGTGAAGTAAAGTTATCAATATATTATTACTTGTTGTTATTTATATGTGATGATGCTACTCAGCGTGTATTCCCGCTAGTCCCATTGGAGTAGTTCCATTATGGGACTGCGGGGAATTTTTTTTCCCAGAGGTTCAAGTGCAAGTTAAACTACATTCTCAACCCGGAATTGCTTGTGTTTATTTAATTTTTAAGCGCTAGTGCGTAAGGGAGATCAAAGTTTCATCTCCAATTGATTCGTAAAGGGTTTCGAAAGTTTCGATAAGGCAACGCAAAAAGTATTTAATACAGTATACATATTTAATTTATCGTTTGTATGTATGTTTCACGGGACTTTTGGGAAATTAAGAGTTACCATTAGTTCCGTTCACGGAACCTCTGGGAAGGAAAATCCCATTAGTTCCGTTAATGGAACCTCTGGGAAAAAAAATTCCCGCAGTCCCATAATGGAACTACTTCAATGGGACTAGTGGGAATACACGCTACTCAGTTACATAGTAGGGTCTGCTTTTCACTAAACCTTTCTAAAATATAAGAACATAGTTGTCGTTATTTATCTATTTACCTACTTATGTGAAATAAATAAAGTATTGTAACAATAATAAACTCCTTCAAGTTTTAATACTACTTGAGATAAATACTCCTTTGTATGCATACTGGCTGGCCACTTCAAATTCCACAATATGGATATTATTTTACTGACATTTATTGAATGTCAACTTCCTTACTGAAATTCATTTCTATAGTAGGTAAAACATTATTATGCTAAAGTTATTTTACGCTTTTGCTTAAGAATGGAAGATATTGAAATTCCTTTTCATTTTATAACAAGTCAAAAAGGGAAATTGGTGCTTTTGCGAGACGGATACAGGTATAACCTTAACGTAACAAACAAAAGCGGGACAACCCTGTGGAGGTGTTCGAAAAGGGACGAATGTAGTGTGACGGTAACTTTAAACGCGGAGAAAACGAAAATTATTAGGGGGGGTAATGGCCATTCATGCAAAAAGAACCGCACTAAAAATGAAAACGATCGTATAATGGATAAATGTAAAAAGGAGGTATGCGAAAAATTTAGTACAGTAACAAAAATACTCGAAAAAAACTACCGATATTCTAATCTTGATATCATACCGAGCGTCGAGTCCAAAAAAGATACTTTGTATAGAACCAGAAGAAATTTTTTGAAAATGCAAAAGACAGATTTTTCATGCGTCGGTGAAGTTGAAATACCAGAATTGCTGGCCAAGGATTTTCTGGTTTGTGTTGATGGCTCAGAGAACGACAAGATATTTGTATTTTCTAGTACACTCTCCCGAGAGACTATCAAAAACTCAAAATTAACAGAAAAGACTGCATTCTATTTTGGAGATGGAACTTTTAAGGTGCCTATACCGTTTTATCAGTTGTATTCATTACATGTTGACATTGAGAGTAGTTTGGAATTCACCAACGTAGTACCTATCTTGTATGCATTGTTACCTAATAAACAGCAATCGACATATGAGAGACTGTTTGCTATCGTCAAATTTCATTTTGGACTGGATATACAAAATTTTAAGTGTGACTATGAGGCTGCACAGATCAACGCTTTTCGTTTGGTATTCCCTGAAGCCACGTGGACAGGTTGTTATTATCACTTTAATAACGCCGTGTGGCGCAAGTCACGCAAACTGAAAGTTTCTAAGTCCAAACGTGGTAGGGCAATAACAAGACTGTTGGCCAATTTACCACTACTGCCAGCAGAAAACATTATGGAAGTCTGGACTCAGATCCGTGATGATGCGAAACTGATGGAGGATGATAAAGTTTCGCTATTTATCAATTACTTCTACAAACAATGGATTAAAAAGTATAAACCGGAAGACATAAGCTGTTTTAGGCAAAGACACCGAACCAATAACGCTCTGGAAGGTTGGAACAGAAGGTATAACGCCAGAGTAGGGAAAAAAAAAGGTTTACCATCATTTATACATGCATTACGAAAAGAGGCAAAATGGCAGGATTTAAAAATTAGGCGCGCTTTATTTGATGGCCAAAGACGTAAAAAAAATGATGTAATCTACGACAAAAAATATATGAAAGAAATTGACAAACTGAATAACCAGGAGATCACACCGTTATTATTTTTACAAAGAATGTCTCATATAAAACGTATTATTTTTGGAGACTAATAATTAAATATCTAATGTAAAAAAAACTTTTCATTTATTTTCGCAACTGTCCCTGACCTTTTGTTTATTAGACCATTTCAAATTTTGGACGTTTTACTAGTAGGTCGTTCTGCAGTACAGACATTATCACCTTATAGACGTTTTAACATGACGACGTTCTTCCAACAACGTCATTTTCCTAAGTTGACCTTCTGATTCGGAGGGTTTGATTTGATTAAAGTCGTGTATTCCACTTTTCCAACAAATTGGCTTATTTACTTAATCGAGTTATTCAGTTTGTGTGGTTGTCCCGTAGTCGTAGGGAGGCATCGTACATATTATGTTACACAAGGGGCCTGAGACTTCAGATTATTGTTAACTTACCAAGTAAACTCCAATAACGTCCTTCTCCTTCAGCTCCTCGGTATAATCTTTGAACTCTCCATTGTGAACGATGCGACCTGAGCTCTCCAAACCCCAACTGAGTTCGCCTTCACCTAAACAACATATTTATACTATTAGTATTTTTATTGTTCATTCTAGCTAGAGGACGCTCCTATTCTCATATATGTAGATGCCTTAGGCCTAGGCTAATAAAGATTGCAGATTGATTGTCTGTGCCGTATTTGGATTATATCCGTCAATCGGCATTGGGCCAGAATGGTGAATTACGGCCTAATCACTCTCGTATGAGAGTAGGCTCGTGCCCCTGTAGAGGGGACGTTAAAAAGGGCGAAGAAATCTACTAGGCTTGTAGATTTCTTCACTATGTTTTCTTTCACTGTAACCTAGTTGTATAACAGCTTTTGATGATTTTTACCTATGATTTATTTGTAAGAAATAGGTAACAAAGAGGTAACTTCACTCTACCAAATGTAGGATAGTTACATACCAAGATGCAGCGAAGAGTCGTCAGTAGACCAGCCCATTCGCAGTCCCGAAGAGATGGTTTCCTTTTCTGTGCTCTCCGTCGTCGTGACAACTGACCCTACGCGGACCTAGACAAAATAAAGAAGTTACAATAATAAATAAATTGTTTATTTTTCCCGCTGCGTTGGGCAAATATGATTAGTTACCTCGTAGCAAACTTTTCCGGTGCGGACGCCGTGCGTAGCGCGTGTACCGGCCCACGCGTACCCGAACGCGCCTTCAGACAGCGGCACCACCGACTGCAGGTTAGGCAGCTCTAGGTACTGGTTCAGATCGCTGTCGTCTACGGAAGATAACATTTCATATTTTTAATGTCACTTGATGAAGCTTAGCTTAAGTAAAACAAATAAATTAATTTATGGAGTCGGAATCATTTATTTAAATTAATATAATGTATATCAGTTAGTAGTGAAATTGGCCCCTAAAGTGTTTAACAGCGGTGGCCACATAGCGCGGGACTGTGTAGGTGAAGTACGATACGCCTCGGTGACTCGACTTTAGTAATCCATCCATTCATTCACTCATTCAATTCAAGTCGGTAGGGCAAGTAATGATCAGTATTGCGTACTTACACCAAGATAAGGTAACTTTGTTGTCATCCAACTCCTCCGGCTCAGGAATTCTTGTCTCCGTAGTTTCCTTCTTCGATTTCTCTTTTTCTTGGTCCTCCTGTAAATAAACATTGTAATAAGATTCATACTATGTCTTTTATTACAGAATATATTAATACAGTCAGCCTGTCATGTGTCACTGCTGGGCAAAAGCTTCTCTACCTCTCAATTCGGTTTTGCTTTGCGCCAGGACGTCTCATTCTTCGCTGAATGATTGGAGCTTGTCACGCCATCTTCGCCTAGGTGTAATATTTAAGTAAGTACATAAATTATGCTTAAATAGTGTCCATACCTCAGCAGGCGGTGCGAGCACCTCGTTGGTGACTTCGACCGCGCGGTAGAAATTGCTCCAGCGTTGCTTCTTCTCGCGCTTGCGTTTCAAACGATTCAGTCGCACCGGGTCCTGCATACAATACATAGGAAATACAAATTATTGGATTTGAAAACTTTTTAAGAAAGGAAAAAGTCTCAATCTACAGGAATATATTTTATATTTCTTGAGTTTGACACCAAGTTGATTCAAGTTCACTTCATGAATTCCTGAGAACCCCTTTACCACTATGAAAAATACTGTATGTCATAGGGATTAAATAGTATTTCATATGATATTTGAAGTGATCTATGAATAAATACATAATTATTCGTCAAACCTCTTTCTCATCAGGTAGGCAGAGACGACTTCCCTCCACTTGCTACGATCCAAACACACTTCCTTCACTTTGTCCACATTCATTAATCGCCTCATACATGCATTCGGTTTAGGGTACCACTGACTTTTCCTTTTCTAACAAGTCTCCGATTTGATCGAGATACGTTCGTTTTGGCCTTCCCCTCCCAACATTTCTTTCCACTCTCGCCTTGTATATCTTTTCCTATGAATTGAATAAAAACCAGTATACTCACATCAGCAACTTCTTCCAACTTCTTAGCGTCAGCTTCAGCCTGCTGCCGCTCGCGTTCTAACCGCTCTTGCTCGCGGATCTTTAACCGCTCATTCAACTGCTCCCATTCCTCTTCTTCCGTAAGCGAGTGCTTCTACAATACAAACATAAAAGTTTATCACATTAGTATAAAAGGAGAATGTTGATTCAGAATAAACTACCAGAAAACAGTTCACAAAATAACCTAACCTTTTTATTTAAAAAATACCCGACTGCGTTTTAGAAACTCATTTTTTAAATATTTTGATATCACTATGTAAATAGGAATCTAACGACACCTCTCGGGCTAAAATCAATGAAGTCGTTCAGGAGTTAGGCTTACCAAAGAATTTATACATACAAACATACTCTCGAAAAAAATAACCCTCCTACTGGCGCAGTCAGGTAAAAAAACAAGGAACATAGTGTCATGTAATAACTTCCTTTTCTAGTGGTAGACATCAATTACTCTTCATCATTATATCTGATTCATTTCATCTGCCAGTGTTTCGACTTCTTGATACATGACGTTAACTTTCTCCTTTACTTGAACACAGAATACCAAATAGTAGGTACAGAAATCTCACTCCTAAACCCATTCAAAGAAATAACGACTCATGCTATTAACTTCAAATTCCGACCGCGCAACGCTAAGTATTTACAATAGTTACAATTTCAGTCACCTAAAACTGCGCTCTCTTACTAACGCAATGGTCTTCCTCTCCCTCTTTTCCCCTTCACAACCTTATTACACCGATATAAAGCCATAAGTATATTTACCCGTTCCTTCCCATCATCTTCCTTCCTGTCTTCCCCATCCTGCTCCATAGGTTCCTCCGAGGATTTCTCCTGCGCTTCCCTGTCCACCTTGGGCTGGTCTTGCTCCATTGCCCTTTGCTCTTGATCATTCTCTTCTGATGGACTTGGAGATTGACGCCTGGAAGTACTGTTTTTATTATAAACTTTTAATTACAACTAAGTGTGATATTCAACATGAGGATATTTTTAGTGTAATGGAAGGTCAACAACAGAATTCATTAATAGACTCACTTCTCATCATCAATAGAATAAATATCTTCTTCGTTCGGTTTGTCAGCCTGCGGTTGAGGCTCGGGCTGCTGCGGCTCTGGCTCCGGCTCCGGCGGTGGCACCGGTTTTGGTGCCGCTACGGGCTGCGGGACCGGCTCCGGGGATGGCGGAGCCTCCTGCACGGGGGACGGTTGGGGCGAAGGCACTGGCGACGGTACAGGAGAAGGCACGGGCGACGGCTGCTTCACTTCCTCTTCTATCGGCTCTGGTGATTCCACTCGAGCTTGCTGGAAGGTACATTTTGGATTCGTAATGCGACTGACGGACTAAGGCAATTAGTGTAACCCACCCGCGTACGTAATGGCAACGTTATACCGCGATGCGAGCCTGCTGATACAAGTTGTATGACAGCAGCAAAAGTTTTAAACTGATTTTCAGACTAATTCCGTACAATGTGAACATAATCAATGTCGAAATATTTGATTTTGGGGATTAAAATAAATTGATTACCTCATTTCCAAAACATTTCAGGTTTGCACTTTTTTTAAACATTTTATTAAACTATCTAATAAATAACTGAAATATCACTTTTTTATAATAACTTCACTAAAGTGAACTGCTTTAAAGTATATGTCCAAATAAACCAATAGGTAATTGTACCAGTATTTAATCAGGTGTAAACAATAGCTTTAGAATAACCAGTTTTGTGTTGTCATTCAAATGTATAAGTCAATAAAAGTGAACAAATATGTAGCACAAATAGATATGCCTACAAAATATGTCAACTACAGTTAAGGTATGTAATCATTTTAAATATGTGCATTTTATTCTAAAACATACATAAATTATTTGTAAGTGTTAGTTCTAGACAGAAATGGTTTTTTATAAGATTTTAAGATAAGACCATGGCAATGTTTTAAAACTTTGTTTTCAGTATGGTTAGGTACTACGTAAACTCCCTAAGATACCTACCTACTACTTTTAAAATGATTTAAAGTGAAATAGATGTATATGAAGTCTTTATTTTGTTAAAACAGTCTCTTTCCGCATCTGTTGTCCTCCATGCCGACCAAATCTGACACCTACTACCATAATTCCACTAAGGGCATTTACCTTGGCAGGAGTAGCAGCGAGCCTCGAGGACGAAGACCGGCGAGTGGTCCGCGACGCGGGCCCAGGTCGGCGTGGCGTCGGCGGCTCCTCCTCCGTCGACGTGTCTAGGATCGTCGTGTCCACAATATCTGTGGAAAAGACATGCTATTATGTTGATGATTCATTTACTTCATTGAAGGGAAATTGTATATGTGTGGGTGAGGGTTTTAATCATTGAATTGTATTTTTAAGAGGCTGTAACTAAACCTATCTTTATAAATATAACATAGTGACTAGAAGTCTACTGCGATTTCAAATGCATGACTTGTAAACCTCACATAATATAATATTTAAATTACATGTTATAAGTAGGTAATCTGAAGTCTGCAAATAAAAGGATGTGTGTGTGGACAAACATACAAACACTTAATATTATTAACTATGGCTAACCTACTAAAACCTTAGATTGAGTTATAAAACTATTAATAAGTAATGCATGAAATATTGACATGCATGAATTCTTATCAACTTGCTACTTTAGCTAATGTATGCCCATATTTGTTTCTACTCAGTCCAATGACTTTATAAAATGTGACAGAGAAATATTAGGTTTTACTATTAACTTATACTTCAAATACAATGTACAACATTCCAGTACAATACCAGTAATAAATAACAGAAATATTTTTTATTAAAGCAATAAATGTACCTACCTTATTTAATAGTCAGTTAATCAACTAGAAAAATATATTGAGGATAAAGTTGATTTCAATATGCCTAATAACTTTCCAGTTTTAGTAGGTAAATTCCCCAATATTTCTTATCCATATTTATGTGTTATTCTCATTAGTGGAGTTTTGATCTATTCTTTTTAACTTATAAATATTTTTACATCTTAATCTTATTTTTACATACAATTTATTGGATATTGAACTTTTCAAATTAGTGTAGGTAAATGTAAAATAAACTTATGATATGCGAGTAGGCACATAATATGCTTATGATAATAGTTTACAATAAAACTTGTGTTTGGTTTTACAAGCAGTTCACGAGTTTCAACAAAAATGTGCTGTTGTTATCAACCAAGACGTGATTATGTGGCCACAAATGTTTGGTCATTTAAATCAATCTAACCTACCAACAGATAGACATAGTTTAGAAGGGGGTTTAAATGTATTCATAGCAGCCACACTCGATAGGAAAATAAGTTCCACTGTTATTGTTTGTTAACAAGAACTTTATATAATCCCATGTACTGATGTCATCGTATCGAATGCCAAAATAAACAGGATTTTCTCAAAATGTCGGAGCCTCGGTACACGTGCTGAAGTGCTTCTCAACATGGAGCAAACCCTTCTAAATCCCATGTGTGTCTATATAATCATGAAATTATCGACGTAATTATCTTACTTTTTCCAGTTTTAGCTTCAAGTGCCTTCTTCAAGCGTTCAACCAAAGCCGGCTTGTTGCCTTTGGTGTCCAAACCTAAAGCCCCCAGTTCGGACCTTAGATCCACCACTTTCATCTTCGCAGGATCCATTTTGAGGACGCACTTTTCACTATCCACTTAAAAATTAAACAATCACTATCAATTTCAACGATTATCTGCAAAATTCAACATTACTCGCGATAAAATTAACAACGCGCTAAGCAAATTCCAAAATGGCAGCGCAATATTAATGATGGCGGGCGGCAAGCGGCAAATTGATGTTGACAGATCATTTGTGTTGCTATTTCATTAATAAGTTTATCCTAAAATTTTTAAAATGCTCTCTAACAATAATTACCATATTTTGAAATGACAAAACATGAGTTAAGTTCAAAAAATATAATTGATTTAATGCTGAAGTAACCAATGGAGTAAATACGCCTGAGTTATTATGTTGTAATGTTAGTTAACCAACCTGACTTGGTAGTAATCTACTAAAAGGGCAACATTATCGTACGGAAATGATTTTTTTTGTTGCCAATATGGTTGACTATAATGTTGCCAGTTTTAAAATAAATAACGTTTATGTTATTAAACCTTTTTCAGAAGATTACATTGGCGCGTTATTTTAAATCTGTTGCTATGATACGGAGATAAATTGATTGATTTTGTAAACTTGATGATGTTGGATTGATATTTTATTAAAAATATTTTAGTAATTACCTTAGTTTTAGTATCTTTCGATATTACTCAGGAATCTCAGTGAAATATAAACATGGCTCGCAAAGAGGAACCTAAAAGTAAGTTATTCTAAATAGTAAGTAAGTAAATCTTATGTACCTACCTATTTAGATACCTATAAATTAGAAAATACCTACCTTTAACTTTTTACTACATTATTTGCTCCCAGTTGTACCAGAAAATGATTTAGAGAAGAAAATAATGGAAGCTTTCGAGGTGTTCGATCACACTGGTAAACAATGTGTTGACGTGCGAGAAATTGGAACCATACTTCGCTCTTTAGGTAAGTGTTTATTTTAAATAAATACTATCTACCTACTACTTTATTTAACTGTTTGTTACCTACTTGTAAGTTCTCTATGTGTGACTAGGCTGCTTAAGAATTCCCTGCAATGGAATCCCTATGAACTGTAAAAACACATGGTAAAAGTAAGTAACAGACCCAGATACAGTCAGCTATTCATGACCCACCTTCTGAGCAAAGGTCTCTATCCACAGAAAATAAATTGGTAGGTAGCTGGTAGGTACGATCTGGATTAACCGTAGTACAAATTCCACAGGGTGTTGTCCTACCGAAGCGGAAGTGCAAGAAGTGATCAACGCGACGGAGAACAAAGAAGCTGTCGATGTTGTGCCGTTGGTCACCTTTCTGCCGTACATGTGTAAAGCTATTCTCGATCACAGGTAATTATTATAATATACCCACCTATCTCTCTTTTCATTTATTAATGAAGGAAGGGTTCAATTTTTTTTTGGACTGGAAATAAATACTTACTTACTTACTTACAAGGAACACCTTTGTTAACTGTTAGGTACCTACTAAGGTAAATGCATAAATCATGCAAAACTGCTAAGCGATTTCGATGAAATGTGACATAGAGATACATAGGTTGTCTATACTTTTTAAATTGGATGAAGTCGAGAACTTTGTTACATCTATTTATGATGGTAGGAAAGTTTAGAAGTTTTCAACGCTATAAGGGGTAAAAGTGACAGGTAGATTTAGCTTCCTTGTCATTCTGATAATAGAAAAAATATACGGTCGAATTGAGAAACCTCCTCCTTTTTTTGAAGTCGGTTATAAATAGTAGGTAGGTAGATAGGTAGACTTTAACTCAACATTTTAGGTAGGTAATACTTTTTCTTACTTAGTCTGTCTGATACTGATTTGAGCACTTCAAAACCCGGATCAGGTTTTACCCAGCCAGCGCGGACACCCTGCTGGCTGCATTCCGGTACTTCGACACTGAGGGTCGCGGGTACCTCACCAAGGAGCAGTTCGCCAAACTCATGATGGAAGAGGGGGAGCCTTTTTTACCTGTGAGTCCATTTTTTTTTAAAGTCAAAGCAGCACTGGCAGAAGATAGACCTAAATTGCGCAGCTACAGACAAGAGTCTTATTCTGAAATGTAATGTGTGAATACAACAGTTCTTTTTTAGGGTTTCGTACCCAAAGGGTGAAAACGGGACTCTATTACTAAGACTTGGCTGTCCGTCTGCTACCAGGCTGTAACTCATGAACCGTTATAGCTAGTGCGTTGAAATTTTTAACGATTTGTTGTTATAACGTTGCCGCTATAACAACAAATACTAAAAATAGAATAACAATAATAATTAAGACCCCCTTATATCCCATAAAACCAACGTGAGTGATATTTTGCCTTTTTTGCGCGATCATCATGTCAGCTTATGGACGTCCACTGCTGGACAAAAGCCTACCCCAAGGATCTCCACAACGACCGGTCTTGCGATGCCCACATCCAACGGTTTCCAGCGACTTTAACCAAGTCGTCAGTCTGCGTCTATTTTGCGCGATATCAATAGTGAATTATACGGAACCCTTCCTGCGCGAGTCCGACTCTCACTTGGCCGGTTTTGAGTTAGGGTGAAAACGGGACCCTATTACTAAGGCTCGGCTATCAATCTGTCTGGCGTCTCATATTGGCGCGTTATGTCTGTCACCAAGATGTAGGTAAGTATCATGAACCGTTATAGCTAGGGCGTTGAAAATTTTCACATATGTATTACCGTTGTCTTTATAATTCTTAACCAATGTGATCCACAATTGCAGGCGCATATGTAGAAGAAGTGCAAAGGTTAGGTTACACATTACCTTTCCTTTCGTTAACGTAACCTTTCCTACACTCGGCTTCAAAAAAATCGCACCTTTTAAGAAATCTATTTTAAATATCTTTCAATCATATTTGTATTATGAAATATTGGTAATGTTCGGTATCATTTGAAAGGTAAATAAACAGAGAATGCAAAAACAATAATTCATTCAATGTTTTTTATTGGAACTGAGAAAAATTTACAAAACAATAAAAATCCTTAAAAAACCCTAATGAAATCTAATAATTTTTTCAAAACAAAGTTGCTTAAAACTAACCTAAAACCTAGTGTAACCCCCCCTAGCCCTAATGACGTCTTCCATGCGCTCCCTCATGGATCGCACCAACTTTAGGACCTCTTCTTGAGGGATTCTGTCCCATTCCTCAATAACGGCGTCTTGGAGCTCCTGAAGAGTCGCGGGAGCGGGATCACGGGATCTAACCTTGCGTTTCAGCTGGTCCCAGAGGTGCTCTATCGGGTTCAGATCTGGACTTCTCGCTGGCCACTGCATGACAGGGATCCCAACCTCTTGAAGGTAGCCCTGCACAATTCCAGCAGTGTGCGCGCGAGCGTTATCGTGCATTAATGTCAACCCGTCGCCAATAAATCCAGCATAGGGGACCACATGTTCTTCCAGGATCTCTGTGATGTACCGGTGAGCAGTCATCGACCCTTGCCCGCGAGCACCGCCGGTCCGAGAGACGCAAGAAAGTTCAGTTTTGCCGTCGGCAGATATGCCGCCCCAGAACATGCAGGAACCGCCCCCGTATTCTACCGTCTCTTGGATGCAGGCTTGGGCAAAACGTTCCCATTGTCTTCTGTATACTCTTTTGCGTCTATCGTTGCAGAAAAGGCACACTCTCGTTTCGTCAGAGAAGAGAACAGCTCTCCATTGGTCCAGGTTCCAATTGACGTGGGCGCGAGCAAATTGCAGGCGTGCTCGCCGATGCGCTGCGGTTAATTTTGGACCTGTGGCAGGTCTTCTAGCCACAATATTTCTCTCCTTTAGTCTTCTTCTAACTGTAGAGACACTCACGGCCCTTCTACGAACTGCTTGAAGCTGCTGTTGCAACTCAACAGCATTAGAGAACCGATTTCTCAAAGACTTCGATACGACGAATCGGTCATCTCTCGCAGAAGTGCAGCGATTTCTACCAGACCCATGCCTTCGGACAAAGCCACCGGTCTGCAGGAACCGCTGGTACACTCTTCGAACAGAAAAGCGACTCAAGTGCAATTGCCGAGCAACATCACACTGACGTAGTCCTGATTGCAGTAGTGCGATAACTTGGGCGGCTTCAGCAGCAGTAGTGTCCATCTTCAAGGACGTTTTTCTGATGAAAGATATTCTTCTGTCTCTTCTTCGACTGTTGGTAGCAAATTTATCCCCCAATAAGCTGTATCGACCCCTTTATACCCCAAAAACAAAACAATACAAACAAAATTTGAAGAGGAGAATCAGTTCCATTGTCATTCACAGTGACTTAAAGTGTTTAAGCTTTTTCTTTAATCAAATGAAATGGATATTTTTTTAAAGAGTTTTTATAGGGCTCTCAAATGATACCAATATTGCTACGAATAACTGCTTGTCTTAAGGATTAACAGTGTATAAAGCCTATTTTTACGGACGTGCGATTTTTTTGAAGCCGAGTGTATTTACTTACCAAGTTATCTTTGTTTACCATACTTGTGTGTAGACCGCAAACTATGCCACAAGTATGGAAAAAGCTACAGTGCTACAAGGATCTATTGGCACTTTGTGGGTGGTGAATAAGAATAACTCAAAATAACGTCAAAATAATGACAATTTACAAAAAGATATCGTTAGTTCCGATTTTTGCCACGTGCCAAAAGATCCTTGTAGCACTACTGTAGCTCTTGGTTTGCAAACGGCTTCAGCATACATGCCGTGACAGTTAGCGCCAAAACACACGGTGAAACACAAATGCAACGCAACTGAAACTGGTTACTTTTGAGTTGCATCGCAGTTTCTGCTATAGACTTCCTTAGAAAACCACACACGACGCAACTAGTTTGAAACGTTTCGTTTCAGTTTAGCCTGAGATCCCCCTCTTGATTTAGCATGAGATAATAATCGTGAAAAAAATCTACTCAAAAATATATATATAAAAAAAAAATCTACTCACATACGGGCCGTGTCCGGGAAAAAAATAACATTCCATACATTTTCTTGTTTTATGTTGTCATGACGACGTGTGTGAACGAATCCATAGAAAATGTATGGAATGATATTTTTTACTTGACACGTCCCGGATGTGTGTAGGTAGAGATATACCTCTGCACGGAGGGTTGAGGTTAACGATAAAGTAATTGTACAGGAGGAGTTCGAAGAAATGATGCACACGGCTCTCGACCCAGTCACCGACACTATTACCTACGAATATTACATCAATCAGCTAATGGTACGTATTTATGTGAAAACTTCTTATATTGGACTAATAGACGACATGCGATTGGACCAAGGGAAAACTTTCAACCAATTTTCTTTGAGAAGGTTAAGAAGTGTTCATGCGTTTCCTTGGATTTGGTATTTTACCAAAAATATTTTATTAAAACGATTAAAAGATTAATTGGAAAACAAAACAACGAATAATTGTACCTACATAATAATTATAATAAGAATTTGTGACCTCCACAAATGATATATTTCATTACATATTAAGTATTTAGAATCACCTTATTTAAAATCATCATTTCTCTTCGTTATCATATCACTACTGTTTTAAAATTCATTATGAATAAATAAATAATTTAGTTATTAGCAAGTTTGCTAGCTCGCCTGGTCCTTGGCGCAGCTGCCGTTGCTCTGGTCGTCCTTCTATTAAGGGTCTCTACTACTTCATCACCATCTCCAACTTCGTCTTCTATAATAATATATTTTTCTGCGTTGTTTTCTTCTTCCTCTTTTCCGTCAGCTTTCCCATTTTGTTCTTCATTTTCTTCAATATTGTCCTCTTGTGTGCCAATTTCTGCGTTTCCTACGGTCTCTTGGTCATTTGGTACAGTTGAATAGTTTGTATCATCAAAGCCTGTATAAATATTCTTTGTTACATCATTTTCAAAAACATCTTGAGCGAAATTCACTTCTTGTACCTGTTTACCTTCTTCTTGTACCGAACCATTAACAACATTTTCAGATTCTTTCTCATTCTCTCCTCTAATACATGAGAGCAGTTGAGAGATCTGCTTATCCATTTCTTGATCAATTTGAAATGATGTGTCGTCATCTGAGTTTTTGCTGACAGGAACTTTCTTTCTTATTTTTTCGCTGATGGAGATTTCCAAAGTATTGTTTTCTGAAAAATAAAATTATTTTGTAAATATTCTTTTTTATCACAAGCCAGGTCAATCGAATTGACCACAAGTACTTTTTTATTGATATATCCATATGTACTTAACCCTGACCTTGTTCAAAGTGTATAATATTTTAAAAAATATGGTCCCTTAACATTATTGTTGAGATTATTTCAAGACACAAAAGTGTCTCGCCTCTAATATATATATAAATGACTTGAATTAACTTACCCAAAACAGTGCCACTCTTCTCCACAATAGCTTGCATGTTCGATTTATCTTCGAACGCAACAAATAGAATGTTGGGGATGCACTTGTGTTTCTTGATGATCATCGGATGGAAGGTGTCTAGGAAATTCTTCATCACCTGCCGGCTAGGTAAGCAAGGGCGACCGGTTACCTACAAGAAAAAACGGTACGAATTGGTCAAAATGTTTTTTTGAAGATTTAAGAGCGTCTCCTTCTCCTCTTGTTATTTGCGTGTCAGCTTCACGACATCATAAAATACAAGGAGCCTATATACTTGTACCGTAAGTTAAGGTAGCGTTATACCAATCACGCTGAGCGCTTGTCTACAACGTGCGGTCAGCGAGGCCTCAACTACCGAAAAATCTGACGGCGGTAAGCTCGCTGTCTGCTAATTTATGATGCCAATGTAAAATAAAAGATACAGAAAAAAAGAACAATATTTAAAGCCCATATCTGAATTATTCTTTTTTCCGGGTGGGAGCAGAGTCGTGTAAGTGTACTATGACCTTAAGTCTTGCTTGAATGAAATGGGGGAACGGAACAGTCATTGTCATTTGTTTAAGCCTTGACTCGCGTGTAACGCAACTAAGCACGTCTTACCTTAACGTAAAAAGGCGGTGTACCAGGATATGGTATGTCTTCAATAACATTACCCTCCTGAGTCTTGTTCCCTGCTTCACACATCATAGCCTCCGCCTTTTCATCAGTGGCCTTCATCAAATAAGCTTTAGTGTGCTTGAAAGCTTCATTTGCGTCGAACAGATTGATCAAGATCTGAAATACGGATTCGGATTAAGTTTTCATTTAAAAAGTAATAATTAAAATGCTTCTGACTTTTTATTTATAAAATGAATTATTAATAAAAAGAAAAAAATATCTAAAACTCAGTTGCATCAAAGGGTGGTAAAGTTTTCTGTCATGACTTTTTTTTCGAAGGTAAGTGGTCTATTATGCGACCGATTGCACCATGTCTAAGTATTGTGCCGTTTTCTTCAGACTTTTGAAAACGATAGTAACAGCTAATAGTTTAACGGAGCATTAAATTTCTCAGCAATTGGAATTAAATAAAGTCATTACTTACTTACCTCTTTGAACCTAGGCAGTACAACGGGCAACTCCTTCTTGAGCATAGTTTCCATAAGTTTTTCATAGAACTTGTTCTTTACAGTTAACAAGTCTAAATTTTCACTGTCTTCAGATTCTTTGCCATTCGCGGGTTTGTCTTTACCTAGATCGTTGTCCATTTCCTTCTGCAATTCATTAATCTCTTTTCTTAACGCGTCTGTGTCGGCTATTCCTGTACCCGTGTAGATTTCTTTCAGCTGTAATGGAGAAGTAAGTCTATGTCTATTTCTGTTTGCGACAGAGGTATTTGTTCACTGACTTACATTTTATATCTCAGGAAATATTGTACAGAAAAGAATTATTTATCCCAGTTCAGTGCTAACAATATTGGAGGCTAGTAATTTTGGACTATTCCTAATTAATCATGCATAAGTCTATAATTATAAGAAATAGTAGACATCTTACCTTATCAAACATTTCAAACAAGCTGAAATTTAACAACCTGCTGAAATTCAACTTGAAAAACTTTTCAGGGCCGTCTGAAATCGTAACAACATTATAAAAGCATTTCTAACATTTAAATATAAGCTGTGGTGTATAGAAGTACAATTTAGATGCATAAATAAATCCTCCAATGCTATGTAAATAACGAGAGAGTCCTGTACATAATACAGGCAGAAATGACTAGGTACTTTAGAAATAAAATAACATTTTGAAATAAATGTAAGTATTATATAAGTTTAAATATATATTAAATAAGATTGTTGACCTAAAGTATAGATCGAACAGGTTACTTGGTGTCTGATGTGTTACCTTGAAGGACAAACACTTAATCGAAGTTATAAATTAGAAGAAAACCATTATGGTGGAAATAAACATTGATGGTCGCGATCTGAGGACGCGACCAAAAGACATGTCGCGTAGGTATCACGGTCGCTCCAGGGCGTTCGTACACTAGTGTGCACAGGTCAGTGTAAGTTCATTATCCAGATACCTACTCTCAGTCGCAACGGTTCGTTTGAACCTCTAGCCTTGCAAGGTAATGTCAAACCTCATAATATATTTGACAGAGACATCTGGCAAATGAAAGGACACTTTTTTCTCAGTATTGCCTAAGACCAGGCGACATTTACATACAAATTAAAGGTAGAAGGATTATTTTAAAAATAGCTACCTATATCTACAATGTCAATAGACAGATCGTTGACCTTTTTCGCGCTCATATTGACAATTTTGTCCAACAATTCTATGTCAGTGTTTTGAGGGTGACGCTTCCGGTATGCTTTAACGATGTCCGCCGAGCCCTCCACTTTGGTGCCGACGGTGATAGCGTGGATGCGCTCCCGAATGCCTTGCTTCACAGCCCGCAGGCTTGATATCGAGGTGAGGGTGTGCGCGTGGGGCTCGCTCGAACCGAGCTGCTCTCTCATCTCTCTCAAGATGCTACCGAGCGCCAGTTCGAGCCGCCCTATCAACTTTGACGAGCAAGGCTTACCGGCCTCATACATTATGGGCACTATTTTATATTTCAGCCTTCCGCTTTCGGTAATTAATTGTTTACGTTGATCGAGTGGGTATGAGTCGAGTTTATTTGGTGGTCCTGCCTTATATTTTGGTTTGGTCACTTTGGAAGGCTTGAAGTCGGGGCGGGGCTTGAAATCGGGGCGGTTACTCGGTCTAGAGTGGTCACCCATTAGTGGGGGGGGCCGAGCGGTAGCCATGGAAGAGGCAGCTGGACCCGGGCCACCTCTCTTAGCAGGCCGAGCCCTCGGACCATTGATCCTTTTGGGAGCCGAACCTTGGTCCCAAGCGTTGGCGGAGCGCTTGACGCCCTGTCCACTGTAATGGCCAAACGACCTTTGAGCCGGCGCATTTTCGTAGAAGCCAGAAAACTCGCGCACTTGGTTGTACTGAGATTCTGTTCTCCCCTGGTCAAAACTCAATTGACTCTGAAAATTAATTTGAAATGGAGAAATTGATAAACAAATAGTACATTTGCTTTGGAACACATTCATTTATGTAAGCTTAAACATGTTACATTAATGAATGATTGAATAGATACAGTTGCTAGCTAGACTATAATCTGAATGGAGTCCAGATTATGGTATAGCATGAGGAGGCTGGTACTGGAAACTAGAACCAACCATACTAACAAACATTTTCAGTTATAAAGAAGTATTCAATGTGAATACATGCTTTTGACAAGGAATAAAAAGTAATGGACACAAAACAAAAGGTCAGCCAGTAATGTCATGTCCACTCAGTCTATCTTACTTACATGCTGAAAATTGCGTCTTTTAGGCTGTCTAGCATATTGTATTACATAATTTATAAGTAATGCAGTTTAAATTTTTAAACTATCTACGGTTAACCAATAACCGGGGATGGAACTGAAGAATATACTTAATTTAAAAATGTTTTTGTTTGCTTTTAAGTTGTGCAAATCTTTCTGGGGACTAGTTTCTAATAGTTTGGTTTTTCTACTTTTTAATATCTAGTTTCAAATAATCTGAATAACAAAGTTTCATGTATGGTTATTAATGCTACTACAATATTGCAAAGTTTCATTAAAATCGGTTCAGCGGTTTTTGATTGAAAGAGTAACAAACAATCACATCCATCCATTAATTGGCATAAACATTGACATATAAAATATTAGTAGAATTTAATGATTTTAGTACTCACCGATCCAGCGAAAGGACTTTTAGCCAACATGCTTTGTTGCATCTCAATGAGCTCTCTTTTGCGTTTTAAAAGGGCCAGCTCCAGATCTAAATCCTATAGAATTAAATCTAGTTTATTAAGCAAGTATAAAAAGTGTGTATAATGTATTACGGAATATACATTGAAGGGGAACCCCTATCTTCTAGTTACAATAGAGTTGCTTTAAAAGGCTACATATTTACTTTTACAGACATATCTTTAGCTAGAAATGTTGCAATGGATTCAGAATAACTATTAAATTTACCTACTTAACCTGTCTTGACCTATGAAACTTACTATCGATGTCACAAACTAGTTCTTTATCAATGACATAGCATGATTCATTTGCAAAAAGCATACTTTTATATAATAAATTTATACCCAACGGTGACAAGGGTATTGATAAACAATGAACATAAGCAATCAGTGCTGAAATCCTTTGCACTTTGTTATTAATTAACAAAAGATAGACGTAAGACGAATGTATTTATAAGCGCACTCATTGCGACTTACACACGTCTGCCGGACAAGAAAATTTTGACAACTTGCCAATTTTGACAAAAACGAATAATTTTGAAATAGCCCATAGTTCCATTTTATGACAAGACGAAGCTGTCAAAATTTTCTTGTCCGGCAGACGTGTGTAAGTCGCAATGAGTGCGCTTCGTCTTGTCATAAAATGGAACTATGGGCTATTTCAAAATTATTCGTTTTTGTCAAAATTGTCAAGTTGTCAAAATTTTCTTGTCCGGCAGACGTGTGAAAGTCGCAATGAGTGCGCTTCGTCTTGTCATAAATGGAATTATGGCCTATTTCAAAATTATTCGTTTTTGTCAAAATTGCCAAGTTGTCAAAATTTTCTTGTCCGGCAGACGTGTGAAAGTCGCAATGAGTGCGCTTCGTCTTGTCATAAAATGGAACTATGGGCTATTTCAAAATTATTCGTTTTTGTCAAAATTGCCAAGTTGTCAAAATTTTCTTGTCCGGCAGACGTGTGAAAGTCGCAATGAGTGCGCTTCGTCTTGTCATAAAATGGAACTATGGGCTATTTCAAAATTATTCGTTTTTGACAAAATTGCCAAGTTGTCAATAGCAAGAGGAGTTAGTGTATTAAAATCTCAAAAATTTTACAAATCCCAGCTCCATTCAAATGAGAGCCAGGACTTGTAAAATTTTTGCAATTTTCTACGTATTGTAGCCTAAGGGGCACAATAGCAAGAGGAGTTAGTGTATTAAAATCTCAAAAATTTTACAAGTCCCAGCTTCATTCAAATGAGAGCCAGGACTTGTAAAATTTTTGCGATTTTCTACGTATTTTAGCCTAAGGGGGCACAATAGCAAGAGGAGTTATTGTATTAAAAAAAATTTCTGTCCTAAAAATTTTGTTACTCAATAAAAAAATTTTTGAAGTCCAAATTTTTTTTTTTGGTTTTCTTTACGTTTCATAAGTGCCCTTTTCAGTATACCCCAACTCTAACAAACCGCCCTTAACATGACTCTCCGACCAGCCAATGAAACAAAAGGTTCATTTGAGCGCCGCCGGCCGTAAAATTAATGTCGTGCAATTTATTAGGCAAGCAAAGTTAAACTTACGTGTAGCTCTAGATGTCCCGTCATCAAAGGCCCTGAGGAACTCTCCCGGGAGCTGCGGCTGGCGAAAGGCCGTGGCCCTCGCCCCCGTCCACCACGGCTACCCATAGGAATTCTAGACATTTCGTGAATATTTTATAGCTAACACGTGTGATTTTTCTGAACACTGCTAAGGAGAATTCTAATTTAATGACAAGCGAAAGCCAGCCAAAGGAAAAGAAAGAAACCAAACCGACCGACCGGCAGCGTTGGCATCGATCAATCGATTGACTTGAGTGAGTAAGTGAGACTTCGGCGAGGGAGGGCTGATATCGCTGATATAAACTTGACGTTGACGGACGTTTGACAAACTGTCGGTTTCAGTGTGACCAATTTATGGTCTAAACTGCTACAATAGTAAAAGTTTATGACTATTGTGTGAATGTGTGGACTTGTAAGACCGACCAGCGAATGGCAGGTATTAAACTGGCTTCCTTTTTTTATACCGTCCATCACAGCCACAGAGCACCCGCCGTCCATTGATTGACGTCCTTTCCTTTCTGAATAGAAAACTTCTTGCCCACAGGTCGTACCCACTGAAACCTATGATATTTGTGATGCAATGGAGGCTGAAAGAAAGAGACTTGAAGCTGCTGCACCTAAAAAGAAACGTGCTTCACAATTATTGCGAGGCGTCTAAAACTAAAACGCAAGCTTTTTTCAATTTCTTAATAGGTACCTGCGTAGGGTAATAAAATAAGGCATTAGTTATATTAGAACCTATTGCATTCGTCATTCGAAAGTACCTAGGTCGAAAGGGTCAATGATGAAATAATATTCTAAAATTTCACATTCTAATGGTTTATGTGAAACCACGCGAAAGGCCTTCAAAATCCTAGTCCAAAAAATTTTATTAATTTCAGTTGAAAACTGAAGAATTTTTCGCCCCTCTTTTCCTTTCATAATACAATCATTTTTGCGTTTTAGGTGGAGGACGAGATTGCAGACAACGTGGAAGCACCAAAATAAAATACCTTCTATTTAATCCACATGCGATTACCTACAGACAATTATTGTTCTATTAATATAATACTCATTGAGATATTCCATTAAATTATTCAGTGTAACTTTTTTATTATTTTTTATTCAAATCGTGGCGCCCACATTTATTTTTGGAATTTTTAGTGCAAATTCTACCCTGTGATTCTACCAAACAACCATGTACCCCAGGCCATAAAATTATTAATAAAAAATATTTATTGAATGAATGATAAAAAAAGAAAAGTCAGTGACCAAAGAGTAGGTAGAGTAATGTATTGGGAACAGTGACAGCGCAGGCCTATGGCGCAGGCCGTGCGCAGGCAGATGGCACCACAGAGTAAGTAAAATCACACGGCACGGCCGCCGGCAGCGGCAGGCAGAATAAAACAAAAAGTTTGTTTGTTTGTTTGCATGTGCATTGTGCACTTGTGCAGGTGGCGGCGCGGCGGCGGTCGGTACATATGAATGCAGATGAAATTAATAATTGTATGAAAAATTGTTGCATTAATTAAACGGTTTGGTATAATTTAGGCAGGAGTCAGTGTTCAGTAAAATATAAAAGAAGATGGGTGTAATTGTTCGTTTAACTGGACTACCAGATACTGTAAGTTGCATTTATTTACGTTAATTTCTAGAAACTAGGTACTTTAATAAAACATATATTCGAGCGAGAAAGTTAATAATAAAATTTAATTTTTCTAGTGCAAATATCCAAAACTCTTATTCCTGTTCAAAACCGTTTTGAAAAAAGAAGGAGTAAGTAAATTCTGGTTCCGAGAATTATCGTATATTCGTGGCACAAATTTTAAATCTGCATCGATAGAGTTTGAAGAGATTGATCAAGCATACAGGTCCTTATCGGTGTTAAATGGATTTATTTACCGAACTGGATATAAGAAGTACCCTCTTACAGCTGAGTTTGAAGAGGATAGGTATAGTCCGTACCGTAGACCAAGAGACAGCCATCGTTATGACCGGCACAATGAATACTCCAGGGACAGGTCACGAAGCCCAATTAGTTATGAAGCTTCTAAACTTGATGTAAGTTTTTTCCTCCTTTTCTATATAGGTTTGCTTAGTAGATATATGTAATTGTATACCTACTCTCCTTTTGACTTTGATGTAGTCGAGTATAGAGTTGTGTATATAGATGTTCAGGTTCATATACTAAAAAACAATAGTCCATTGCGTGAACAATTCGAGAATTCCACATTATTAGAACGTGCTTGATGAACTGAAATGAATAGCTTGGTAGACAAAAATCAAATCAGGCTATTTAAAAATCTGGATCTGCTATTGCCACCGACTTGCAAGTATTTATACATTTGATATTAACTGGTTTTAATTGTATAAAACCTTGAATTTAATTTATTATACAATAATTTTAAATAGCTATGTAGTTTTCTAATGTTCCTGGCAAGATTCCCAACAATCAAATACCAATTTGCAAGTCTTAGTTATTTTTAAAGACTACGCAAAACAAACACAAATCTTGAATAAATAAATATACATTTTATTTTGAATTTTTTGAATCAACCATTATTGTGTTGAAAACTGTTCCAGTTGGAAATAGAACTTCTGAGAAAACAAAGAATGATTATAGAAGAAGAGAGAAAAATATTGCTCGAAAGAAAAAAATTGGAAATGGTGAAGGTATGAATATGAGTTTTATAAACTGTTTTAATTCAAATATAGAATTTCATCCTACAAAAGTTAAACATTAAAACAGAAAATTAGCTACCTATGTTACGTAAATTAAAAACATTCGGTTTCACAGGAGTACGGCCCGAGTGCCCTTAAAGAATTTGAGTATTTCGAAAGGTCTGATGATAGACGGTATAGAGAACGTTCACGTGACTACAGACCCCGGAGATCCCCCTCACCAAGGAGGGCGAGACCTCCACCAAGACCAGTACCCAGAATGACGCAATTACCACAATTCTTCATGCCCTGCAAAATATTGCTAGCCGAAATGAAAGATGTAATAAACAAACTGGGTACAAAACAAGAAACCTATATGTTGACAAAACTTGTGAGGTCATCTATAAGAAAGAGGATTGCTCTAGCGCTGGAAGGCAAACCAATCATGCCTGGAGCTAAGATTGTGAAACTATACAGACTAAAGTATCCCAAGGAATCCGATGAGACACTGATTATGTCTCATTTGAATGACCTGAGAGATAGCCACATACCACCTCCTAAGAAAAAAATCTGTATCCGAGAAGAAAATTTAAGGAATGACCAACAAAACGAAAGTACAATAAACATGGATGCGCAAAATTACGATCAAAACAATTCACAGGAAACAGGTACAAGAGTACAGGGTTCATTATGACAATATTCTAGATGCAGTGGTTTCAGTATCTCTTTAAAAAAGAGGAAATATTTCAGTTGAGAATATTAGTTATAACAAAACCCTGTACGTTAAAAACTGTTCAATCAGTTAAAAGACGAATTTGAATTATATTCTCAAGTTTGCAGTTATGAAGAAAGAAATGCCCAAATCCCATGGATAAATTTATGGAAAATTGTATCCAAATGTGGAGGGCTAATAACATGGATTGGAATCTATTATTAACTATCTCTCAACTCTTCTTTATCAAGAGCAATTTCTTGCACAAACAAAACAATAAAATAATCTGACCAATCTTTATTAAATTGTTGGAATGAGACTTAATACAAACTTCTTCATTCTATAACTTTCACAGATAACTAAAAATACTGAATTTGAACACGACTATTTAAATTACGATTACTGTTTTAATATTCATTTCATTGATACAGGTGTGACAGATGCTGCAGGTGATGACAGCAATTTAACTGGACAAAATTGGATTAAACAGGAGACTAGTGACCTTGATGGAAACCTTGCTGTTGATAGTAACAACCAGGACTTGGCATTAATTAAGCATGAATACGCAGGTTCCGTGGACTCCAGTGAAGTAGCACTGGCTCTACATGATAAGAATGATGAGGACTGGGTAGAAGGTGTCGACGAATGAAAATCTGAAACCACGGTGGGTTACATTTATCATATCCCAAG
Source organism: Anarsia innoxiella (assembly GCA_947563765.1). Taxonomy (NCBI): domain Eukaryota; kingdom Metazoa; phylum Arthropoda; class Insecta; order Lepidoptera; family Gelechiidae; genus Anarsia; species Anarsia innoxiella. Next base: position 4,180,501 of record OX387416.1, read on the forward strand.
AAACAGGCATTGCCTAGTTAAGGGACCTATGCTCATTGTATTGATTATTACTACCTATATCTTAAATTTTCTTTAATCATAGTGTGGTTTTAAAAGTTTTAATCTAAAGAGTACTTTTTATTATTGTTTCAGATGGGGGAGTAATATTATTGTAGCTTCTTAAGTAGTTTTTTCGTGATGTTAGTGATTTGTGTCGTGATGTGAATATTTTAATTATTGTAGTGTCTATCAACAAATAAAAGAAATTATTTGACATCGTAACATTTTTATTCTTCTTAAATTGTAATCACTTATAATAATAATAGGTCTAGCAAATACGACAAGAAATCATTTTGACATATTTTGAGTTAATAAGTTCAAAATTAATTAAAATAGGTATCTTACTCATTTGATGATTTCATTCGTTAATTTTAATAGTCTTCTAAATCCTCTTCATCTATATCATCTGGAATGTCATCATCATCATCTGGTTCGTTTGGTTCCTCAGGGTCATAAAGTTGGTCTTTGCTTGTGGCATCTTCAACTACCTCCTCGTTATCTGACGCGATATCTATTTTAATTTGTTCGTCGTTCACAATTTCTACGTCATTGTCTTGTTCGATTTCATTATTTTCTACTGCCTTTGCTGGTTTGAGCAAATCTTCGTCACTTTTATCGATTTGGCTCTGAATGAACTTTTCTCTTGCTTCCATGATTTGGGCTCGTGTGACTTTTTTCGGAGGACCACTTATGTGGATGGGTTTGAATGATAAACTACAGTCACCTGATAAAAAAGAAACGTTTATAGGTAAACTAATGATCTAGCTTGTATGATACTTCAAATCGAGTAAAGACTTTCTTCTTCACATAACTATAGCCAAGAAAGGATAAATAGGGGGGCCATTAGAAGGATCTTGCCATAAATATATCTTAATTGAAATTGTCATATCGTTACAGTTTACTTACCTACATTGGCGCTACCCAGTGAAAGAAGCTTGTCATAGTTTTCAAAAGTATCGACGCAGGCAATCAACATATTGCTCTTAGACCTATCAGATCTCCTCACGCTGATCACCCCGTATTGTTTGAGGAAGGTGTCCAGTTCCATTCGCGGTGGTCTCTTCCCACCATAACTGAATATACGGATAGGTAGGTTGGTGTTGATTTTCAACAGCCGTTTCATTACTTGGACACGAATCACCTGAAGATTTTAAAATAAAATTTGGGTTTTCTCTATTTAAAAAAAACCGGCCAAGTGAAAGTCGGTCTCGCGCAGGAAGGGTTCCGTACAATTCACTATTCTCTTAAAAAAGGTAAAATATCACGTTTGTTGCATGTGAGCCCCTCTTAATTATTATTATTATTCTATTTTTAGTATTTATTGTTATAGCGGCAACGGTAATACATCATCTTTAAAAATTCAACGCTCTGGCTATAACGATTCATGAGATACAGCCTGGTGACGGACGGACGGACGGACGGACGGACGGACGGACGGACGGACGGACGGGCGGACGGGCGGACAGACAGACAGACGGACAGACGGACAGACGGACAGACGGACAGACGGACAGACGGACAGACGGACAGACAGACAGACAGACAGACAGACAGACAGACAGACAGACAGACAGACAGACAGACAGACAGACAGACAGACAGACAGACAGACAGACAGACAGACGGACAGCCAAGTCTCAGTAATAGGGTCCCGTTTTTACCCTTTGGATACGGAACCCTAAAAATGCATGCTATAAGCGTGGCATCGTTCCCGCGATAGGTGTTATAGCGTATTCTCGCTCTCACTGTCTCTAAAGGCTGTTAGTAACAAGGATAGAGTATGTCAGAAAGCGAAGTAGCCTTTGTCGTGAAAACTGCGCTATTGTTGATCTTAGGATTAAAGTTACCTTTCTAAAATCATCTGCGGCGGCGTCAGTAATAGTTTCACAAATTATCTTTTCTTTGTCATCGTCTGGGTTTATACATTCACCCATGAACTGAAATGAAATTTATAAAAGATTAAAATGAATTCTAATAATTGTTTCCTCCATTAATTAGATCTTTTGAAACCTTATTGTTAGGTAAAACACTTAATATAGTTGCATTTTGACTTAATACCTCAAAAGTACTTGATTAAGATTTTTCATAAACGAATTATCGTTCACCGTATCCAGGACGGTTTTAGTTTCGCTGATTCAATACGTGAGAGCGGATTTCATTACGTCGGTCCCGCAACGAAAGGGTTAAGATCACAAGATCCCATCAGTTTTTCATTAATTATCTTTGGTAAGGTAAAGGATTGTTTCAATCATTTACACTCACTAGGCTAAAAAAATGTCACGTACCAAATCGCAAAGTATGTCGGCTTCGTGGTCTAGATGTTTCTGCAACATTTCAGGTAGACTATAAACTTCCTCTGTAAATTCTTGTCGATGTTTCATCTTTTCTTCTGTGAATGGAGAATTATTGTGATAAGTAAATTATATGAATACGAAAGTTTTGAAAATTCTTCTTCCTATATGGAATTCATGAGTGTAATTTTTTGTAACTTCTTGAAATGTTTCGAGAGTATTCATCAAAAATAAATAGATATTTACTTAACTTTAACACCCCTAACAATAACAAGACATAACATCTAGGTACTTACGTTTATTTGTCTTCTTATCTGAAACAAAATAAAATTATTTATTACGTAAAATTTTCATTTGTTAGGTGCCTAATAAAAATAACAATCAATTTCTTTTTTTTTTTTCGAAATTCACCTTTAACGAATTTTGGTAAATATCCGGAATTTTCTCCAGAGTTGGATGGGTTCACGTCAGATTTTTCTTGCTTTCCTTCCTTCGGGCCCGAAGCTGGCTCTTTGCCGGCAGAAACTTTGGCGGCGTTCTCTTCAATCACCTCACTACTAGGCGCCCTCTTTTCTTTTCCGTTTTCTGTTAATTATTCAGTAAGAATAAGCAACATTTTTCGGACGAGTTTTGAAAAGCAGAATTAAATGAAATTATTTTAAGCGGCAGACCACGAAAAAGGTGGCGAGATGAGCTGGACACCTTCATTGATGACTGGGCAGAGGCGGCTTAGGATAGAGAATCGTGGAGAAGGAGGAGAGAGGCATTTGCTCATTAGTAAGACACTGATGGCTTGTTAACATAAGATAAGAGCGCTCGTAGACGTTAAATGATAGAGTTAAGGCCCGTGTCGTGCTGCAAAAATTAACTGCCAGGATGAACAATAGTCATTTGAGATGAAAAGAGGTCTGCAAGCGCTGTTAAAATTAGCATAACAACAAAAGTTTTGTCGAACTTCCGAGCACTTTTGCATTACGCGTCTTAAGTCAGCCAGCTCGCCTAGATTTAATCAGTGGATTAGCACTGCAATCAATGACAATGTTCCACAAAAAAGAAATTTAAATGATACCACGAAGGGATCATTTTCTCAGATGAAAATGGTCATGTACCATGAGCATGACACAATGACTGAGTTCAGACTTGATTTCATCCTGTTTTGCTACGAAAATGTCTCACGTATCCCACTTTCATCACGTTTTCATGTGACTTAATCATACAATGAGTAAGACATGCTCTTTCTTAACACGTTCTGTTCCTTTTTTTTAAATTTAACTTGAGACTAGACAAAACTTGTGTCACGTACCTACCTACCTCTTATTACAGTGAAATTCTTGGTTCCACCATTTTTGTTCCACAATCCACGAAACGGTAAATAAATCAAATTTTACTCACCGAAAGACAGCAGAAGGTAATGTAAGTCAATATATTGACATAAAAGTGGCGTAAAAAATATTCCTCCATTTATCTGAACTTTTACTGATGGTAACCACAGACAGATATAATCCACATACCAATGCCTCGCGCGGCCGGCTGCGAGCGAGGCTGCTCGGTCTGTGTAGACCCACCTAATCGCAACCTTTACCTACACCAACACGTATAGTGATCAGTCCTAATGAGATCTATTCAGAAATCGTACAGTCCAGTTAATTATTACCTGATTGAAGATCATCCTTGTCACGGGAAATGCGTTCGTTTTTTTTGTCGTTGATGCTTTCAAGTACAGTCACGAAGTGAGCCTGGTCTTGCGACGTAGGGAACTTGTGGCGATACTTTTCTATAATGTCCTCCATACTGCTTGATAGCTTATCTTGGTACATCAAGTTTATTCGTGCTCTGATGCTACGCTTCAAATTGTGCAGAACGCCATCTTTAGGTTTCCCATCAATGCACAAGTTCTTAAGCATTTCCTTTGCGATGGTGGATGTGGCCTGGTCGCGCCATGTGTTGTCTTTATTCAAAGCTGTCACAGCATCATTTTTTGGTTTAGTTATTTTAGAGGCCACATCGTAAAACCGTAAGTTCGTATACACCAATATTTAGTAGGAGTTTAGAAAGAATTGTAGCCGGAAGAATAAATTTATAGGTGTTACAGATCGAAAGCTACAGCTCCAAGAATGTGGCCTCTCACACGAACAAAGTCAGTTTTCATATTACTAAATCTGGGCGGTTTCGAGCCCGACACGTCGACACCTCGCTCGTGCGGCTCCGATTTGTACTTTTCGAGATGTCCAAAAAAAAGTCGTCAAACGGAAGTTACTTGGTAGGTACAGCGTAATTATTAGACATTGTTTTTCGACCCAAATTATTGTCAAATTCAAAATTTTTGTTTTTATTTTTCCTTAACCGCCGGAGTGTTTTTTGGCTGTAGACCCCATAAATTTTTTTTTAAATTTTTCATTCATTTGTTAATTTTGACTTTTTAATTTTTTTCAAATTTTTTTATTGTAAAATCTGTTAATGTATAAACTAATGCAATATAAAATCTATAAATATATGTATTTATATTGCATTATGATAACTCCTACTAAAATTGGTAGAAAGCTGAAGAAATAATACTTGAAGATGTAATTTGTAGGACTAAAGTAAATTTTCAGATCGTGCGCTGTGAGAGGCCACTTACATATTGGAATAACTTTTTTTGCATTAACCTAGAAGAGTTGTTTTTTATATTCAGCAGTACTACGAAATACCTACTAAATATTCCCATTCATCATAATCGTTGAAACTGCTCAGATTTAGTAATATGAAAACTGACTTTGTTCGTGTGAGAGGCCACATTCTTGGAGCTGTAGCTTTCGATCTGTAACACCTATAAATTTATTCTTCCGGCTACAATTCTTTCTAAACTCCTACTAAATCTTGGTGTATACGAACTTACGGTTTTACGATGTGGCTTCTCAAATGGCACGCACACACATAAAAGTGGCGTAAAAAATATTCCTCCATTTATTTGATATCTCTCCAAAATGAAACATTTCTAACTTTTACTGATGGTAACTACAGACAGATATAATCCACATACCATTAAATTGATTGTAAAGGATTCAATTGTAAATCATATAAAGTTACTCCATTGCTCGATACCAACTTTTTCATTTGCAAAAAAAATTGGGAATCGACAATTGAACTTCTGTTTGATAAGATGTAAAAGTTGCAATAAATAATTCAAAAGGCGGGTCCACACAGACAGAGCTACCACGCGAGGCGGGCTTCGGGTGAGCGCGTGCTTGGCCGAGCCGGGCGGTGTTGGTTTTTTGATTTGCTCAAAGGTGCTCGGCAGGCACGTCCACACAGACCCAGCTGCTTCGCATGGCTAATGCCTCGCGCGGCCGGCCGCGAGCGAGGCTGCTCGGTCTGTGTAGACCCGCCTAATCGCAACCTTTGCCTACACCAACACGTATAGTGATCAGTCCTAATGAGATCTAATCAGAAATCGTACAGTCCAGTTAATTATTACCTGATTGAAGACCATCCTTGTCACGGGAAATGCGTTCGTTTTTTTTGTCGTTGATGCTTTCAAGTACAGTCACGAAGTGAGCCTGGTCTTGCGACGTAGGGAACTTGTGGCGATACTTTTCTATAATGTCCTCCATACTGCTTGATAGCTTATCTTGGTACATCAAGTTTATTCGTGCTCTGATGCTACGCTTCAAATTGTGCAGAATGCCATCTTTAGGTTTCGCATCAATGCGCAAGTTCTTAAGCATTCTCTTTGCGATGGTGGATGTGGCCTGGTCGCGCCAAGTGTTGTCTTTATTCAAAGCTGTCACATCATCTATTGGTTTAGTTATTTTGATTGTTGCTGTAGAATCATCTTTATGAATGTTATTAGGGTTTTGCTGTGCCGCTGGTGGTTTTTCTCGCCAATTATCACTCCTAGGTGATGCGCGGTCTTTCGGTTTCGCTTGCCTTTTCGGCGGTGGTTCATCATTTTCCCATCTGCTCCGAAAACGCTTAGGAGGTACTTGGGGCTCATCCCTCCAGTTCTTTGACTGAGACGGTTTAGAAGGGCTGTCATGAAACCCATCACGTCGGGAAATGATCTCCTCGCTTCTTCGAGGTACATGATTGTCGTTTCGTACAGATTTATCATTACGTGTATTTGGACGACTTTTAGGAGACTTGAAGAAATGAGCTTCGTTCCTATTATCTCGGTTGCTTCGGGAATCTCTGTCACGCCACGTTTGATTCATCCAAGAATCGTTACATGGGGGTAATTCGACTTGGCCGACAAAATTATCTGACCGTGCCGGATAGTTTTGGAATAAAACGGGTTGCGGTTGGTTGAAACCTTGTTGATGCATATCACCCTGCACAACATGTTGATTACCGAAGTGTTCCTGGAATCGTTCGGATTCGTCGCGGCGGCGTGAGTTCCAGTTGCCGCGTGGTGGGGAGCGACTCCGTTGCCGAGGCATTTGGAAATCGTTGTTTTCCCACCGCGAGACCCGTTTGCCAGGTTGGGTACTCCTATTGGCCCCGCTGGACGATCGACCTCGGGTCGCTGAAGGATTGAGACGACGTTCCCCAAATGAGTTGTCGTCAAGTCTCCCCTCGTTTTGACCCCAAATATTATTACTGTTAATTTGTCTCATTTCTGACATATTATCTTGTTGCATATTAAAAGACTGCTCTTGCTGAGAGGGTCTTTGATGAGAGGTCTCAGAAAAAGCTGGAAATAATGGCGGCACTTGTTGCCCTTGTCCGCCGAAGCCCAAATAATTATTCTGTGAACAAAATTGTATGGAGCATGATAAATATTATAAAGAAATAAAAAACATGATTCCTGCCAATTTTTTTTATAAGGAATCATCTTTTAAAGAATAGGTTTCAGAGTTGTCAATGTTTTGTAGACAACTTCTTTAATTTAATGCAATAATACATTTGTAGAATTATTATGTAGGTAGATATAGTTAGAGAGGGCTTAACTATTATGTCTTTCCCTTAAGAAAAAACAATTTAACTAGGATGGCAAGAATAAATTTTGCTAGAAAGCTTTTGTTGTTTCATTCATCAAAAACATATTTACTTATATGCGTTAGGTACGTGAGATTAAGTTAATGTGCGTATGAAGTTGCAGACCAAGGGAAAATACTAGTAGACAGTGACCAGTAAAACACCATGATTTAATTTGAAAGGATTCATGTGTAGAGTGGTAGGTACTTAAGTTGTTCAAAAACTTAATGCCACGTTTACATTCTTGCAAAGGTTTGGCAAACGTCCACAAAAGCAAGTGTGCAAAGGGGCCGTTTGGCTTGGCTTGCATAAACTTACGGACACTTGTATCCGATCGGGACTAGTGTCGGTTTTTTGACAGACATCAAAGGGAGCTTGCAGCAAGTGCTTGGGACGCGTTTACATATTGGCGTGCGTTTGTTAGCAGCTGTGATTTCGAGACGAAAGCATGTCTAGTTTTCTACTCAAAATGAGAGAGTTTAATGTTCTTTTTATTGTTAAATGTGGTCAAACTTGCATTAACATACACCATTTTCTCGGTCTATGTCTTTGTTTATATACTTTAATCAAAATATGACGAACCCAACGCAAGCGCCGAAACAACATCAACGTCGTCGCAATCTGCCATGTTTGCCTGCTCGAAACACATTAACGCACTCGCAACTACTCGCAAGTGTGTAAATGACACGCAAACTTTTGTAAAAGCTTGGAGCTTGTGGACGTTTGCCAAGCCATCGCAAGAGTGTAAACTTCGCATTAAAGATTATCCTCCAAATGAAGAGAGACTCACTTGATCCAAGATCAAGCTAGAAGCACCAGTTTTAAAACTTTGCTTACTTTCCAAGAAAATTTTAAGCAAAATTTATTTTCATCTGGTGCTTACTTAATCTTAATTCAGGAATATGTTTTCCTTCAAAAAGACCCAAGATCAAATGGAGAAATCCAGCCAAATCCAACTGGTTGTTATAAAATTCTTTACTTTGTGGAAGGGCCAGATGACGCTTACAATTACTTCCCATCACGACTCATGCGCGACTGGTAAACGTTGCTAGTTCTACCGTGGCAAGAACGTGTTGTGATGAACAGAGAGTCACTCGGAAATTGAAAATTCAAATATATGGCAATAGCCAACATGGCGTTTGGGATATGTTTCTCCGTGCGACGTGGTGACGTGGTTTAACGCACTGGGTACTGTTTTTAACCTAATGTAGCCACAGATTCCAATGGAATCCAGTACATGAGGATCTCCTACTTTTTTACCATTTAAATGTGTTTAGGAGACTAAATTCTCATCCTGTAATCTGTGTACTACAGGTTAATCAGTAGAGGTACATGTTTTAAAGCACCAGAGAGGTGAATTAGCGACAAAATCACATGGCAGGGTTGGGATTTAAGACTTACCTATACTTTTATATTTTTGGGAACCAGGTAAGTCTGATGTAATTATTTTAAAATTGTTATAACATACATATTTCCAATCGCAAAAAAAAAACTTTTGATATTAGTCTTGATAAAAAGACTAATGAATACCACATTTAAGAGGATACAACCTAGCAAATGTTAAAAGACCATAATAACATAAAAATAGACTCACAGAAGCTGGTGGTGGCACAGGCATATAAAACATTTTGCTCATATGCATGTTGTAATTAATCATTGCAGTCTCCGGTGGTATCTGTTGCTGGCATTGGTAGTTGTTGCTCGCATTTTGAAACCCCAGATTATTTGGAAAGTCTCCCTGGAAGTTGCTGCTGGGTACCATCACCTGATTGAAGCTTTGGTAATCCTGTTGTCTTGATTCATTTGAAAAGCTTTCCGATGCTCTGTACGGTTGTTCTGAAGCCTGCGGTACAAATATAAAGGTATTACCTGACAAATTTATCTGTATTGTTGAAAAGGATTGAACTTGGTATGTGTGGTTACTTTCATCTCTCACTCACTTGCTGACAAGTGTGGCATGAGCTTTATGCTTATTTAACAAGTCTAATAATGCCGAACCAAAATAGAAGATTCTATCAGTAATTTTCTAACATAATTAGTTAGTGAAAGTTGAGGATTTGGTATTAATATTAACTGTGTAAGTTTTTTATTGACCTTCGCCTGTCGTACATCTTCAACATAAAGCTGCTGGCCCTCCAGGAATAAGCCGTTGATCTTCCGCGCGAGGATCGCCGCGTCACCATCATCAGCCAGTCCCACAGTCACCCGCTTCGATCGACCTTCGGCTATAAGATTGTCGAGAATCACATCAGACAACCCGCACTTCGATTGGATCAGCGATTTTACTTCCTGATACTTTATCTGCAAATAAGAATGTGGAACCAAGTTTCAACACTGGCAAAATAAACCGGCAAAAATCCTTGATTATAGCGAACTTTAATTTTGAGAACTCACCTTTGATGGTAAATTATGTATTATCAGCAACATTTTGAGAGATGATAGTTAGAAATGAAATGATGGTGATAAATTCTTGCACAGAAAGTAATTTGCCTTTGTTGCGAAATTATTTACGAAAAAAATAGAAAGAAATCAAATTGAGAAACAAAATCATTCGTTTGATCGACTTGCTTGACGCCGACGTTTGATTGATTGAATGAAAAAATAAATGAATGAACTGAAAAGACAAGCAAAATATATTTTTTTTGAAACTTTATGGCCTGGTAACAATAATTTTAAGCTTAAATTGGTACATTCATGGGGTTTTAGGTATGGCAATTTAATTTTTGACATAGGGTTGATCAACGGGTTAGTTTTATTTCAGTCCTTTCATTCATTCGTTCGCTTATTCTATCAATCAATCAATCATCATGGCGTTCGCCTTTTGCTTGCAGTTATTGTTAAAATAATTGCGATACTATTGTGATGAATCAGTTTATTTAGTTTGTATTAGTAAAAATATGGTGATATTTTTCTCTATTAGAATCATCGTATCATAATTTGTTTCCAAGATGATGCTAACTATCCATGGACTGCCGCTTTCGGTAAGATTGCTTGGCTAGTTCGCATTAGAATTTGTTTGGTTATTTTTCTTGTTTTTAGCAATATTAATTTATCTGATTACTTTATAGGCAAAGTACCGTGACGTGAAGATGTTAATCAAGGAAAAGTGTAATATAAGTGATTACATTTTGGACAATTTGGTGTCCGAGGAAGATGGGACTAAAAAGGTGCGCGTTGGTCTTGCGGACGAGCGCGAGGGCTCGTATTTCATGAAATGTTTCAATGGATTTAATATGTCAGGGCACATATTACGAGTAGTGCCTGTTGGAAAAGCGCAGGTAAGTCGTCAGGCACTATAGACCGATACTAAGTACATTCAATAAATTCACGTAACTCGTGAAGTTCTAACTGGAACAATTATTTACTTTCTCACAGCAACACAACCCTCCAGCCTTTGAACAGCATGGAAACTTTCCCCCGCGCAATGATTACCAAAACCAGCCTAGCTCTTTTGGTAATCGACAAATGGGTAACATGAGCCGCAATGAGCCAATGGCACAGGACCCCGTGCGACCTAGTCCTGTAAGGGTTGACCCGTGGAGCCATGGGTCGGGGGGTAACCAATGGGGGGGAAGCCAGGGGAGTCAAGCAGGACCAAACCAGGCTTTAAACCAATCCATACAGCAAGGATACAATTATCAACAATCACAAGGAATTCCTGCTTCGTTTGGACAAGCACAACAGGTACAATTTTAACTTCACACTATGTTAAGAAAATGTGTAATTTGGGATAGCCTGTTATTTGCCTTATGTTTGCTATATTCTTTTCTATGTTACCACATTTTGTAAAACACTGTTAGCTATCTACATAAATAAATGAGGACAAGTCCCAATAATGTAGATTTATGACTAAACATTACGATACTTCATTCATCTGTGCAATCTTTTCATAATATTAAATAATAAACCATAATATTACAATCTGTCCATTAAAATAACACTTTAATAAAAATAAAAAACTCAAGTTTAAACACCTTATTTCAGTCTGGTGGGTCAATGCAGCGAGGAGACTCAAGACAGTTTGACCAAAGAGACCAGTACCAAGGTCAAAGTAGAATGCAACCACCTGAACAGAGTTACGGGTACCCGTCTAAAAACAACCTGCTTGATCCAGCTGTGAGTATATCATTTACCTTTTGACTTTTGTCTCGATAAAGTTATCTACATACATCTCATACTATATCTACATATGTATAGTTTATACTAAGGCAGCTTAGCAAAAAACATTGATTTTCTAACTAAAGTATAACTATATCTTTAGTAAGTATTTGTCTACCTACACTATCAAAATCATACTGTGTTGCCTCAATTTCTATCCTATAAGTTGTTATCCAACTTTAGACATGGCTAGTCACAGCCAATCAAAACTTAGAAATGTGCTGTTCACACTCAAATACCATCAAGTATTTGTTTTCTAATTGACACTATGCCCTGTTCTGTAATTATTTACGGTTATAGCAACAGTCACACATATATTATAATGGAACCACTTTAACATCGTCAACAGCGCGGCGACGCTCGAGCCCACGTACTGCGTAGTGTGGAGATCATAGACGAGCCGTTAGCTCGGCCTATAGCGCAGCCCAACCGATATCCGCAGCCTGGACAGAACTACGACACACATCAGAAACCTGTAAGTTATTTTAAAAGTTAAAGAAATGTTAGATTTGGCAAAACCAACATTTAACCTTTTTATAAATAAAAAAACTCGACGTTTTTTTTTATTTTGATGTACCCAGTGTCACTCTCACAGTAAATACGAATCTAACGACACCTCTCAAGCCGTTCAGACTGTAGAGTGTGCCAAATAATTATACTATATACTCTCAAAAAAAAAACAATACCCTCTTTCTGGGGCAGTCTGGTAATATGGTCGCCTGTTGCCAGTTTATTGTGTACCCACCTTGCTCATAGTGCATGTGTGCAATCTAGGGCTTCTATTTGTTGACAACAAATGCAAACATCTTGTGACTTATGTTTTCGCGAATAGTTCTATTTTATAATTACAAAACAGAGAACAAAGTAATAAGATTTTGCTTTACATTCATGCATGTTCAATTTCTATTAATTTCCAGATCACAATAATGAAGGATAACTTCCAAGGCCCGCAGTACAACCTAGACCGACCTGGTCAGCCACCTTACCAGCCCCCAGGTGGCCATCCAATGAGTCAAGCACCTAGGCAGCTGTCACCGTGGAACCAACCTGTAAGTTTGACTGTCTTTTGTATACATGGATAGCAATGTCTCCTTACACTTGGTTGTAGAAAACTCTTGATTAAGTTTAGTATTACTTATAGCTGCATTAAAGCTGAAGGAGTCGTTATTTTAATTAATGTTTAAGTGCAAAAAACATATTGAGAAAAGAAAACTATTGAAAATAAAAAGTTTCCTTTAAAGGGAAACTTAGAAAAAAATTGTAGTGGAAACTGCGCATCATAGGAAAAAAGAACATTACTGTAAGGTCAAGTTGGGGAAGACCGTCTACAAGGTAAGACCGTCTGCGCGCAATAACCTAGATGTTTAAATACAATGCAGCTTGCATTGAGAGAGGTAAAACCGTTTTATAGTTTGGTTCGGATTGGCAGTCATAAATGGTGCTGCATTTTCGGATCACTTACGCTAGGTGCGTGGCACGATGCGAGTGCCGCAGTTGGTATGCTTAGTGATCAATATATCAAAGCACTAAGTAGTGTTAAGAAATGCAGGAGGCAATATATATTTAGTGTTTTGGAGTTAAATTACGAAGTGACACGTGCTGATGAAAAAAAAGTGATAATTCGTACGACGTAAAGCAAAGTGACAGAGTAAGTATTGCATATTTATTAGTATTTTGTATACAAAAAAATCTTTAAAATTGTTGAGTTGGGAAGATCGTCATATGCCGGTCTTACCCGAGTAATCGAGAGTTTTGTTTATTTCGGCTATCACATTATGAAATGGATATCATTATGTTCATGCGAAAGAAGTGTGTTTATATCGTAGCAAGTGGAAGTGGTCTCCGCCTTCCCTGATGGGAAAGAGGTGTGACAGATTGTATGCATGTATGTTAATGATTATTGAAGAACATATCAAGCTTTTGTTAATTAAAGTATGCCGGTTTTCCCAAACTTGACCTTAGATTTGGTATCCAGTGAAATGTTATTAAATTTTTCAATAATTATTTCAATTTCCAAATATGATTTAAGGACATATTACACTATTATATCTTGGAGCATAGATCTATGAAGTCAATGATATTGAATAATGCAATAAAGGACTATGATCCATTTTCTCAGACAATTATCTTTTAAATGATCCAAGATAAATGATAGTGTATTAAGCCCTGTCATCAGCGACCTCACTAAAATAAATTTTTTTAGTCCATCACATAGATTATTTTCAAATATTTGACACGTTTAACTTTCTTTTTTCTCTTAAACTAAAAATGACAAAGATACACTGGGCTAAAGTTGCTCATGACGTCACACCTTAGTACGATTTTTACGTAGGAGTGACGTCAATACCCCCCACTCCGTAACTTTGATGCTCTGTATCTTAGTATTTATTTATGTATTTGATCAGTTAAAAAATGTGTTTTAAATATTTTTTAATAGCCTAAAAGACGGACTAATTATTTTTTGAATTTTTGGAATGTAAGTCATTATCCATCATCATTATTTCCCCATTATCTTGAATCCATTATATGATCATTTAAATGATCCAAGATAAATGATACTGTAAATATCCCTGTCATCCTGTTATCAGTGACCTCACTAGAATTACTGCATAACGTTAGATCCTTACAAAATAACTCTTTTCCCATAATATTCCAATAATTAATTTTATATTTCAGGTACCAATAAATATGGCATGTGGAGGAATGTATAATCTACCTCAGAATTTAAGTTTAGTAAAGGATCAAATGCCACCATTGCAGAACCCATTCGACAGTGGAGAATATTTTAGTGGTAACTACTCTTATTTGATCTTATCTAGCCGTCAGTGTCCCACTGCTAGACAATTTATTTATTATCCCAAGAATAAATAAATTGTCCAGCATATGCTCCGCCGACAAGAGTCTAACTTTTTAATTAAAATGATGATTTAATACCCTATAAATATTTTAACTAAAACTTTATGCATGTAAAGATATTTAGATGGAATTTTAGATATTTCTCACTCTTTCACGCAAAAACCACTGAACAGATTTCAATGAAACTTTTCAACAACTAATTCAAATTAAATTCATGTCAAATCTATCTTTCATTAACTTGTGTAACATTTTCTTTCATCTAGATTTGATCAACCAACATAATCTTGCAAAAGAGGAAAATAATGCTGCAGGAAATTTAGAACAAAATGATAAAAGTAAACAAAGTGAGATAAAGCAAGAAACAGGAACTAAAACAGGTACTTTTTACTTACTTCTAGACTCACTCTAGATAGGCTAGTATATTTAAGTTTGTTACATTTCTTTTCATGAAGAATTTAGGGCAAAAGAAAGCTTTTAAGCTGGACTACAGGTTTCCTTAGGATCTTATAAACAATTATTTTGGTCTATTTTGTTATTTATTGCTTTCATGTAAATAGCTCTAGTACATTAATAATACATTATTATTAATAATGTAATAATGTACTAATAATGTATATTTATTTATGCAATACCATGTGTAATGTTGATTCGGTGAAAGTGTATGTCTATTCTTTTTAACAAACAATTTTCAATGCATATAATTTCCATATATAATTTTTGTTTCAGCTGAAAAAAAGAATCAAAAAGGGTCTGCCGAATATAAAATACTTTATTACAAGTTAAAACGTCAAGTCGGTAATTTAGAAAAGATGAAACTTAAACAACAAATTCAACAACAAAGGCAGCTTCGAAGTTTAAAGAAAAAATTGTTAAAGTTGAATAAAGAAAAAACTGACTCAAAATTTATACAATTAAGTGATTTAGACTAAATATATAGAAATAGGGGTGAAATACTGTAGGGGTAAAGACCGGGCCGGCGCAGATCTGACGGAGCGCACGCGGAATAAAAATCAAAATCAGTTAACACAACAAATAAGCATCGAAGCGACTACAAGCGAATGTTGTGTCAACTGATTTTGAATTGAAACTGGGCTGGACATATTTGCCGTAAGCATCCAGATTAATGAGCCAAGATATCCACCAACTGGTTGCCGTTCGACGGTCACAGAGGTAGAGTTCGGCCTAAGAGGAGATGGCGCGACGATCTGGATGCATACTTGGCAAACTGACTACAAGTAGCCAGGGATAGGAAGACATGCCCAGCAGTGGGATACAGCAGGCTAATAAAAAAAAAACAATACTCAATAGCACACAAAGAAATATGAAAAATATACCTACAGAGCAATTGAATAAAGTTTTAAATTGGAGTAGTATGTGGCACTCTTTAACTTGTTTTAATGCAACATAGACGAATGCCTTGCACATATTCGGGTTCTTAAATAGTTTTTATGCACTGTAAATAATAAGATGACATTGTTAATTCGTTACTCCGGATATTATTGTTTATTATATCAATTTCTACAGTTATTCAAGTTATTATTATTCAAGTTTTTTATGCAGATATTATATAAGAATCAAGTTATAATGTTATATTAGTAATAAAAAAGATTATTTTTTATTGTAAATTACCCATACCGATGCTACTGGAAATAATGTTGTACTTTGTTAGGAATATGTTAATTATTTTAAATTTTAAATAAATGACACAGATAAGCTCCGTTTTGTTTTATTTATGAACAAATCAGTTTAAAACAATATTTCCCACTTATGACGTAACTCATTTCTTCTAAACAGGTGCAACAAGAGAAACAATTGAATCTACTTGGTTTCTCTAAGAATTACCCTGACGGTGACAGACGCCAGGTACCCGGTAAGAGCGGTCAAGAGACGCAACGGAACGAATACAAGCCGGGGCCAAGGTTCTCGCCCCGGAGAGATGTGCCCAGAGGCCCCATGAGCAGACGAGAGTCCCCTGGAAGACGGATGTCTTCCCCTGGCCGTGGAATACACGGGCTAAGAATGCCGTCGCCCGGTCGTCGAATGCCATCGCCTGGCCGTCGTATGCCACCCACTGGACAAAGAATGGGGTCTCCTGGTCGCCGCATGCCATCTCCTGGACGTCGTATGCCTTCACCCGGTCGTCGAATGGGGTCTCCTGGGCGTAGAATGCCATCTCCTGGACGTCGCATGCCTTCTCCTGGACGTCGCATGCCTTCACCTGGTCGTCGCATGCCATCCCCTGGTCGTCGTATGCCATCGCCTGGACGTCGTATGCCTTCCCCTGGACGTCGAATGCCACCTCCTGGGCAAAGAATGCCTTCGCCTGGCCGTCGTATGCCATCTCCTGGACGAAGAATGCCATCACCAGGTCGTAGAATGCCATCGCCAGGTCGTCGAATGCCGTCACCTGGACGTCGCATGCCATCCCCTGGTCGAAGGATGCCATCTCCTGGACGAAGAATGCCATCGCCAGGACGTCGAATGCCGTCACCAGGTCGAAGGATGCCATCACCTGGGCGAAGGATGCCATCCCCTACTGGTATGAAAAGGCATGGTTCACCTGGAGGTGGCAGGTAAAACCTAGTTTTTATTACTATTTACGAGTACTTTTCACGACTTAAAAAATTAGGTAGAAAAATTAGTAACATTTTTGTAAGTCACTGTGCCTAAGTCACTTATTACTATATCACCAGCTAGATTTTATTCTTATTTCCAAAATTTATTAATTACTTCATCGAAAAGCACATCTATAGTCGAAAAGGCTTCGTCGGAAAAAGAATAGAATATGAATTACAAATATATTGTATATCTTAAAAAATCAATCATCTGACGCTCAAGATTTTGTCTTACCCTGAAATCCGTTTCGCAGGTACTCTCCAACCCGCCGCCATCTTGAAAAGCCAATGGACAAGTTCGGTATGGACTCGCGACCTGTCAAAGAGGTGCGGCCGGCTTACGACCCGCCTGCACAACAGGTTAGTCTATTCACTAAATGCCTAGTTTATCTGTGACTGTTGTAAGATCGCGGCACGGGAGGAGTTTCCTGACGTCATTTGACGTCGAGCTTTGGGGCGTTTTTACACGTCTATTTTTTACCGGATTGCCGACTGGATAAACGGATGTCCTATACGTTTTTTTACCGGAAGGATGATAAAGCTTTCAACTAGTACTACATTTAAGAACTCTGCTATCGTTCGTGTGCTGTCATGTAGCTGATGTAGCCGATCTACGACGTAACTGGTCGCCGTGATTTTTCATTTGAGAATGAAGTTATGCATAAAAAGACAGAAAAACAGATATGTGTCAACACCGTCTGCTATCTAAGCGTACACTTACGGGCTAAGAAGAACGCTCTTTCGTATGCCGGATAGTTGGTATTCGACGCGTCGAACCGTATCCATCGTGATTTGTTCACCAGATCGTTGTCTAGTGAATATACATTAGTATTACCACACACCCGCCGCAACTCCAGCGAAAAACCCTTATCTTATCCGGTAAAAAAATGGACGTGTAAAAACGTTCTTATTTAACTCAAATGTCACTCTCCCGTGTCGCACATGTTCTGTAGGTACCTATGTTTGTTTCCTGTTGTTTCTTCACATCTGAAACTGTTTTTTTTTTTTTTTTACTTTTATCCTTGCGTGATAAAGAGTAAAGTGCCTTAATGGGATTTCTTCGGTTAAATGGAAAGAGATTTTTATGTTTATGAGGTCAAATATTTGTATGTGTTTGTATAAAAGAATATTAACAGAAACGCCTTTGGAATGCATATGAATCGTCATTCAACTGATGAAATAAGGAAGTTCTCGATTTATTTCGAATACTCTGAGAAATAGCTATAAAGATTTGCGTTGCTTACCATTTGAAAAGCTGCAAAAACAGAAATGTCCATCGCAACAATTTACCTTCAGTATTACAAGAAGCTTACTTACTTTACTGTGTGAAATATTTAAATAACACATTGACGACAAGTTAAAAGATTTTAAAAGTCTGAAGTTTGAAAACAAACAATTGTTTTTTTAAAACAACAAGAAAGATATTTCTGAAAGAAAGAAACTATCAGAATTTTTGTTAAAGCTGAAGAAATATGAATATGTTACGTGTTGAATAAATGAATGAATCTAGTCAATAATGTATGATTAAGCAGGAGTTTAAAAACGAACTATGAAGCTATGCTGAACAGTCATCGAAACATGTGATAAACGGGAGAAAATTGATCTAATGCAGACAGATTGAAATACTTGTAGCACACAGAAAAAAGTGATAAATACAAAGAGAACTTACTCTACAAATAAAAATTCACTTGAAGACCAGAAAAAACAGTGGAAATATTTCTTCAAGAATATAAGAATTGCACGTATTTTTTTTTAAAACGTGTATGAAAAGATAACAAGAGAAATGTCAATGATTGAAAATACTTTTGTTAAACGGTAAATGCATGAAATATTGCACCGTAAACGGCTGCTTAAATAATAATGATTAAAGGTTAAGATCGTACATATGCCTCAATGTAAATATAATGTAATCTCATGAGAAAGAAAATTAAAACAGTGCTTAAGAATAAAGAGAAAGTTAACGTCGTGTCGTATCAGGAAGTGAAATTGCTGGCAGAAGAAAGGCAAAGATGGCGTTTACTCCACCGACAAGAACCTGGCTCTTAAATAAATGATGATGATGAAGAATACTTGCAGTCAAGACACCAAGAGCAAGACAAGATAAGAAAAAAAAAACAATAAGATGCGGCTCTTGATTGAGAAGAAGAACGAAATATCTCAAAACATTTTCGAAGAATTTCTATTATCAACACTGTGTCAAAAACAGTTGGCCTAAAATGCAAGATGCAAACTGCAAGCTGTTTAAAATATTGTTTTTAATATCAAATAACTTAAGTAAGCATCAGCGTTAGCTAAGCCAGGTTGATTCAGCTAGTTTTGAAGAGAGAAATGTTATAGAAAAGCGTTTGGATGAGATAAAAAGATTTTCCAGACAATATTGCAGCTTCTGTGCTTCCATAATTTGTTTTGTATGTTACTAAGCATGTTTCATCTGTACGTCAATAACGGCGCAGGGAAGTGTTCACAAATAGAAATTGTTGGGTTACAATTTAACCCTGAGCTTTCACTAAATATGCCAAAATATCCAGTGAGAAGATGGCATATTTCGTGTAGAATTTTGCATGGCGTGATAAGTCCGTAATACCAAGAAATAGACAGTTTTTTTTATCAACTTTCAAGAAGCTAAAACCTTATGATGAGTATAACAGTTTTGTGAAAAAGTATGAACGACTAAAGAACTTTAAGTTACGCAATCTTTGGAAAATAGACTAAGAAATGTTAATTATTGTTAAGCTTATGATAATAACACTATGGTAATTAATTTACAAGAAATCACGTGATAAAATGGATGTAATTGGAAGAGTAAATAATGTACCTAAATAATTTCACAAGAAACAGATCCAAAATGTAATGAAAAATAAAACATCGATATTGTAAATGAACATTTAGAAAAGTTCCGCAGCTTTTTAAAAATAAGTTTAAAAATATTTTTTTCAATATTGATTGTTTGGACTTCTTGGAATAAGAAGAAATGAAAAGAAACAATAAAGCCAACTGGCATCGCTAGATTCGTCACAGGAGAAAATATGTTGAGATTTTTCAGTTTAGTATAATCGTTTATGCAATAATGAATAACTTGATTTGAATTGTGAAGAAATCAAAAGAAGAGTCGTGAAGAATGAAAATAGATGTACGTAACGCTGATTTTCTCATAAAACATGATTTTCTATCAAACATAATAAATTCATTCCGGGGACACGTCTATAACCTAGATCTCTTCAATTCGCAACGATAAAAAATCAACGAAGAAGTAGGTCGTAAGGCGGCACGATATTCAAGTCGCAACTCATCTTTTCTAATTCATTCCCAACTTCGTCGAAGACATCTCACCCCACCCGTCGTCAACTAACATTGTCCCCGTTTGCAAATCACATTTCAATTTACAGGCTCCGAACCAAGCCATTTACTCCTCGGGCGGCTACCGCCCGAGCATCTACGAAAACGTGCAATACCCTATACTCGGCCTGCGCCCCGCGGCCTGGAACGACAAGGACAAGGCGTTCCGCGGCGCGCCCGGCAAGGACGACGAGCGGCGCTCCGGCTCCCCGCGCTCCCCCCGCTCCCCGCGCCGCTCGTGGGCGCTGGAGAAGCGCCGCGAGCCGCCGCGCGCGCCGCCGCCGCCGCTCTGGCCCAACACCGACGCCGTCTGGGAGCGCCGCCGGGACCGCTTCGACGACCGGGACACGAGATTCGAGCCGCGAGACCCCAAGTTCGATTCGCGGGATCCCAAGTTCGAGCCGCGCGATCTGAAGTTCGAGTCGAGGGGCCCGAAGTTCGAGCCGCGCGAGGAGTACCGCCGCGACGACGCGCCGAAGCGGTTCGAGCGAGACTTCCGGGAGCCGCCGAAGTCCGGCGACGGGCGGCGCCGCGACGAGTTCGCGCGGGACTACCTGCGCCGCGACGACGCGCGACCTAAGCCCGGCGCCAACGCTTTCGACAAGGAGCTGGACGACGTGTACGAGCGCGCCGTCGAGTTCAGCAAGCGGGCCGAAGAGCTGCGGAAGCGGGAGGAGAGGCGCCGGGAGGAGGCGGAGGGCCGGGAGGGGTACGGCTGGGAGTCGCGGCGGCCGCCGGAGCCCGAGCTGGAGGCCAAGCGGGAGAAGGCCGTCGACGAGCTCGCCTCCAAGATCCTGCAGAAGTGCGGCTCGCACTACGCCGGCGCCGTCAAGGACCGCATCTACGACGAGCTGAAGCTGTCCGTCGGGAAGATCGTGCAGGATATGTTCGGGAAAGGGGACGTGTCGTTCATTGAGATGGTAGTGAAGTTCCAGGCTCGGATCGCCGGCGACGAGGAGAGGAAGCTCTTTGACGAGGCGCTCTCGGTGCTGCCGAGCTATTGCCGAGCGGCCAAACGCCCTGCCAATGGTAAGACTACACTTTGAACTGACTTACCGACAGAATATTATATCTTTCGTGTACCCATGGGAAGGTTTAGGGTTGCGATTGATTTAGGCAAAACTTTGGTTTAACGGCGCGGCGTATAGGCATTTTATATTTTAAACGAATGTTTACTATTTAGGTACATTATAATATCACCTTTCATTTCTCATATTTTTTACGTATAACCAAAGTATTTCTAAACATATTTATTCAGTAAGGCAGCTGGTTTTGTTTTATATAAAATATATATATGGGTACAAATTGGCCAAAAACTTGTAACTATATGGCACTTCCGTTTAGTTGTTTTTGTGAAATGAAAGCAGAAATGAAAATCGTACCAATATTATTGCGTAGTGGTTGCAAACTCGCGTGCGTATATAATTTATATTCCATTTTCGAAAAATTACGACGTTTTAATGATTTTGCGTATCGCGTAACTCAATTAATTTTGCATAATATTTCTATGAATACGAAGGTTTTACGGTAATTATTTAATTTAAAATACATTTTTTGTCATCAATGTGTAAAATATAATTTAAACAAATTACAATACGTAATGATCGTATGTTTCAGAGTCAAGATCTTCAGAAGTACCTACGAAATCTGCCAAACGTTCTGAGGGCACTATAAGTAGAGGTAAGTCATCTTACATTGTAATAACGATTTTATCGTAAAATATAATTAAAAAAGTACAATTATATTAAGCTTATAGCATCCTTTCTTTCGTATAGCTCCGTCTCTTTCGGATATAAACGCTATTAGATACCTTATTTAAACACTTTTGACCGTTGATGACTACTTTGACATTTCAGCATTTGTATTCTAAATTTAAAACTTAATATAAAAGGTCAAGGAAATTGTTCTAATATGCCTATTTCTTCGCGTTATTTAAGGGGTTGATGAATTGTTCTAAAATACTTTCAATAGTCTTTATTATAAGGGTGCGTGGTGACAGAAATACCCTGTGTATTACTTACCGAAGGGCATTGTGTGTTAACTATTTACAAATGAAGGATGGTTTTGTACATGTATATTTTTGTAATGGGTGTAAAAGGGAAAGGAAATAATGGTTATCCGCTCATATTCATCTAGATCTTGAAAGATTCGTTAAAGTATGCCAGCGGTTCAACATGAGCAAACATCGATATATTTATTTTCAGATGCGTCGCCCGTGGAAGAAACCCAGCACAGTAAGTTTTGACCTTGACTTGACCTTGTAATCACATTTCAGAGCTTGTTCTAACTGGTTTGGTTCAGTTCCAGAGTGGAACGCGAAGGTGGAACCAGAAGTGCAAACTTCCCCAGCACCTCCATCCAGGTTCGATGTCATGCCGCAAATGATGATGCAGCAGCAGATGATGATAGCGCCAGGATTCGTCATGCCTATGCCCAATATGACAAATATTCCCATGGCTAATGTCCCCAACATGCCAACTATGCCTTTGGCTAATATTCCTAATATGCCAAACTTGACTAACATGGCAAACCTTCCTAACATGCCAAACCTTCCTAACATGCCAAATATGGCAATGCCAATTGAAATGGCTACTCCTGAAATCCAACCCACTTTCCAGTCGAACGTCCAGACAGAGCAAGAGACCTATCATCTCTATCTCTGTAAGGACGACTTCGATCCTTACACGGAGAACCAAGCGGAATACCTAAAGAAATTCCTCATCACGCAGCTTGTGAACGCGTCTTCAGACGGTTGGTCTCCAGATTTCACTGTCAAAGGTCTCCAGAACGTTTATAGGTACGAAGTGGTGACGGTCGACGACGCAACCAGGGATTGGCTCATGAACATGGATTTCAGCGAGTTTTCGCTGTTCAACGTCCTCGTGTATACGAAGGAGGAGCTGTGGTATGAACGTGCGGCGGTCTGGCTGCCAGGACACTCCAGGTGCGCACTGATTTCATCTCTAGCGGTATCGTGCTCTTGGGAATCATTATGTGAACCTCTCAGTTACGAATTGGCAACTTGGGAGAATGTTTGTGTGTCGTGGTCACTTGTCTCTCGTCGTCTTCTAGTTTCAAATGATTCACAAGACTACGATGCTACTTTATTTACAAATTCCAGTGTTATTATTTCCATCATATTGACATAAACGTTATTCCAGATGCCGCAACATTGAACCCCTTACGAAACTGAAGTTACAGAACAGTAAAATAGACGGGGTCAATATAGGTAAGTGGAAGTTTGTCAAGAAGGTGGTGACGGCGAAAGGTACGCGCATCTACGTGGACATGCCGCCGTCCTCCGCACGAGCTTTGGAGAAACAAAAAATGCTACTCAGTTACGAGTTACAGAAAGTCAGCGTGTTCCTCAAAGCAGTCGCTGTTGATAAGGAAGCGTTCGATTCCGGACTGCGCGAGATTTCCATCAAAGATTCCTCAGAAATCATAGCAGCCATCAAAAACGCTCCCATGCCGTCACTCGGCAACGAGCCGAACATCGTCAAAATATGCCTCAAAGGCAACAAGGCACTTTCTGTCCAACAAGCGAAGAAAGTCAAAGAAATGATCATCTATCATATCTTCAAATACCACCAGGATTTCCCCAACGGTGGTGGTCGTACTGACTTCATTAAATACGGGTTTTCTTTACCGGGGTACTTCAGTATCGTACCGGAGAATACCGAAACTAGACGTTGGTTGCTTTCTCTTAACATAGGGAAGTTGAATCGCCACGCTATTGTGGTGTTAGGGGCCGATGACACGTCTAGCAAATACATTTCGATGTCGGTACACCTTAGAAGGGAACCGTCAGTGACTGCCGCGGAAATTACTCAGAGATTGAAACAGAGCAACCGCGGCGTGAAAGGTTTGAACTTCCAGCGGTGGAAGTCAGCTACCATTCAGCAATTGAGGAACAAGACGGTCTACGACGTAGATATGGACCTAGAATCTGTCGAGACTGTGATAAAGATGAAGTGTAAGTTAGATTGTTTGTACGATATGTATGGGAAACCAGTACCCGAGACTGCATACGTCACGTTAAAGTCTGGTGGTAGACTTGAAGATGTCGTGAGGAAAATGAAAGAGGAGCTCCATGACAGCTATGACGTCACCAACATGGACTTAGCATCCTCAGATGATGACAATGACATGGACTTAGATGATGGTTATGATGATTGATTTCCTTTTTTCATTTGTAAGGTCGGGATTTAGTTTTAGTGTTAGTAAGATAATAAATTTGTGTTTTTTGGTTTAAATGTTCTTTCTTTTCGGATTTATTCGGATCGGATTAGTCGTGGACTCGCGGAAATCTACACATTTTCTTTTGCTACTTAAATAATATGTTATCGCATTTATAGTGTCTTGTCTAGAACGAGCTTGAAAAAATACCAAAAAAAAATACAGAAATAAAGTTAAGAGCTTCGGTTACAGCTATTACATTTAGTTTCTAATGTTTTTGCCTTTAAATTTGTCTAAATTAAATATCTTGTTAATCATTATGCTTTCATAGTCGAATGCTTATTTTTATTAAAGAAATCCGTGCATTTTTCTCGAAAAAATTTAATTTTGGTTAAGAACGGTAAGTACCTATTTTATGTTATTATGTTTGTTGATTACTTTGACATAACCACCAACACATTTTAAATTGAAATGTTTACCTTTTGCTAGTTTCAGCGTTTGACAGGCCGAGCTATTGTTTCAGTTGAAGCATGAACCTGGGTGACTAGGTCGAAACAAGGAAATAGCAGGCATCTTGAAGACCTCTGGAAAGTATCGAGGTAATTATTTCACAGGTTGGTTCATTGTACAATGCGCGGCAGTTTATTTTACACCTCGGGCAATACTGCTGTCTCTGTTTGACACATAGTGGTAAAAGGTGTTAGACAGATGGAATTCTTGATGTGTATTATCTACTGCCGAATATTGCACTTCAAAGGGGGATTGTCAAAATAGGAACGATGACGTCATGAGTATTTTCCAAAAATATACGTGATTGCAAAATGCTGATGGACCTTTATGTGTTCTTGTTTTAATTTTACAGCCGATTTTCATTTAGGTACTATAATCCAACAACCATCAGTCAGGATATACAGAATTTCGCTATCATCCGCCGATCGCTATGCGCATTACAGCTATAAGTACGTTTATTTTCAGACGTTTTTGCCTTCCTAATGCTGGTACACCTCTTAATTGCATTTTCGATTCCTTTCGATATGGTGTTGACTTCTGAACACGCCTTTCAAGTTCAGCTAATGGAGTATAGTCGGCTTGATGCATCAACCTTTTCTTGTTTTATTCTTAGCACGTTGTATAACCCTGGATCAGTGCATAGTCCAAGGATATTCATCTGCATAACAATTGACTTGTCAGCTCGTCGGTCAACCTTTTTGGAAGCTTTTTCAACCTTTGTTTTCTGGGATGCAGCCTCCGCCCGCCATTTGTAGATGACTTGAAATGAGCTGACTTCAAATGAAATCTTAAAACCTTTTATCCCACAGTTATTTAAGCTGATACCTGGTAATAGTGGTAACCTGACCATCACATCACTTTTACTCATCTATTAAGTCTATCATTTTCATCGTGTACAAGTTGGATGTTGCGGATAGGCTATATCAAAAGTTATTCATAGTTTCGTTAACCAAACTTGTTCTCGTATCCGCCAGATCGACAAAGTTTGTCAAATATTTCAGCCAGTCAAGAAAGCAGCACCATTTGTATTGGGTTCTTGTTGTTACCATTCTTGGAATGCTGAGAAGAAAGAGTTCTACATGATCCTGTATGTGGCTACAAAATCTTGGAAAGTTTCTATTTTGTTTAGAATTCTAGAAAAATAAAGCGATGACTAAGTATGCTGAGAACACACCAAAACGATTTCGAATATAATATGTCGTCCGTCCCAAATTGTAGTCCTAATATGTCTTTAATTTATACTTTTTTGTAGACGAATATTACCTTAACAGCTTCGCAAGCGGGTAAACAGCTCGTCGAATAGCACAGAGATATGCTGCTTCAACAGCTTCATCCCCATAATAAACCTAACTAAGACAAAATCTCAAACAGTTCCAATTTTCTCCAGGGTTGAGAATAGACAGGCCAACGAGCGCGTACAAATGGGTAGCGCCGTCCCGAGACAAGACAGTGAGACATCCGATGAAAGACGATCGCAGACCGATCAGGCCGACGAGACACGATGCAATGGCTGCGAGGAAACCAACGTTGAAAACAAAAGTTAGTGTCAACAAGGAGCGGACTGAGAAATCTACGCCAAAAGAAGTTAGGCCAAAAGAAGATAGGCCAAAAGAAGATAAGCCAAAAGGTATGTTTTTGTATTTTATTTAGGACTTGTTGTTGTATCAGCTTATGGACGTCCACTGCTGGACAAAAGCCAAGGATCTCCACAACGACTGGTCTTGCGCTGCCCACATCCAATAGCTTCCCGCGACTTTCACCAGGTCGTTGGTCCACCTTGTGGAGGCCTTCCCACATTTCCGTCCAGGCTTTGGTGACGTAGGCCTTAGTCTGCTCTATTTAGGGAATAAGTTGGGGCCTATCCTTTAATAGATAATTCAAAGAGCCCAAGCCACTTTCTAAATGTAATCGCGTTTGTGTAGCACCAGTTACTCTAGAAATTCTGGTTAACCCGAAAATGAGAGGAGCGTGATTATGCAAAATTATTTTGGGTGGGTGTGCCATGTGTTTTTTGAGAAACGAATGTCTGCTTAAGTTTTGAATTCATATGAGTTTCAAAGAATTCTGTTATTGAAAATGATAGGCAGGTCTACGTTCCAAAAACCACAATGTTCAAAACTTTTCAGTGATCCAAAAGATAACAAACATATTTACCGTGTAGGGCCCGAACCAGTGAAGTTGGAAGAGAGCGAGGCAGTGCGTACGACAACCAAACCAGTGGAGAGCTCAGATGGAAAATTCGAACTGAACCCTCTCATGTCCACCACTCTGGAGAACGAGTTGCAAGCTCTTATGACGGAGGTAAACTTTGGTCTTTAGCTGCTAATTGTTTAGCATTCCTTAAGCTTGGTATCCACATTCGTTATTACTAGATAATTTCTTCGAAGTCGCTGTTTGTGAGTACCGAATTTTAAATTGTAACAATAAAATCTAATACAAAGTTGTGCAGCTTTCTTGACGGTCTGAAATATTTGTCAACTTTTGTCGGTCTGGCATATACAATTTTAGTTGTAAAAGCGTGTCAATTCCTCTCGTTTAAAATCAAGGCACATCTGCGACTGGATGTAACTTTAATTATATTACCTTACTTCTTTGTCTTTTTTATATTAATTTTGAAACTGTAGTATATCTATTTACGACATGTTCTGTAGGTGGGCAAAGAATTGGAGATAGCGTCGACGGACGCCGAGAAACTAGTCACCGACAAGTTCAAGAACGAGGCTGGGAAAACTCTTAAAAATGTAAGTATATAAGACTAATTTATACCTACATACAGGGTCGCTTTTGATTAGTGAATGATATCGAACTTGGTCCCATAGTAAAAGTTGTTTGTTATCACGAGTACATGCATATCATTTTCTATCGTTCACTAATTAATAGTCACCCTGTTTTATATCGCTTGGAAGTAAGCCTCGAAGTGTATGTTTCGTGTGAAACTTTTATCTGAATCGGCTAAATGTACGTAAAAGTGAGAATGTTTTTAGTTTAAAGTTTAATTTATTCTATTTCAGTTACTGGGACTGAACGCGACCATGCGTTTGCTGCATATTCATAATCCGCTTTTAGTCAAGGTAAGCTTGTACGATTAAATATACCTACTCGTATAATATCGTTATTATAAACACTGTCGTCGTTCAGTAGCTTTTCCACATCTTAAAAAAATCTAAAAATCACGCTTTCAAAAAAGCGTTTCCTTAGGTATAAAATGCTCTTGTGTAAATGTCAGGTGGTATTTGACAAGCCGCCACTCGGCGAGCCGTTCAAGCACTTCGTGCGGTGGCTGAACTGCACGGCGTTGAAGCGAGTGCCGACCGACGAAGACCGCCACCGCAAGTCTAGGGACACGTACGTCGCGCAGCTCAGGAAGGTCGAGGACTTCGATCGGGTCTGCCAGAAGAAGACTGTTAGGATTAGTGAGTAGCTTGTTTTTTGTTTTTACCCGACTGCGCCAGAAGGAGGGTTATGTTTTTCGAGAGTATGTTTGTATGTATAATTCTTTGGCACGCTCTACAGCCTAAAAGGCTTGATAGATTTTAGCTTGAGAGGTGTCGTTAGATTCGGATTTACAGTGAGAGTTGACACTGGGTACTTACACCAAAATAAAATAAACAAATATATGAACGCAGTTGGGTTTAGTTTCTAAAATAAAAAGTTTAGGTTATTTATAATGCTAAAATAGGCAATATCAGAGGGCTGGGAAGTAATGAGTAACAAAATACCCAGCATAGAAATGACATCGTGGCAGACCTAGGCAAAGTTGGCGAGACGAGCTCGAACCATTCAGCGAAGTATGGGAGGTCCTGACGCACAGCAGAACTGAATGGAGAGCATGGATGGTGGCCTTTGCCCAGCAGTGGGACGTGGCGGGCTGACTGTATCTGTACGATAAATATTTCTCAGTTACTATTGGTTGCTGCAGTACCTACCTAAAATACTTTATATATTGTTGCAGGTAACCTAAAAGCAACAGCCGTAATAACACCCTTTTATAAATACGAGAAATGTCCAACGAAAATAAAAACTCCATACGGTAAACATGCTGTAAGAGGTAAGACAGGCGCTGAGAGAGTTACTGATGCTATTGTCAGGGAAATAGCTAAACAAGATAAGGAAGGTGATCAATGTGATAATACAGAGGTTAAAGACAAATCAGATGAAACAAAGAACACGCAAGAAACTGCTAAAATCGAGACAAAACCAGCTGAAACCAGTAATGTTGATAAACCAAATGTGACAGAAAATAAAGTCACGCCTGTTAAACGAAAAGCGGAAGAGACGATTCAAAAATCGAATAAGGAAACAGTTCCTAAACCAAATACAACGAAAGCTACCCCAAAGGTTCCAGAGAAAGTGCCAACGAAACAAAAGAAAGTTGAATTTAAAACACCAACACAATTTAAGACACCAAGCACTTCAAAACCGAAATATAAAAATAATAATAAAACTACAGTGACAAATAATAAAGAAACAAAAGTTGATAATCAAAGTAAGAATAGTGATTTCGATGAATTGAACGATGAAGATATACTAACGTTGTCTAATGCCATAATTTTAGACGAGTGTAGTGGTTCGGACGATGAATAAATAAGTGCTCATTATTATAAGGAATACTAGTATGCAAGTAAGCAAGTCTGGTCACAATATTGTAAAATTATAAAATAACTTTAAATAAAAAGTTGATAGTTTATTTTTATTTTTATTTCATTTACATGAGACACTACTTACATATTTTTGCCTAAAACTAAACACATATCTTCGTCGAAACAATAACTTAAAATAATCGCAATGTTTCTGTTTAAGAAAACATCTGTTTTTTGGACAGCACATTTCAAAATAAAAATTGTGTATCTATTGCACGTAAAATTGAAATTTTAAATTAATCTACTTCGTTTACATTTGTAATAAAATCTACAAACTTTTCTATAGTTTCAATAGTTTCTTCACACTCTTTCTTCATTGGTGGTTTCACATCACTTGGACATTCACTTATAAGCTTTTGTAAAGCACTATCTTCTACAATATCACTTGTATTTATATTATTAATATTCTCACTTGACTTATCAATACTTTGTTCATTATTCTTTGGCACTATATTTTGTTTAATATCTACATTCATAGTTTCGTTTACATTCATCATGCCTGCGTCAAATTCTTGTGGTTCTTGTTTTATTGTTGTAATTACTGGTGTTTGTATGTGTGTATTTTTTACTTCAGTATTTGTAGTATTTGCATCAGGATCTGGTTTAATTTCAACAATTTGTTCGTTTAGATTTAATTTCTCTGCTTCATTTTTACTTTTATTTAGGGTATTTACTTCTTCAGCATTCATTTCATCAGTAATAACATCACTTAGCCCCATATCTATTTCATTACACAGCATTGTGAGCAATTCGTCAGGTACATCGGGTTCATTCTTAATATTGATGTTCTTTATATCAGTTTCCATGTCATCTTTATTTTTATTTGCTTGTGCATTGTCATTATCAGTTGGTTCAGTTTTTACGATGGTATAGCAATCGTTTGTTTCTTTGGTCATTGTACCTGAAATATAAAGATAACATTTATTTTATCTCGAAAATATGTGTAGTTTGAGCAAAATCTGTTGAATTTAAGCAATATTGGATTGGAACGAAGGAAAAATTTATAACAACACAAAATAAATATAACTTACGATTCTTCTTCCTATTTTCTTTTTCCTCGTCACTATCTATCCAACTATCGTACTTTCCTTCTGCAAACTCTCTGATTAAATTCTCAACGAATTCTGCGTCTTCCTCTCTAGAGTAATGTTGTCGATATAAAGCAAATATGGCTGCACTAGGCATATATTCTGACTGATCAGCCATTACTTTCCGGAACCGTATTAACAACTCAGCTTTACTAACAGAAATAAACTTGGATAACATTTCATCAGAGATTCTGTTAGTGCGATAACGCTTCATTTGTTTTAAGACCTTTTGTATCGGTATTACGAATCTGGGATTTTGTGATATACCTTTGTTCATTTTAACTTGTTCTTCTAGTTGAGTGATCTCTTGTTTGATTGTAACCCAGTCGTTAATGTTAAAAGGATCTGGTTCTATTTTAATATCTTGTTTTATTTTCGGCGTTGTTTTCTTGGGATTAATTTTGATTACAATTTTGGTAGTTTCCTCATCCGAAGATATTTCTCCTTCCTCTGATGTATCGTTTTCTTTTGTTTTGCCAGTAGATTTCTTTGGACTTATATTTATATTGATTCTGGTTACTTTATCTTCTGAGAGATTTTCCCCTTCTTCTCGCTGACTGTAATGTCCTCTTTCTGTGTATCTTGAACTGGATTCTCCTCTTTCGTATCCTCTGTCGTAATATGGTTCCTTTTTGTAATATTTCGATGAGCCGCCACTTTCCCTGCTGGCATAATATCCCTTATTATGATATTTCGTGCGGTCTCCCCTATGGTAACCTCTCTCGTACTCTCTGTCATCGTGACGTCCTCTTTCGTTATATCTTGAGGAAGATTCGCCTCTGTCCCTTTCTCCGACATCATAATGATCCTTATTGTAGGGCCTTGCGCTCCTGTGAAACATTTAATTTTTATTGTAAAAGAACATTTGGCGTCGAACATTTGTCACCCACATTGCTGCCCTTTATTAGGTCTATAAATAGATAAGATCTACTGGTATCACAAATAGTGACAAATCAACTTACGATGCCCGAGGGTCTTTATAAACTTCGACTTGACTTTTCTGACGTGAACGTTCCCTCCATTGACCAGAGGAAGGTGATCCCTTAGCTGGTCTTCTACCACTAGATACTGTTTGAGAAGGTTGTTTTGATGACTGACGGCTTTTGTCGTTGGACTTCCAAGATTCTGATTTCGCGCGTTTCTTTGGAGACCTGAAATTTACAATTTGATGCAAAAAGATTTATAAAGTAGGTATTTGTACTTCGTGGCAGCCGATTGGCGCGCTCTCAGTTATTTTAAGCCCCCCCCCCCTACTGCGGTTTGTATTTCGCGGAACAACCATTGTTTTGATTCACTTTCTATAGTATTGTTATACGCAGATGTTGACCAAAGGAATTCTTCCTCACATAAGTAATACTCACACAGATCTATCCAACGACCTGGATCTGCTCCTCGAGGAATGACTATCAGCATTATGTTTGTTCTGCCGGGACCTCTTCCTACTCTTACGTCTGGGAGACGACGACGAGTCGCTGTCGGAGCTACTTTTGTCTAAATTGCTTTTCTTCTTCTGAAACGATGATTATGCTATTTAGATTAATTATTTAATAACTATGAGTAGACTTGCAATTTAAATAGATAAAGGTTCCCAAAATTATGAACTGGAAATAGTTTATGTTAAAATAGCTTATTAGGAAACCTACTCCTTTTTGGCCGCCTGGTTCGCCTTTTTGGTATAATATGTACTTTTCATATTCTTCTATCTTTTCATCTGCTCTTCTCATTTCACTGATGCCCAGAATATCATGATCTATGTCGTTTAGCGCTGTTTCTAGTTCAAGCAAGCTTTCGTGAGTGCGAAGTGTTCTAGTATTTAAGGTAGCTATTTTTGAATGTTTCAAATAAGTTTAAAATTTCAAAAAAAAAATAAAAACAACATATGAAGAAAAACATAAGAGAACTCATTGGAATTTCTGACCGATTGGCAATACTGAACATTGAGCTACCAGGTTACAAGAAGCTTTGGTCTATTATCCAGGTCTATGCGCCGACAGAAAAAGCCGACCTAGCTGAGATTGACTCTTTCTACTGCGAGTTGTCACGAGCGTTAAGAGACAATGCTGACAAACATATACTACTCATGGGCGACCTTAACGCGCAGGTCGGCGTCAGACAAAATAAGGAGGAGTATGTACTTGGCAAGTTTGGCCATGGGAAGAGAAGCAAAAATGGGCAGAAATTGGTGGAATTCCTAATGGAACACAATCTATCTGTACTCAACACGATGTTCAAGAAAAAACCACGAAATAAGTGGACATGGATCTCCCCCGATGGTTCCTATAGAAACGAAATTGATTATATTATAAGCAATATGCCTAATGAATTCACAGATACATCCGTCATAAGCAAGCTGAACTTCAATACAAACCATAGAATGGTACGGTGTTCTCTAAAGAAACAACAATCAAAAATTTCGAGAAACCACATGAATTCTAACAACTCCGCACAGAAATTACCGCTATCTATAACAAACTCTGACGTCCTCGACGAGATCAAACAACAAATCTTAAACAGCTCTATAGACCCAACGCAAAAATATGAACTACTAGAGAAAAGCCTCAAAACAAACATCAACAATAACCAAAACCACAACAAATATCAGTTGAGCGACCACACCCTGCAATTAATAAAAGAACGCAAAGATCTATTACAAACTATACCAAAAAAGGAATCAATAAAAAAGGTAACAGAGCTAAGTAAAAAGATAAGAGAAAACATACGAAAGGATAGGAAAACCAAGAGATTGAAGACCCTAGAATACCACATACTAAAAACAGGAGGAGTAAAAAAGGCACTGAAAGAACTGAAAGAGTCTGGAAAGGAATGGATACCTAGGCTGAAAAGAAAAACAACAATAGCCTCTAAAAGAAAAAACATTAAAGAATTGGCCACACACTTTTACAGACAGCTATACACCAGGCATTCTCCACAGACACTAAACAAACAACGGGACACACAATCAGAACCAATAACAGATCCAACAAACGACCCAATACCGGAAATTTTGCAATGCGAGGTCGAAAAGGCTATTAAAAGTCAAAAGATAGAGAAATCCCCAGGACCAGATAAAATTACAAATGCTCTGCTGAAAGGTACTATGGAAGATGTCACACCTATCCTCACAAAAATTTTCAACGAAATGATAGTGAAACGCAAAATCCCAGATCAGTGGTTTAAATCCCATATTGTTTTACTGCACAAGAAAGGAAATAAAGACGATATCGAAAATTACAGACCTATCAGTCTAATGTCGAATGTGTATAAAGTATTTGCGAAAATAATACTAGACAGAGTAACCAATACACTGGACGAACAACAGCCAGTGGAACAAGCAGGCTTTAGAAAAGATTTTTCAACTATCGATCATATCCACACTGTCAAACAAATACTCGAAAAATACACAGAATATAATAAAAAACTATACATAGCTTTCATTGACTACAAGAAGGCTTTTGACAGCATAGGCCATAACTACCTGATAGACAGCCTAAAACAACAAGGAGTACACGCAGTCTACATCGACATCATAGGGATGATATACAGTAACAGCAAGGCCAAAATACAACTTGAAAGCCTAGGCAATGAGTTCCCCATTGAAAGAGGTGTGAGACAAGGGGACCCTTTGTCTCCCAAGCTATTCTCGGCAGTTCTGGAAAGCATCTTCCGCAACCTAGAATGGGATGCGTATGGCATCAAAATAAACGGTCGCAAATTAAATCACCTCAGATTCGCCGACGACTTGGTTCTGTTCGAGGAAAATCCAAATAACCTTGCATGCATGGTGACAAGCCTAAACGAGGAAAGTATTAAAGCCGGACTGAATATGAACACAAATAAAACTAAACTAATGACTAACAGCACTGACTGCACCATTAGCGTCAACAATGAACCTCTACAGTATGTGCAGGAATATACATACCTTGGACAAGTTGTCTCCTTTAGAGAACAAATGGCAAAAGAAATAAATACAAGGATTGCAACTGCTTGGAAAAGGTATTGGTCGCTGAAGGAGATAATGAAGTCAAGGGAATTGGGAATGGCTATAAAGAGGAGATCCTGGGACACCTGCATACTGCCATGCATTACATGTGGCTGCGAAACCTGGGCACTAACTAAATCCCAGCGTTCAAGGTGTCAAAGGGCCATGGAGAGAAGCATGACGGGCCATAGAAGGTCAGATAGGGTAAGAAATGTCGATCTGAGAACCAAAACAGGGGTAACCGATGTAGTAACTCGCATCGACCAGCAGAAATGGCGATGGACAGGCCACATGCTTCGGGACACAAAGAAGAGGAGGAAGTGGAGCAGTGAGGTGACGGACTGGTACCCAAGAGATGGTAAAAGGAACCGAGGCAGACAGCACCAACGGTGGGAGGATGACCTCAAGCTCACAGCCGGACCAAACTGGAGGAGAGCAGCAAAAGACAGGTCACAGTGGAAGTCGTTGGAGGAGGCCTATGCCGAGAGGCACACTATGCTAAGAGACATTCTTTAAAAACATTCTATTCAAACTCTGTAAAACTACCGTCTCTTACATAGAATAAAGGGCTTTATTATTATTATTATTATTATTAAAATAGCTTACCTTAGACTTTGCAATTTGCTGGGAGAGACAATGGAAATCGGCTAAAGCTTCGTCAAATTCTACCTTAGTGGAGTAGTCTTGAGATATAGGTCGGCTAGAGGGCAGCACTTTTGCTTTAAGTTTATGTCTCACTCCTGTATTTTAAAAGGGCATATAAATAAATAGAGAAAAAAAACAGTTTATACATAATTGTTTTTTTCCGGTTTCCTAATAAGGAGAACGGGTAATAGAAGGTGTATCATTTTAAGTGCACAAGCAGATGACAGAGAACAGATCAGAGTTGTGTAAACTCCACTGAGATGAGCAACAATCCAAATTATGAAGAAATATAATCCTAATAATCCAGACTCACCATTTTCTGGCTCATACCGATGACCGTCGAGTATGTCCTGAGCAGCCATAGCATCGAATCCAGAACTAAAATCAACACTCAATTGTCTTTTGTTACGAGAGCTTCTTGGCAGCTCCTTTAGTCGGAACGAGCCGATCTCATCCGTATCAAACAGCTTGTGTAAATATGAACCTAAGCGTTCTAGTTCCACCTGTTAATTAATGAGCAAACTGTTAACATTTATTACAGAAAATTAATGTGCACTTATCAAAACTTTTTTGCTAATACTGCATTATTTGATGACCTGGTTTCGGAATGTATAGAATAGAAACATTCTACAGGACCACAACATAGTGATTTCTGTCTAATAAAATGTATTACTATTTAATAGTAAATTCCACCTTTCAATAGCATAAAAGTAAAACTTAATGATGCATACAAGAATGTTATAATTACTTACATATTTAGGAACGCCTTTCAGTAACACAGACACCATGGTGGTGGTAACTTTTAAATTGTCTATTCGTTTTTTTGGAATTATTTCTTCTTTAGCATAAGTACGGTTCTGAAGAACCTGCCGCTAGCAATTTTTTACCAATGGCTCGGCCGCCGGCCGAAATTAAGAAAATAAGCTTTCGGCTTTTTAATAAAACGTAGTGATTACTTACTCTGTGTTTTTAATCAAATTCAAAAGAAGGAAAACTGTCAAATAATCGATATACAAAACCTTATACAAAACAAAACACTTTTTTTTTTTTTTAATTCGTCCATTCAGGACAGGCAAAGATCAGAGACCATGCAGCCTAGTCTTCAGTCGAAACAAAACACTTTGAGTATAAGGTAGTGTTGCCGCTCGATAGGCCAATATCGATAGCCTATCGATAGGTCGAAAAACATGTACACTATCGATAGCACAATCGATAGTATCGATTGTGCTTTCGCTGCAATAGTATCGGTTAACAGCAATACTATCGATAGTATCGATAGTTTCGATCGCTGCCGATCAATGAACTATCGACAGTATTGCTCTCCGATATTGAATATACAATCGATACTATCGATAGTATCGATAGTTTTGCACAATCGATAGTGATCATTTTTTTCATCATCAACTTAGATTCGAAATTGCTGGCCAACTGACTGACCATACTTACTTTATATTCGTCCGTCATACACTTGTGATCATGTCATATATTCTACCACCCATTATGCCTAGTAAGCAGGCATAATGGGTGGTAGAATATATGAATGCAATACTATCGAAAAAATTATAGTGTAGATAGTATGATAGTATCGATAGTATCGATTGTGCTATCGATAGGGTACATGTTTTTGACGTTTAACAATCGATTGTAAAACTATCGATTTTTCGGCAACGCTAGTATAAGGAGGTGCCATGCCGTCTGGATCTGCGTGCCTGGTCCGGCGCAAAATGGGTACCTATTTGTATGGAATTTCAGCTCATCTACCAAGAAAACAATGAAAAACCTGCGCCAACCTTGGCACGTTGTCAAAAAGTCATTTGTATATGAAAAAAAAAATGGGGCCACTCCTTATATTCTTTCCTCATTGACAAAACATCAGTTTTTTTTCAACTACTTTTAATTTTTTACTTGACGACTACTTAAAGTAGTCTACTACTTTGGCGTCTCTCTTATTTTAATCAGACGCAATATCTATTTAGATTATTTTGCTTTGTACATAAAGGAAAGTGCCATAGTATTGATTTGATTATTTTAATCTTTGATTTTAAAATCAAACCGATAAAAATCATAAAAACATGGCCTGCCTACTCTACTCTATCAGACTCTATCTGATAAAATGTCAATCAAAACGATTGACAATTCAATGACATTGACATTATATAAATCATTCGTTCGTCGTTCGTTCTACTCCTGACTGAAAACAAACGCCGCATATTAAAATAAAAAAAAAAAAAAAAAAGTTTTTTTTTCGCTCCTTGTGTGTTGGCTAATACACTTGTCAGTGAGAGTCTAATTCCATTTTAATTTGTTTTCGTTGAATCTCCCGTGATTTTGTTATCATTTCAAAGCTGTGATCTTAAGTGTGGTGTTGGTTTATCTATTTATTACTAACCCGGATATAAAAACCATATAGGTAAGTGTATGTGATCGTCATAACCTATTTCCCAGCATGGTTGGGAACGAGGATCCTCCGGATAGGGGGCCTCCGTCTAAGAGAACGCTTGGCGAGGATAGTTTGCTTGGTAACCCCGTACCGAAATCTAAAAAAACCTCTCCGGAATCTAGTGCCTCATCGGCCTCTAAACAACAGATATTTACCCATCCAGATCTTTTGACCTCTAATAGGCAATATAATTAATGTGATTCGGGTCCTTTCATTGTCCACCTGTCTAAGGAAGTCCTTGACGAATCCTCTACAACCTCAATTAGAGCCATCAAGATTGGCCAACTTCTTGTGACAAATGGAGTCCGTGGCATTACCAGTGACGGAATTAAAAAAATAGGTAGAAATAGGGTTTCTATTGAATTTTCGTCCCCCTCTTATGCCAATTCCTTCCTATCCAACCCCATCCTACAGTCCAATAAAATGGTTGCCGAAATCCCCACTTTCCACTACACCAAAATGGGCTTGGTCCGCGGAGTTCCTGCTGACCTATCCATGGATGAATTCGTCGAATCACTGGAAATCCCTACAGTCCTTACCCATGTCCTTAAAGCCCGCCGCTTGAATAGAAAAAATAAAGTTGACGACAAAGTAGAATGGGTTCCAACTAATACAGTGGTCCTCACATTCAAAGGACAAAGGCTCCCTGAGCGTATTTACTCTTACAAATCATCCCTCCCAGTTGAAACCTACCAGCTGCCAATAATACAGTGCCTAAATTGCTGCCGTTTTGGACACGTTCAGACGCAATGTAGGTCCAAACCCAGGTGTTATCGCTGTGCTCAACCACATTCTGGACAATCTTGTGAGATTCCCAGCGAACTGTCCACTTGCCTATACTGTTCGGGCAAACATTTTGCTAATAATAAAACCTGCCCTGAGTACTCCAGACAGGTAGCCATAAAAAAAATGATGACAGAAGATAATATTTCGTTTCAAGAGGCTTTCCTCCGCATCCCGGCATCCCGTCGCCCATTCTCCGAGGTTGTATCTGCATCTCAAGATGAACCATCTATTTTATCCCACCCCATCCTCCGTAGATATTCATCTCCTGCCAGCCAGGCCTCCACTCCGTCCTCCTCACACCGCAAAACAGTCTTCCTGCAGCCTCGTCCTAAGCCCACAATTGCCCCTGGATACGACCGTCAATCCCACATGGAAATTACCTCCACACCTTCCTCCTCCCTCCCTAATGGTTCCGCCCTCTACTCCCAAGTTGCTGGAATCTCAACTGCTCCCACCCCAGGTCCGGAGGACCTCGTCGAGTACGGCGTCAACCTCCTCATTAGTTTTCTCTCCAGTTGGAGTGACTGTATACCGCCCAACGCTGCCCTCAAATTAGCCCGTCTCCAGCCATTCCTTAACCAGATCAATGGCTCCTTTTCAAATACTCCAATGGAATAGTCAAAGTATCCGTCCCAAAAAACACGAAATTACTTACCTTATCAACAAGTACAACCCTGCTGCCCTGGCCATCTCGGAGACATGGTTGGTTCCGGATTCTCGTTTTAGAGTGTCTGGATTCTCCTGTCTCAGGGATGATCGGGGTGATGGGTATGCTGGTTGCTGCTTGTTGATTAAACATCCTTTCCCTTTTACTCAAATCCCTCTTCCTGCTCACAGTGATAGCATCAATGCTATTGCTGTTAAACTTTTAAATTATTCTATTTTATCAATTTATATACCTCATCCACATTCCTCGCTTATACCTGACTTATATCTTATTATTTCATCCCTTCCCACTCCACTTATCATCCTCGGTGACCTTAATGCTCACCATTCCGCTTGGGGTTCTTATAAAACAGACGTATTTGCTCTCTCTCTGGCTGAATTATTTGATGAGCACAACTTATCCGTTCTCAATGATGGTTCCCCTACTCGTAGAAATTATCCCAACCAAAATCCCTTTTCCGTGGTTGACCTCTCTATATGCTCTTCTTCCCTAGCGTCACTTTCTTCCTGGAAGACCTTGTCCAGCACTCACGGCAGTGATCATTATCCTATTTTAATTACCTTTTCTCAAAATCCCACCCCTTCATTTGACCCCAACCCTCTTTTAAAATATAAGCTGTCAAAAGCTGATTGGCCTGCATACTCAGCTACTCTTGAACTTTTGGTCAGGGCTCTCCCTTCTCCTTCCATCGAAAACGTCCTCTCTGTCTATTCCCAATTCTCTTCCTCTTTGATTTCCTCTGCTGACTCCCATATTCCCAAAAAGTCCTTTAACCACAAGCTCTCTACCCCTTGGTGGGACGCCGATTGCTCTAAAGCCATTAACGAGCGCTGTGAGGCAGAACTAACTTATTCTTTGGAGATGTCAAATGAAAACTTTTTCTCTTACCAACGAGTTGCAGCTGCTACCAAAAGAACTCTCAGAAATAAAAGAACTTTTGGATGGCGAAAATATTGCGAGAGTATCTCCCCAAGGTCTCCCCCTTCCTTAATCTGGAGACAAATTAGACGATATAGAGGATCCTCCGTCCTTTCCAATCCATCCTCACATGATCCTTCCATTTGGCTGGATGCTTTTTGTGATCGGTTAGCCCCTCCCTCAGCTCCGCCTCTTGACTCCATCATCTCTCCTCCCTGTCTCATAAATTCCTCTGACCGTTTTGACGCTCCATTTTCAATCGAAGAACTGACATGCGCTGTTGATGGCCTGTCAGACTCGTCCCCCGGAATTGATGGTATTCCCTACTCCTTCATTTCAAAATCCTCAGACTTTTCCAAAAAAACTTTCCTCTCCCTTATTAACATATTTTTCGCTTTTGGCTTAATCCCTGAAGATTGGACTTCACAAATAATAATGCCTATAATCAAACCTGGTAAGGATCCTCTGTCCCCTTCTTCCTATAGACCCATAGCCCTTTCCTCTACCCTACTAAAAATTGCCGAAATTATGATAAAGAATCGTTTGGAGTGGTTATTGGAGAGTCGCAATATACTATCAAAATCACAATATGGCTTCAGGAAGGGTTTCGGCACCCTTGATAGCCTCAGTATATTGACCACCGATATTCAAATCGCATTTAAGAAAAAACAGTATCTTATAGGTGTCTTCCTTGACATTTCTTCTGCATACGATAACGTTCTTCTTCCGGTCCTCAGGCAGAAAATGCACAATCTGAGTATCCCTGCGAGGTTGACTCGATTTATTTGCAACCTACTCATGTCAAGGACGATCTACGTCCGATCTAACGGCTCCTTACTCCCTCCTAGATCTGTTTCGCGCGGGCTACCGCAGGGTTCCGTCCTAAGTCCTCTCCTATACAGCTTATACACCTCTGACCTTGAGCACTCTGTTACATCCTTCTGTGATATCTTACAGTACGCTGATGATTTAGCCCTCTATGTTTCTACGGACTCCATATCCGAAGGTGAAACCCGTCTTAACTCCGCGTTAGAATACCTCAACACCTGGTTAACGGACCACGGCTTATCCCTTTCTGCCTCCAAGAGCTCCACAGTAATATTTACGAAAAGAAGAATTGTCCCGGACTGCGTCGTTTCAATTGAGGGCGAATCTATTCCTCAGGCTACTCAAGTTAAATTCCTCGGAGTCATCCTGGACACTCGTATGACAGGCATCCCTCACTCAAAATATATCACTGAAAAATGTGAAAAAGGAGTCAACATCCTAAGAGCAGTTTCAGGCATTAGATGGGGTGCTCACCCTTACTGTCTTAAGCTTCTCTATAATGCTCTTGTTCGAAGCCACTTTGATTATGGTTCTATTGCCTTGGGACCTTGCAATAAACTAGCTTTAGAATCTTGGACAAAAATTCAATCTCGGTGCCTCCGTATAATTCTTGGAGCTATGAAGTCATCCCCACTTAATTGTCTCCAAGTAGAGTGCTCTGATCCCCCCCTTTCCCATCGTAGACAGTACCTTAGTGATAGATTCTTCTATAAAATTCTCCAGTTCTCTAATCATCCCTTGCTTCCGAAACTAGAATTACTCCGAGACCTTGTTCAAGATGATAGAAATCCTCTCCTAAATTCTTTCTCCCATTATCTAAGTCTGCCTCATCCCGTCTATCAACTGAATCATTTCCCTTTATTCTCTGTTCCTTTTGACTCCTTAATATTTCAACCCTCTTTTATTAACTTTGATATTGGAAAGGGCTCTCCAATAGCCAATAGCTTACTTAATGAGAAACTGAGTAGTGAGTATCCAGACTGGCTAACTATTTACACTGATGCCTCCAAAACCTCTAATGAGGATCCAGT
Source organism: Anarsia innoxiella (assembly GCA_947563765.1). NCBI lineage: Eukaryota > Metazoa > Arthropoda > Insecta > Lepidoptera > Gelechiidae > Anarsia > Anarsia innoxiella. The sequence goes on from OX387416.1 coordinate 4,222,463, forward strand.
TGGAGCAGCCGTTTGGATACCCAAATATAATATTATTTTAAATTTCAAATGTCCACCTCAGACCTCTATCTTCACTGGAGAAGCCATTGCTATCTTAGAAGCCATTTCGTACATTCTCTCTCATAATCTTAACAAATCGCTCATCCTTTCTGACTCCCTCAGCTGCATTCTTTCCATCCGCTCGATCCCATTTAAATCCAAGTCTTCTCCTCTTATACTTATGATTAGAAAAGCTCTATACGAATGCTCCCAAAAAAACATCATTGTTTTCTTGTCTTGGATCCCCAGCCATTCTGGCATAACTGGCAATGAGGCTGTGGACTGGTGTGCCAAATCCGCCAGTCAAATAGGCTCCAATTCTCATCCAGAAGTTTATCCTCAAGACCTGTCCCTCTCCTCTAAAGGTCGCCTCAACACAGCCTGGAACAACTCCTGGTCCCATTCCAAACTTACAAAAGGCAAGTTTTATTCCTCTCTTCAACCTAACATCCCCCCTACACCTTGGTTTTTCAAATTTAGAAATATTCCCAGATCACTATGCTCTACAATTTGTCGCATGAGACTTGGCCACTCTTGCACTCCGGTACACTTAGCTAAAATCAGGATCAGGGATAGCTCTTTGTGTGAATGTGGGCTCGATGAAGGTGACCTGAATCATATTTTCTTTAATTGTCTAAAACTTAGAATATCACTGTATAATGTTCTGCCCCCACAAATCCTACGTCCTACCAACATGCAGACTCTCTTATCTCTCTGTGATTCTCCCTTTGTTCTCTTACTCTCAAAATTTATTTCATATAATAACATTAAACTATAATTATTATGTATATTCCAATATTTATTTTTAGACCTTATTATGTACCTACTTATTTATGTATTTATAACATTGTGATTGTGATTTTTTGTTTGTGTTTGTCCACAGATCGTTGCCACCGTCCTGATAATAAATAAGAATTTTAAACCTCAACTACCTAAATAACTGATCAAAACTCCATTGTGTATTCTCTTCACTACAGGACATTGGCGAAATTGAGTCTATACATCAGACGCCACTAATCAAATATTGAATTGAATTGAAAATAAAAAAAATAAAGCACGAATATTTCCTCAAAAAATCTAAGATATTGAGTAAATAAAACTTAGGAAAGTAAAGCAATAACGTCATCACCATGTCTATTATAGGCTTAAAAAACATACCCGTGAAGGTGAGTTGATTAAGCTTCGTTACAAAATGTTCTGGCAAAAGTAACCCTGATAGAGGGTTTGGAAGCCCTCTTGCTTGAGGGGCTGGTTCCATTTCCATAGCCAGACAGATATAGAAGTTAACTTACAATGGAGGTTTTAAATTTTGCTTCTAGAATCATTTGAAAAGCTGCATGAGCCGCAGGGAGCCCTAGTCTGTTTTATAAGCCATGGTTCTTTTACGTGTTAACTGGTTGGTCTTTTCAGGTTTCATTACCGCAGCTGGTCAAAACCATTTCGAGACCTATCCGTGGGCAGTTCGAGGCGTTAGGCTTTAGACCGGCTAAGAAAGGATTTAAAATAGGCTTTGTGAAGCTCTCTGAAAGATTGGATCCGTTGCAAGTGATGCAGGCTATTAAAGAGTCAACTAGATTCGTAGCGTTTATGCCGAGTCATGTTCCAGATGTAAGTATAGGTTGTGAGAGAATTTTTGAGTTTTAAACTATAAATTTTACACTATTTTTGTTGCTTACTTTGTACTGCAATTATTAGCAATAAATAAGTATCATAATACTACTGTGCCAAGCAAAAAATATTTTTCGAAATTTTCACTGAGTTTATTTTTTAAAATATGTATACAATTTTATTCACTTAATATAGGTAACAAAACAAATGTCAAAAAATTACAAATTCATACTTATCAAACTAACAACTAATAAAACAACCCCCCCTGGACGTTCCCGGTGGAAAGGTGCCCATGACGCTCGCCGCGTTTCCACGTTGAATGGCGATGGCCAACCTTTGCACCAAGAACGATGCCGAACGGGGGTCACCTGTTCTGTCGCTCAGTCTTTTACCTAACTCCTTCACAAAAGCCCTACACTCACCACTCCAACTGCCCATAGTCTCCACAGCCAACGGAACGAACTCGTAAAGCAACTCTAGAGACGCGTACTTTAATCTCTTTCTGCAGCCGGCGTCATCCGCGGCGGCTGACGGAGAGTGGCTGGTGCGACTCAGGTGGCTGGTGGCGAGCGTGCAGACGCATGTTGCGTCCCAAATAAGACACTTGCCGTTCCTCCACGGCACCAAAGTCAGCCCGTCCGGTCTCTTCCCATCAGATCTGCTGAGTCCCGGGGGCTCCAACATGCAAGGGACGTTTGCCGATATAAGGGCCCTACGAACTATATCGTTCAGAGCATGGTGTCGCGAGAACCTGCCTGCGCATCGCCGACAACTCAATGCGTGATGGCCATCGGCCCCTACCGTAGGACCACAGGTGCATATATGGGGTTCACACACCTTGCAGCCCAGGCGAAGAGCCACCGCCACACGTAGAGAGTCGTCATCAAGTAAAGTGCCCAGATGGGACGAAGGTAAGGCCTGTAACCCTGCTTCCGGTTGCGACACAGCTCGCAGTCTAGCCTTATCGGATCCTGCAGCTCTCTCCACCAATTGATCTTGGAGTTGCTTCACTCCTACCACATCCCATGAGTGGTGGATGTGTGTTGCCTCAGGGATAGCCGCACCCGCGTTGAGGGTCGTCCAAGCCGACAAGGCGTCCGACACAAAAGGGATGCTCGTCTCGCTACCATTAGAATGGAGTAAAAAAGCAACGAGATTTGAGACCCCATGTGCCGAAGCCAAGAATGCTGGCAAGCCCATGTCACGCGCGCAACGTATCCCGAGACCACCACAACGAATTGGCAATGTCGCTTTACTCCACTGTGTCTCATCTAGGGCGACATTCAGGATTGACTCCGCCACTGATTTTAGGGCTTCGTCAAACGAGGAGACTTCCTCAGAACAGAGCCAAGTGGGGGTGGTCCGCAACAAATAATTAATTTTAGAGCAAAGCACATGCGCAACAAGATAATAGCAACATGAGCAACATTAAGTCGGTTTTGAGCCGCTAAAAAAAGCTGCTTCCGAGTAGAGATTGCCTCAGGGACAGCAGAGAGGAAAATAGGGGAACCTAAAAGACAGAATCTGACGGAGTCAGTTCCTTGAGACCGGGAAGAAGGGAATTGAAACGAGAGAAGTGGGAACGAGCACCTGTATCGCAGGAGAAAAACTCGCACTTTGAGGGGTTCACCTCCAGACCCAGGAATCTAAGACGGGGAATTAAAGCCTCTAGGTCCTGTAACACGTCTTCCGGCTTACCCCCAATAGTGCCATCGTCCAGGTACCAGATTTTGTCTTCAACCTCACTCAACAGCACGTCTCTTTCCAAAGTGTTAAATGCGTTGCGAATATCTAATTTTAGCACTATGGAGTCTTCATTCTCTGGATTCATTACGAAGCTTCGCGTGGCGTGGATAGCTGCCTCGCATCCCAGTCGTGTCCCAAAACCCAATTGGTGTGGCTGTAGGTATTCGGCCATTCCCTCCTTAACGACGCGGCAGGCTAGTTTGGCAGTCAAACGGCGAAAAACGCTACCGATGGCTATCGGTCTCAAGCCACCATCTTTTTTAGCCAGAGCAAATAGTGAGGCCCCGTACAAATAAGGACACACAATTGGGTTCAATTGACTGCTGAGCAAAAAATTTGCTAGTTTGGTTAAACAACCCAAGAGACGCCTACCATTATCTGCAGCCGACACAGAAGTTAATTCCTTTAAATGGCCTGGCCTGATCCCATCCAAGCCCGCCGATGAACCCGTATAGAAAGAGTTGAGCGCCACGACCACATCCTCTTCGGTGACTGTCGCCGCAGTATGTGATAAACCCGAATCTGGGGGAAAACTAAGAGGACGTGATGGACTCGGATGCTTCAATTTTAAGGCAGCAAGCGTTTCGGGACCCTGCTGCGCGAAGGAATCATCTGACGTTAAGAGACGGACAGCACCCCTTAAATCGCCCTCAAACACCTTCGACTCTATTTGTTTATTCAGAGAGCGAGACGCGGAAACCGACTTCGAAGTTAATTCCATGTCGCTATTCTGACCCAATGATAAGACATTAGCCTTAACTTTAGAAGCTACGTTACCTGGCAACTCTTTCGCAGGCACTCTTAGGGCTGTAAAACGTTTTTTTTTTAAATAGAAATTTTTGTTTTAATTCGTATTCATACATTAATCACTAATGCAATCATGTTATTTCAGCTGCCCCCTGTTAGCAAAAAGGTCAAAACACAAGTGAATCATATCATAAAGGCGCATCCAGAATTAAGCCAAGCTCAGGTGAATAAAAACTAGATACTTACCTACTTAATTTTTTTATTAGCATATTTCGTCCCACTGCTGGGCAAAAGCCTCCTACGCTTCTAAGATTCCTGTTATTGGCTGCTTCCCACCAACCCACTTAAAATTACCAAACATTTAATACAAGCTATAAATGAATAATATTATGTAATTTTTAGACATTTGTGCTCACTCATTTTGAAATAATGGCGGAACTTGAGAGCAAATACACTGGTCTGTACAATTTAAGCAAGAAAACTGGACATAAGCTACTAGACAGCATTGCCAGGGTAAGTACATGATATAGGCTCAATTTATATTGATACAGAATCAAAGCGAATTTCCAAAACTGAACTTAAGAAATTCAACTTTAACTCAACAGCTTAGTGCAAATACTACTTTGATATTTTAAAAAGACGCGCGAACAGCTGGCTAACAGTTTAATTTGAATGATTTCGAACTTGGTCGCATAGTAAATCTTGTTTGTTATTACGAGTACGTGCAAATCCTTTTCTATCGTTCTCTAATTAAAAGTAGGTGACTTTTAAATAAGGAGCGTTGAGGGAATGTCCAAGAATATGGATGATGACTTCATTAAAAATATTGCATTATAATTAGTCCGTCTTTAAGGCTATTAAAACATAATTGAAAAACATTTTTTACCTGATCAAACACATAAATAAATATAAACATACAGAGCATCAAAGTTATGGAGTGGGGACATTGACGTCACTTCTAGGTAAAAATCGTACTTAGGCGTGACGTCACGAGCAACTTTAACCCAGTGTATCTTTGACATTTTTAGAAGAGAAAAAATATATAGAAAATACGTGTCCAATATTTTATGCAATGGACTAAAAAATTTTTTTTAGTCATCATGCCTAATAAACAAATCTACCAATCTTACAGACAATCTTTGAGCGTCTAACACCAATAGCAAAAGATGATCCCAAAACCTTAGAATCTGGGTTCAAGTTCAGCAAGGCGTATAGAGCCAAGTTCCCGCACTTCGGGGACTTCCAGCTGATCTTATCAACCCTACATCGGCTGCAAGACGCGGCGGGGGCACCACGGACGCAGTTGTCCGAGGCTGAACTAACTGCCGTCACTGCTCAACCTATCAGTAAGTACCTTAATGTTAATTTTTTAAATCGTTTTTCAAATAGAATTGTAGGAATTTCTTCTCTAGTGTATGCAGGTTTCCTTACGATGTTTTCCTTCACCATTAGCGAGTGGTAATCGAATATTAAATCCGTACATGGGCAATGAATGTCAGAGGTTACAGGCCGGGACTGGAAATCGCGTCTTCAAGATTGGCGGCGGGCGTTTTACCAACTACGTTACCGCTCACTTGAGAGGAAATTCGAAAGTGTATGCGAAAGCCTGCATTGTAGCAACGTGATGGATTACGGCCTTATCACTCTCGTAGAGTAGGCTCAAGCCCCTGTAGTGGGGACATAAAAGGGCTGATGGTGATTTAGGAGTTTAGTAGACTACTATTTTGTTCAACTACAATTTTTTTTTCAGTGGTTGACAATGTACCTCTAGATAAAGTGAAAGCGGCATGCAATAAATACTCGGACCGGATTATAAAAAAGGTAACAATTTAAATGGATTTTATTTAATAAGGTTGAGATAGCACTGATATTACCTAAGCTTTACATTTAAAACCAGCTCTATATTAATATTTTTAAGGTAAAAAGTGCTGCATTTAAAATAAAAAAATATGATTTATTTCTAGATATTGGAACATGTGGGAACTTACCAAACAGACATATACGCTGAAGACAATGAAGAACAAATCGCAAAGAAAAGGGTCCAAGATGAAATAAAGAAGGTCTCTCAATATTTACCAGAGGTACCTACTTGTTATATTTATACTAGAGGCTGCCCGCGACTTCGTACGCATTTATCGCCATATCTTGGAAAAAAAAACATGATATCTTAAAATAATATAGCCTATGTGTTATTCTGATGTATAAGCTACAATATTGCCAAGTTTTATCAAAATCGGTTCAGTAGTTTTTGCGTAAAAGAGTAACAAACATCCATCCATCGGCACAAACATTGACATTTATAATATGAGTAGGACGATTCAGACAAGCTTTTTTATTTATCAATACCCACACATAATAATTATTATATTGTTGAAATAATTTTAGCACATAAATTATAAATATTTGATTGTATTTCAGATCATCAAACAAGTGATCTATAATCATTTAATACCTCAAAAGATGCCGTATCACAGAATAAGGGTAAGTTATGTCTCATGAAAAAAGTAAGAATGCTTTAAAGTTTGTAATCCTTAGGGTCGGCGCACACCTGACTGAGCGCAGCGCAGAGCATTTTTGTAGTCGCTTCGATGCTCTGATGCTCGTTTGTTAACTGATTTTGAATATTATTTTAATGACAACAATGTCGATAATAATATGACAATCAAGAATGCTCTGCGCTGCGCTCCGTCAGGTGTGCGCCGGCTTTATTTAATCCTATTAATGCTTAATCATTGTCATTATTATATTTAAGAGTTAGATTCAAATGCAAATCTTTATTTGTGTTGAAGCGTCCGCCATTTTAAGCCTATCTTTTGCTAATGCTTTGACTTCTTGATACGACATGATGTTTGTGACGTGACATGACGTGTTTTAAGGTAGAAAAAGACGGAACCCACGTACGCAACGCCCACTAGACCCACGCACACGTGGGATAGCGTTGCGTGTGACTAGTGTACTTATGTTTTTACCCGACTGTACCAGAAGGAGGGTAATGTTTTTCGAGAGTATGTAGTTTTGTATGTAAGTATGTATAGATAGAAATTCTTTATTGCACACAAAGAAATACAAATACAACTTAAAACTAAAACATTGTGCGCAAAGGCGGCCTTATCACCTAATTCCTTTGTATACCTAATTCTTTGTGCACGGCTTGATGGATTTTAACTTGAGAGGTGACGTTAGATTCGTATTTACAGTAAGAGTGACAATGAGTACAATAAAATAAAAAATAAATAAAAATAAGCAAAATAAAAAATTTTGAAAAAGTTCACGACGCTAAAAATCTAATCAAAAAATAATAAAATAACTCAAAAGCCCCGACCGAGGAATATGCTCCGTTCCATCGTGGGTAAAAATGTGTTTTTTAAACGCAGTCGGTTTTTTTTTTAAAATAAAATGGTTAGTTTATTAAATAATATATTTTATTTGTAGGTGTACGGCGAACCTTACCTACCGTCAGTAAACAGCCCGGATATAATGGCGTTCGGTCGCCGACACCGCGCCGTCAAAGTGATGCGCTCCGACAGAATGTTCAACATGATGAAACTCAACGTGCCCGTGGCGCAGTACAACGCAATTATTGCCGAAGATGGCGTTGTCATGGGTAAGGCTTTGTAACAGTAAGAGGGTATAAAGCCGAAACACAGCGATAGTCCTCATGAAACTGAACAACTTTCCCAAAGGAACATGGGTCGTAACTCGAAAACAATTTTTGGATCGCCCATACTTACTCGATCAGCTGACCGGACATATTGTATGGGGAGGCGAATTTTTTTTTAGTTACGACCCATGTTCCTTGGGAAAAGTTCGGTTTGATGAGGACTATCGCTGTGTTTCGGCTTGATACCCCTTTTCTGTTACACCCTGTATAAGATGGCTGTTATTAGAGATCGATAGAAAAGGATATACATGTACTCGTGATAACAAACAACCTTTTTTACTATTGGACCAAAATCGAAATCATTCCAAAATTTTCTCTCCATACATAATACATCAGCTGATAGTGTTCATTTTATGAAAGAAGAATTTTTTAAAATTTATTTTATTTTATTTATTAAAATTACAATTCAAAAATTATGCTAACATTAAACTACAACGGCGTAACAAAAACCTATTTAGGTTTGTCCGTACACCGGTAATGATTTCGAACTTGATCCATTAGTAAACATTGTTTGTTATCACAAGTACATGTATCCTTTTCTATCGTTCACTTAATTAAAAGTCACATTATAGACCGTTGCGAAAGGGAGATTGATTAAATTAACGAACTGTTTTTAAAACGCTAATTAATACCTTGTTTATTTGTTGTACAATGCGATCACAGAGGACAAAGACGGCAAAGGTAAGGTGTCTTTAAAGCCCGTTTCATTAAGGGACTTTAAGTTAATGAACTCCTTTCATACACAGTATTACCTTTGTTTGCGCAAGTTTCTGTAGTTTTTCGATTCGTTTCGATGCCCAAGTGTTGTGTTAGTTAGCCTTTATTTTTCTTTCTAAAAATGTTAGGATCATTCAACTGTGATAAGCTTTTGTAAGCTTCAGCATCAAGCGAAATGAAATAAATATTCAGTTTATTGACTATTAACTTTAATTATGTATCATTTCTCCAAATCCAATTGAATATTATTTGGCAATGTCGGATTAAGTTAATGGGGATGATAACTACATTCGAAAATTCAAAAAATAATTAATCCGTCTTTTAAGCTATTAAAAAATATTTGAAACACTTTTTTACCTGATCAAATACATAAATAAATACAAAGATACAGAGCATCAAAGTTACGGAGTGGGGTATTGACGTCACTCCTAGGTAAAAATCGTACTAAAGAGAGACGTCATGAGCAACTTTAACCAAGTGTATCTGTGTCATTTTTAGTTTAAGAGAAAAAAGAAAAAATACGTGTCGAGTATTTTAAAATAATCTATGTGATGGACTAAAAAAATTTTTTGTCATCATGCCCATTATGTTTTTACAACTGAATTATATCATTTTTACTAGGTATGTTTTCACATAGTTACGAATTTTCTTTCGCTTCATTGACAGCTGACGCAAAACTAGTAGTACGTTCCTCAGAGCGGCCTACATACAAGGTGCCTCGAGATTTGGTCGTGGAAATGAAAGCGACGTTCGGAGAGAAGCACGAGGGAACGGATCAGGTGTATGACGAGGAACTCGATATTTACGATGACGAATCCCAAGAATAGGTTTTGTTAAGTTAAAATAGAGCTGTAATTTGAATATTTAAGTATTAAATGAGGATTAACGGTATTTTTTGGAGTTTTATTATTATTTAACAGTTTATTATAAGATAAAAGAAATTTCTTTCTGCAGACCCCACAGAGAGAGGTGATAGCATAAAGGCAGGATAGTCACTTAACCTATAAACAATAAGTATAAGTATAAACCTACACATATATATTCGATAAATACACATACATAAATATGATAATTTAGATAAATATATATATATTGTATTCTCTATGATAAGGAAAGATAGTGCTCTTAATGTGTTTTCTTAATGTTTTGCGACTACTTGTTCCGTTTTGCTGTCACAAATTATGTAACGATTGTAGCGAATCGGTGTTTAAAATCGAGCATCCCATACTGACAGAGGTTATAGATTCTTCAGTAACATCGCTCTCAGGGATGCCTCGCCTAATAGCCGAATAGTCATTTGACAGCTTGGGTACACTTCTCCTTATCAGGTAACTTCACAGGTAACTTATATAAGACATTATGTGCCCGTTTCAAGGCCTACAGATAAAATTCAACTGAAAGATAAACCTATGTCTGTTTCATAAAACATGACGTTTTAGACAGAGACAGGTATAAAATATCTATCAGATAAATTTTATCTGTAAATAGTGAAACAAGCCCCAAAAATAAAACTCGTTTTACACATAAATGAAACATAACTTTATTCAGATCTCACGATTCGGTTACAAAAAGATCAAATTGTAAAATAAATAAAAATTGTAATTATAAAAATGCATTATCAATGCAACAGATTCTTTTTAAATATTTCGTGTATTCACGTCAAAAAATAACAAAGCTTTTACAAACTATAGCTAAAATCGCACAGAACTAAATTGACTGGCCTGACCTTTAACAAAATTGACCTGACCTGACCTGACAATAATTAATATTATATTCTGATTTCACTACATTGGAATGAAACATCGGTGGAGTAAAAAAATACTGTTCTCTTATTTGTACTTTGAAATGGAGATTAGGTGAATTAATGCACTTGTGATTTAATAATTTTATTTAAAAAAATAATTGCGACGTTCAAACCAAGTTAAAATTATATAAATTCAAATATTAAAGCTTCGTTAAATATAAATTTTAAGTCAAGTGATACATTTTCGAAAGTTATTTTGACAAAAATTACGACATTGAAAATTTATAAAAATGCCAATAAATTAGTAAGTTACTATGAAAATGATTATACCCGTATTCAATAATTGTATTAGAAATATGATAAAATCAGTTAATTAATTTAATTAGGTATTTTGTGACTTAGATCGTATAGGATTTACAAATGAATAAGTACATATAATACATCACTTCGTTATCAAATAGGCCCTTATAAGGAGTATTATTGGAAGATATATTATAAAATATTATTTATAGAAGTTTATATTAAATAACACCAAGGGTTGTTTTCTATTTTGAATAAAAAGAGTAGAAATAAAAAAATGGCAACACAGTAACGTCGTCCCTTTCGAATCAAACTAACAAAAACGAGACGACACTACAGTGTTGCCACTTTTTAATTTCCACTCTTTTTGGACAGACTATAGTTGTTTCTTCAAGTTAAAATAAGTTAATATGTGGATGATAATTAGCATTATTTAATATAAACTTTATTACGATACTTTGGCTATATATTTTCCGAGAAAAATGGCGTTTAGATCAAGAAGACCCAGTTTTATCTATCTATCTAAATATATTATATACGTGCGTTAAATAACAATGTTAACTTTTACCCGCTTGCACTTAAAGTACCTCTTTTCATGTATTTTAAATTTTAACTTGAGATTTATCTATTTAAGCAATAATGCTAATATTGCATGCCATGCGAATAATATTTTTAATTAAAGATGTTTTACTTCATGTATAGTGAGGATCTTTTATTTCATGTAAAGTGTGTGCGTCAATTAAAATTAGTTTTGTTAAACGAAACTGTGCAAATATATCTATCCTTTTCTGTCTCTTCAGAATTTCTATCAATCAATTAGTGCAAGAGGGTAAAAGCGAGCTTAAAGCTACGGCAATAAGCCTCAAAGTACAATAGTAAGGCATTCATTGGACAATGTAGCGACATCTATGAGTAAACTGTGCGATTCAGCCAGTCTTCCAGCGAAAAGGTTGCGTACTCGCCGCCGGATGACCTCCCCTTGAACGTATCTGGTAAAATAAAAAATATAAAATTAAAAAGTAAAAATAATTGGCGCGAAAGTTACAGAGGTTAAAAAGCGTGGTTATTTGTGCGGAGTGGACTTTTTAGAGCGTTTTCTTTGCATAAATAAAGTTTTAAATACAGATAAGTTTTAATTAATAAAAGTTAAAGAATTCGTCTAAAAAGTCCAAAGTAAATGAGGATGTATTGTCTGCAAACAGTTACGTAGTTTTCTAATAAAAAGTAAAGGAAAATAGTTACATATAAAATAATTTAAATAAAAATATTTTACCACAATCACTGAAGCAAACAATATTTTAAATAAAGACCGAACGGGAATCATTTATTAAATTAAAAATATTACTAGTTGCTATAATGGCAACACTGAAGCTTAAAATAACTTAGCTGCCAGGCCGAAAAGAAAAACAAAACATCAATAAGTATCAAAGTTTCCCGCGCAATCAGTGCAAAATGGCGAAATAGTTTACCCTGACCAATATTTTGCGTTTGTTTGACCATATTTTTATAGTAATAAATAATATTGAAATTCAAGTAAAAATAGTTTAATAACTCTATAGTAACGTAGTGTTTTATAGATTCACGAATTTAAATTTTCTTTTTCAATTTTGGCAATCATGCTAATTCCATATTCTGCCACTAACAGAAAAGGAATGGAAACGAAATAATAATAATTTGAATTAAGGTCGAGCTTCCATAAATACTGTTAAATAAAGAATAAATAAACTATGTTTCCATATTTTGTTACCATAAACAATTTAAAAAGTTACTATTTCAAAGTTACAAATCCAAAATGTCGTACACAATCACAAGATCATTGGTCAGGGTGTTTTACACCGATATGTTTGTATACTTGTGGTATTCCGCAGTCCTGTAGACGCGTTCATGCGTTCCATCCGAGGTCGCGCTCGAGATTCTCAAGCGGTTCGTTGTTTGCTGTGTTCGGTAATTCACTTATTATTATATCTAGTTTATAGCTAAGTAGATTACTACGTTTTATAATTTATAATACCTACGTTTTTGTTACGTAAAACTATCTAAAAGTTAAGATTACATTTTATAGGTATTGCATGCAAAAAGCGAAAACAAAACACTCATGATAGTTATTTTTTTCTGTAAAAAAATCCTGTAATTTAATGTTACTATAAGAAAAAAGGTTTTGAAAAAAAAACCTTTTTTATACTTTATGTACCCTACCTACTTAAGAAAAACATTATTATAAAAAGTAGCTTATTTCATAATATAAGCCCTTGATGAAATTAGCTATATGCATGCAAAGAGAAATAAAATATCAATAGAAAAGTCACTTGGCTACAGAAACGAAGTCAAGTAGGTGGGGCTTAAAAAGACAACCTTAAAAAATGTTGCCTGTCTTAATTTCTTTTATTCGTTACTTCCGATACCTTAGTATCGTAAACGATGGGGTTTATATGCTATCCTGTACTATCAGATACAACAGGAAAGGCAACTTTACATTTTGTATGAGAGTCAAGTAAATAAACTTACCGATCATACACTTGAGTCGCACGGCGCACATTATGAAGTCATCGAACTGAATGTAACCATCGGAACCGCCGTATCTGGAAACAGAATCTAATTCATTTTCGATACTAATGATTATTTTTGCTTTTGTTTATTTATGTGTCGGTTATTGGTTCCATTAAATTCCCGTGTAAATAGTTTTAGAATGACCGTTCGTGGCTTAAATTTGTTATGAGGACAAAATTCTACAAATGTAGCTCTTAATTGACACGGTCCTAAGGTAGCAGCGGCAGTAGATGCTGAAATTTTGTTTTACTTACTTACCACAGACTAAAACAGACTAAAATCCATCTACCAAACCAACATTCTTTTTTTTTTTTAATGACAATCTTGTTACGTGTAAAATAGAAGACTGTTGAAGTGTGTAGTACATGTAATGTGTTTGTAACGTAGCAAGTGGAGGGAAATTTCTGCCTACAACGATGGGAAAGAGGCGTGATAGATATACTTATTTTGAGTTTTATTTGTGCTTGTTCCGTGTAAATTGTGCTGTATTGTGTGTAGATATGTAGGTATGTGTACCTGTGCGCGAGCACGTTGAGGATGTGCGCGTTGACGGAGTAGCCGGCGGAGTGCAGCGCGTCGCGGAGCGCGTGCGCGGGGATGGCGCCGCGGCCCTCCGTGTCGTACAGCCGGAACACCGCCTACGGGGATACGAGTTAAGGCTTAGGTGGTATTACACCTTAACTTATCAAATATCTGTGGCCAATGTACAAAGGTGCTAGATGACGGCCAACGCCGGCAAGGTAGGACCAAAAACGATACCTCGGTGATCTAAGCATATTTAGGGAAGTTTGTGGCAAGCAGATTGATGGGAGAGTCTTATGCCCAGCAGTGGGACGAAATAGGCTAAAAAAATGTACAATTTGACTAAAGAAATTGGGAGATTTCATCTTTTTATAAGATGAACAAAAAATTGCAGTTTAGCGATCTAAACTGGCTTAGGGGCTCCTCCCCACATTATATAGACTATGGAATAGAACATCTCGAAAAAACATTAAAATAACCTTTAAAGTTTTTATGAATGGGACTAAATATTTACTTAGGTAGGTATTTAAAGTAAACCAACATAAATAATACACAAACGTACCCTCCAATTACGCAGATCGATCCACAAGCTCTTGAACTCCTCAAAGCCGAGTCCGCCAGAGTTATCTTTGTCCAACATCGCGATCATACTGCGACATACTTCCTTTGAGAACCCTTGCCCTTTCAGTTCTGTATAGAAATTATATAGCATTAGATACCAGAAGATAAATGAAGGTATTACCTGAAAAATTGTGAAGCTATTTTCAATTTAATGGAGGTAAGGAAGTAGGATGTTTTTTAAATGACATATGCAATTAATCTTCTTGATATTTTGCACAAAAAAGATAGACACGTTAAAACATCAGCTCTTTGAAGTTTTTAATGACTTATAGATTAGCTAATTGAAGAGAGATTTCAGAAAATGTGTAGGTGGAAAGAGGCTGAGTAGAGTCGGTTTTGGACCGAAAGACTTGTAGGAAATAGAGAGCTTAGTGGATATAATCAGGTCTTTGCCTAGAAGAATATAAATTACAAATTCGTACAACATATTATGTTCTCTGAAATGAAGAAAAGTAAATAAAAAACTGGTTTTCAATTACAATTCTTACTCTACGAATGGTAAAAGAAGTTTACATTGAAATTAGCTTCACAATTAAAACCCTTAAAAACTATTTTTAAAGAAATGGAGGTGACTTAAATTAACGTTTCTTAAAATAGTATTTTGAGTTTAAAATGCCCATTTTTGTAGTAACTAAAACGTACTTATATTTACATGCGTACGGAAAAGCGTATAAATGTAGATATTTCCAAAGTTATTTGAAAATATCTGCATTGTGTTTTGTGTTAGTGGCAATGTCAAGCATTTTTTGTGTAAAATAATGTTTTTTTTAAATAAAATACCTATAATAATTTACAAAATCATAAATAAAAAAAACAAAAATATAAATAAAAAAACATTATTTCACAATACCATCGATTAAATAGAAAAATTGAAGACGCAAAATAAAGTCTCGTCCAGGCGTATCTGTAAAAAATCATTTTACGACAATAACAATTGCAGTAGATAAACAACAAAAGTAGACATTTTAAAAAATGTACCTCCATTTCTATAAAAAGTGCAAGTTTAGTGGATATAATACATGCAACGGCGGGACCTGCGAACACTACAAACATATTAATAAAATATAATATATTACTATGTATTTCATTTTTATAAAACTAAACACAACTTTATTTCAAAATTTTACAAACACATACAAGTCTACTGACCGGAGAAAAATTCTAAATGAATATTATTAATTTATAAAGAAACATCTATGAAGTCTTTTCTTTCACGAATGATTGGAATTTGATTGAATTCACTGCCTAAAGAAATGGTTTGACATTATAAATAATTAAATATTCGTACAACAATTAATAACATTTTAGTTAAAAAACAAGATTCGAAATCATTATTTATTTGAAAATAGCGGCAAAACGTATTTACGTCATATATTTATATGACACTAGAAAATTCTTTCATTTCACACAGTTATCAGAAACTTACAAGTTTTTACTAAGATCAAATTCAGTCTATCTATGATGCCTGGTATAGCTGTGCTAAAGTAGACAGGAAGACCTTATAGTAGAGTGTACCTTGTGGCTGCGGCTGCGTCAAATGCACCTGGTCCTGATTCTGTTGCTGCACCTGCTGCAAGTCAATCCCGATCTCCTTGCAGATAGGCGTGCAGAGCGCACACAGCAGCTGCTCCAGACAGTTCTGGTCGCTGGGGGCGGAGGCCGTGACTCCGCCCCCTCCTCCCCCGCCGCCGTCGTACGCGGCGCCGTGACGCATTGCCATCTCTGACCCAAATAACAGCCTACCTTAGACCCGGTTATGAAGCGCGGTTAACATATTAACAACATTTCTTTTTTATCACCGAAATAGTTTATATATGTTTTGTATTGTGATTGTGACTTTTTTAATAATCAAAAACTAAATCAAAAACCATTTCAAGATATTGCTTTAATTTAAACAGAAAACTTTACAGATTTTTGAATTAAGTAATTACTTAATGAATGAAAAAAGAAACTTCGCTTTTTCATGATGCAGACATTATAACGTTTAGACAAATAACATACAACGTAAGTACAGTTGACAGCAAATCAACCTTTACGAAATAGTAGATCTAATATCGTCCTTATGTCGCAATGATAAGGTGCCCCCTTGTGAAAAGCTTGATGTGCTCTCGACTGCACTTACGTTAAAAAAGAAATGTTGCCAATTGAAGTTTTATCACATTTGAAATTATCATCACCAATTTTTTTTTAATTTACGATGGGAGAAGGGCAGAAAAGAGACACACGATAGGCCCAAAACCTGCGTTATTTTGACGAGAATAGAATTGTGAATAAGAAGTAATAATGTGATTTTAATTGGCTTGAAAAATTAAAAATAATTAACAATATGTGTAAAAAAATAATGATTAAAAAGCTGTTGCTAATATTTTTAGATGCAAATATATAAAAATTTGTGAGACTATATTATTGCCCAGCAGTGGGACACAATAGGCTACTAAAAAAATATTATTTTTCTATATTATTGATTATATTTAAAATCTAAAACTATTATATACTTACATATGTAATATGTATCATCTCGGTGGAGCAAACGAAAAAGAAAAGCGTTTTACCGACACGTAAGCACAAATTCACATCAAAAGCTTTAAAAAAATGGGCATTTTACAAATAAAATACTTATTTTAAGAAAATATATCGTTAAAATAAAGAAAAAAGTAAATTATTAAGGATCATAATGTTAAAAAGTAGCACGAAATAAATGAAAATGAAAGCATAATATAACAATAAAAATAAATAAGTCTTTACTTTTTACCATTACGATCCAAAAACAACGATTATAATAATACTTTGAGCACTGCTGGGCACAGGAGAGAGGCCTTTGCCCAACAGTGGGACACCGATGGCTAGATAATATTGAAATCAAAATATAAACAATAATAATATTCGTTTTATAAGTGAGCACGATATTGAAGCTGCTATTAAACTGGCATTGTCAAACAAGATGTTATGTCCCTTGTCACATCTTCACCGCGCGTGTACACGACAAGAAAATACGCCGGGCCTATAAAAGAATTCGTGTCGTAACTAGAAAATAACTGTGTACACTGCCCGCAGCGGTGCACGAAAAAATCTTGTCTGTACAAGACACGACGCGGCGAACGTTGTTGAGGAGCGGTCGTTTTTCGCGTGTAGAACAGACAAAATTCTTGTCGTGTACACGAAGATTTTGTCTTGACACGAAATTTTTTTTATCGTGTACACGCGCCGTTTCAATAAAATGGATCCTAAATAAACTGTTGCTACTTGTATTATGTAACTTTCAGATATCCTATACCTGTCACTGTCTATAGATTTGAAAAAGACATAGGTTTATCTGTCAGTTAAATTTTATCTGTAAGTAGTCAAACGGGGCCTAGGTATAATAAAATAATCCTTACCCTCCCTCATAGCGTAGTCGAGGATCTCCTTCAGCTCCTGCCAGTCTACTTCCCCATCAGAACCAGCGAGTCTGTTGAAGAACTCCCGAACCGGATCAGCGGGCTCAGGGTTGGCAGGTACCACCTCCTTAACGCGGTCGTCCACGTCACCCATACCAATGTCTTCGTCGTTCTCACTATATCAACATATTTTTTTTAGAATGTCTATTTTGCCTTATCAGCCATTCTAACGTTCTCAATACAGGGGCACGAACCTATTCTCTTTTTCTTTAGAACCTATTTCAATAGGGATGATTACTACATTCAAAAAATGGCATTATAATTAGTCCGTCTTTTAGGATATTAAAAAATATTTGAAACACATTATTTATCGGATCAAATACATAAATAAATACAAAGATACAGAGCATCAAAGTTACGGAGTTGGGGATATGTATGTAACAAACAACATTTTAATATTAAACTGGCAATATTATAGAATACTTACGCCATGTTGTTGCTCTTCTCAGAGAAGACTCGCACTAAGAACTCTCCTTCTTCGTTAGGTTCGAATGTTGATGGTACGATGACGTAGGTGCCAGGCTCGAACTTGAATCTATGAAGGAAATATATTAGATTAAGCTATAAACAGATTGATACCATGTATGGAACGTACACAATGCATTCTAAACTCCACTCCATAGAAATATTATGATAAGAAGTACACTTGTCACCCGCACGCAACGTGGGACAGCGTTGTGTGACAAGGGAGGGAACAATAAGTTTCTTTCAGTTTTAATTTAACCGTAGGAAAGAAAAGGTTTCAAATGTATAGAGACGTATTTTTAAAATTAATTTTCAACGATAAGTCCTTCGAATAATTAACGCCATCGCTACGTTACGACGTGAAATATCACGGAACTTTAATTGCCATAGTTTTACGCCTAAGAAACCATCTACAATCGAGAGCGTATCAAACTTCACAATGACACTATAGTTCTAAAATAGCCCTAATGTCTCAAAAAGGTGCCCATGTGTAAAGCTTGATATGCCCTCGTGTGTACGGTCTGTAAGTGTAGATAAGTGACTTCCTGAACGACTCTTTAAATTGGCCACATTATACTGGTATCGAAGACAAATGTTTGTAATGTTATCGATACAGTATAATGTGACCAATTTAAAAAGTCGTTCAGAAGGTCACTTATCCACACTAACAGACCGTACAGACGAGGGCACACCAAGCTTTACACATTGGTAACAGTGTACTCACCTAGCGCTAACCTCCCTCATATTAATAAAAGCCTGCGATCGTCCAATCGACGCGTTATACTTGAAGAAGTTCATATCGAGCGGTCTCGGTACGTGCCCGTACGAAGGTAGCTTGTATACCGCGAACCCGATGGTGAGGCACTCTAGGCCTTGGTGGCGTTGCGAGCGGCGGTTCTTTTGCATTAGTGCTATGATTATCTGCGAATAAAAATTAGTTTAAGTGGCATCGAACATATTTGTATGGAGCTTGGTATAGTAAAAAAAAAAGGTATTAATTAGACTCAACCAACATCCCCTATTCGAGCTAGTATGGAGAAAAAAAAAGTTGACGGCCACTGATGAAACTTACGTCAATCGAAAGAGAAAAATAATTAAAAAAAAGGTTGGATGCTCTTTAATAACTTTCAAGGCTCAAAACGTCTCAGGAAAACATCGTGAGGAAACTAGTTTACACTACAAAAGAAATTCGTATTTGTTGAGAAATGAGTGTGAAACGTTATTTTCTAATTAATTATAGTAATTTGTGTTGGATGCAAACCAATCTCGAGACTAAGGGCCTGTTTATCTACAGATAAAATCCGACGGATATTTTATACCTGTCTCTGTCTAAAACGTCATGTTTAATGAAATAGACATAGGTTTATCTGTCAGTTAAATATAATCTGTGGGTGGTGAAACGGGCACTAAAGGTCTATCTACACACATCCGGGCCGTGTGGTCACAATCACAACGTATGTGAACGAATCCATAGAAAATGTATGGAATGATATTTATTCCCGGACACGGCCCGGATGGGTGTAGATAGACTACATTAAATCAGCTATTTATATAATACATACAGTGCACTTGTTCTCATCATCGTCTTCATCCACGTCGGTGAGGGTGACGGTGTACTGCGGGTTGCGCCAGAACGACTCCAGGTAGTTGCGGCAACCGCCCGCCGTCACACCTGGAACGTCATCATCAGTGTGATAAACTAGATTTTAATGAAACTTATCAATATTGCAGCTTCGACAACAGAATAACAAATAGGCTGTCATGGCATCATGATTTTTTTCCAAGATAAGTCGATAACTGCGTACGAAGTCGCGGGAAACCTCTAGCTAGTCCTATCCTACTAATGTTATAAATCTATATACAGGGTGTAACAGAAAGGGTATATAAAGCCGAAACACAGCGATAGTCCTCATGAAACTGAACAACTTTCCCCAAGGAACATGGGTCGTAACTAGAAAAAAATTTTTGGATCGCCCATACTTACTCGATCAGCTGATCGGGCATTTTGTATGGGGAGGCGAAATTTTTTTTTCGAGTTACGACCCATGTTTCTTGGGGAAAGTTGTTCAGTTTCATGAGGACTATCGCTGTGTTTCGGCTTTATATACCCTTTCTGTTACACCCTGTATATAAAAATGAAACCCGTTTTCCGTTGTCACGGCATCACGCCTGAACGGCTGGACCGATTTCGCTAATTCTTTTTTTAAAATGTTCATTAAAGTCCAAGGATGGTTCTTACGGTGAGAAAAATTCGAATAAATGCCCGGAAAGCCCTAAAACAGACCTTTTCTTTTTCCCATACAAATGTTTTCTTACTAAAATGTAGAGTCAATTTAAACTTTATTCCTACACAATAAAGTTCATTCTAAGGCGGGACGAAGTTCGCCGGGACAGCTAGTCACTAATAAACTCAAATATAGATGTGGTCTCTGCCTTCTCCAATAGAAAAGAGACGTGACAGATAAGTATCTGTTACAATTAAATTTTATCTTTAAATGATAAAATGGGCTCTAAGTGTATGTAAGTATAGATGTAATTCCTACCGCGCACCCACTCTCCCTCAAACACGGACATCTCCCACTTCTTAGTGCAGCCTTCGGGACATTCCTCCGGGTCGAGAGAGTCGGGGTTCAAGTTGCAGATCTCCGCTCTGGAATACAGTTACGATGTTGGCATTACGATTCAAAATTTAAAAGTATGTATTAGGGATACTAAAATTACACTTGAAGTTGTCTAAGTTCACAAAATTGAAAACAAAAAAAAAATAAGGAGAGAAGCTACGCCGAATTTGGAATTCAGATTCCTCATAGAAGAAACTAACAAGAAACTCTAAGACCCAGAACGCACGGGGAAACGCAACTGCAACAGCTAGTTACAGTTGCGTCTCATATGACGGTTTGTGGTTTTCTAGGCCCTCCGCAAAGGTGTCTATTGCAGAAACTTAAATGCAACTCAAAAGTAACTAGCAGTTGCAGTTTCGTTGCAGTTGCGTTTCCACGTGTGTTCTGGGCCTAAGAGGTTTACATACATTACAAGTATATTCTGTAAATATAATTAGCGTAGTTTTATGTCTTTACGTTATAGAACTTTTGTGTTATGGAAGGGTGAAAAGTCGTACGAAGTCTTTCGTGTAAAGATACACTGTGGCGCTTTGTCTTTGAATTGGCCTTGACACGCTGCCGGCGTATCTCGAAAAGATGTTTTAGTATGATACTTAAAAGATGTTTCATAATAAAACGAAAAAAAAAAACACACAGTTAGGTACTATAGAGGAATAAAGTACATTCAAAGTAAAACTATAATTAATCAAATTACCTTGAGAAATGATTGACGAAGTCCTTGAAAGACATCCAGAATTCACCGTCGTCGTCAAACGTCAAACCGAGCTCTTGTTTCTCAGACTCCGGAATGAAACGCCATTCTGGTGACCTGAAATTATTACAAACGAAATATTTTATTTTAAATCATCTAAAACGAACTCGATTTGAGAGAAAAAGAGGAAGAGGAAGACCAAGACGTAAATAATTCGCTTGTGAAAGAAAAAACGTCGTGTCAAAAGTCAAATTGTTGACAGAAGAAAGGCAAAGTCCATAATCGAAACTGAAACCTTGTGTTCTCGTGTAAAGAATCATTTATATCGTTACGATACATGTATAAGGTGTTAAAATATACGACACCTTATACAGACATTTTTTGATTTATGCAGATCTTTTGCAATTATCATAAAAAAGTTTAGTGGATATGGTTTATTTAACTAACGAACTATTTATTAATGATTTCCTTCATATACAAAAAAAAAGGTAATTAATAACACAGTTACAATTAGCTACTTCAATATTTAAGAAGAACGTCACTACTGTATAAAAATACTATTTTGATGTAACACTGACTTGTCACTCCAAGGCCCGTTCCACTCGGCCTCGTTCCCCCAGGGGTTCCTCATCCGCAGCAGCGGGATCTTGCCGGCGCGCCCCGGTGTCTCGATGTCCACGTACTTGACGCGCGTGATGGAGTACGCGTGGCCGCGGATCAGACCCGCTGGGGTCTCCGCTTCTAGGACGTGCGGGTCCGGCTGGAAATGGCACATGGAGCTATAGATTGCGTACTCTCGCCTCACGATCTTCTAGCCTATTCTACCGCCTATGATTAGGATTATTGTTACGTATGATTATGATTAGGTATTGTGTTCCTAACATAGGCGCATTGGAGAAGATAGACAGGCATTCAGTGCAAAACACATAGTTACTAAAATGATCTTTTACACCTACAAGTAAGGGATATCCACACATTTCCGGATCAAAGCTATCCGTATCCGTTTCAATATAGACGCGGTGACACGGAGTTGTGCAAACAAGTTCATACAATTTGTATGTAATAGAATTTTCCGTGTTCCGTCAGGAACGTGATCCCGGAAATGTGTGGTTAGCCCTTAAGCCTGACTCCAAAATAACCTTACTGCGTTATTGCGCTATGCGTGTTTAGGTCTATCTACACAGATCCGGGCCGTGCCCGTGAGTTCCTCCATAGTCTATATATGTATATAATATTACACACAACGTACCTCAATACTGCAGCCCATGAGCGAGTTCCTCTCGTAGGCTTTGAGCAGTATGTTGTAGAAGTTCGGCGGCAGTTCCGTCATGTCGTACATCTCCGTGACGCCGCCGGTGAAGTCCTCCATGGCCTCGCATGTTGAACCGCCTTTTAGGGCTTCGTACGACCCGTGCAGTCTGAGGGCGGAGGGAAAGTCGTTTGATAAGTAAAGTTAGTATTTGAAAGATGTGTTCTTGAAGCGTAGTGGAGATCCTTGGGGGAGGAGTTTGTCCAGCAGTGGATGTCCATAAGCTGACATGATGATGATGTTTCATATGCAAATTTATTTATTTAAGAGATTCATACTAAGCCTCTGAATAACAGGCATTTTTTTGTTAAAGTTTTGTCATTAGATTGCATTTTATACGACTCGGCTAGTAAAAACATATTTACGCCTTTTTCAAAAAATATTTCGACAATTGAAACATTCGTATAAATCTTGGCTTAAAAGTCTTTGTAACCAGGTCATTCAATTAAAAAAAAAAATACATATTCGTGTATAGACAATCTAAATTCATAATCAACAAACTAGTATTAGACACTCTGAATTATAATCAATAAGCTAATACAACTCACTTAGCATAGGCTTTCTCAAGCAGCGCGCTCCAGAACTCGTTGGTCTCCGAGGAGTGGAGGAAGACCAGCTTGCCGCGGTACGTCGGCAGCCGGTCGTCGATCACCACGTCCACCCAGCGGCCGTACTGCCAGAACCTGTGCACAAATAGCAGGGGTTATAATACTGAACTAACTTTCCAATATTCCGACGCAAGGTCGATAAAATCGAATTAGGGTAGGTGCAAACCTGATAACTAATTCAAAATCAGTTAACATTCGCTTGTAGTCGCTTCGATGCTACGATGCTAGTTTTTTGTGTTAACTGATTATAAATATTATTCTAATGCGAACAATGTCGATAATAATATGAGTTGCTCTGCGCTGTGCTCCGTCAGGTGTGCGCCGGCGGCCTTATGGTGTCTACGGCTTTATTTGTTCGAAAATGAGGCCGGCAGCTTTAGTGTGTAGACACCTTTAGACGTAATAAATGAGCAGATTTTTTATTTTTTCAGGAACGGGATAAAAAGTATCCTACGTTTTCCTAGTTGTAAGCAACCCTACCAATTTACAGCCAAAATGATTAACTCACCGGAAATGGAAGACCCCGGCATACTCCTCGTCGAAACTCTGGTCATCGGGTACCACTTGGAAGAACAATCTGGAAAAAAAGAAATACATTAGAGATTTACTTACAATGAATACTTTTCCGCCATTTTCGTAAGTATGCATCCAGATCGTCTCTCCACCGTTTTGGGGTCAACCTTTAGCGTCTGTGACTATATTGTGGTGCCTATTCTGCTGTTTTTGCCTAGCGATCGGATCTTGTGGAACAAAAGGTCGCAATTCTTTGATTAGGTACGATAAATAAAAGTGGAACCAACCAAGAAAAATGGAACAATAATACAATGGGCAAGATGACTAAAAAAAATTTTTTAGTCCATCACATAGATTATTTTAAAATATTCGACACGTATTTTTTCTTTTTTCTCTTAAACTAAAAATGACAAAGATACACTGGGTTGAAGTTGCTCGTGACGTCACGCCTCAATACGATTTTAATCGAGGAGTGACGTCAATACCCCCACTCCGTAACTTTAATGCTCTGTATCTTTGTATTTATTTATGTATTTGATCAGGTAAAAAATGTGTTTCAAATTTTTTTTAATAGCCTAAAAGAGGGACTAATTATTTTTTGAATTTTTGAATGAAGTCATCATCCCCATTAGCAACAATAAAATATTGAGTCACACAATATCCGTGTGAATTACAATGATGTGCTAAAGGACATTGCTTAGCAAACCCATCCGTTACATTTATGTCATTTCTGGGTGCGACATCATTCTTTTATCATAAGAGATAACATGCATTTTGTTAAATTGTTTTTTGTTATACGTATGGCGGTAGAATTAAGACTGTTTCTTTCTCTAACATTACCTAGTTTTTGTGGGAAAAAGAGAAATTTTCTTTCGTTAATTGTTCGGTAAACTTCAACATTGATACAAAGAGACACCGCAGTGTTTTTGACACGCTCAGCTTTTTATCTAGCTAGTTGAACCATGATATCCTTGCCCTATATATAATTATGAGATACAAATCCGTAGGCATACAAAAATGAAATGAAAATGTTTTTATAAGTTTTAAGAAGTTATTGTCAAATTAGGTTATAGACATGTAAAAATGATGTTATTGTAATTTATAGAATAAATCGTGACTCACTTCCGATGCAGCGTAAGATTGGCGACGGCAGCCAGTAACCAGCAATCGCCGAGCTCTCCCTGCTGCACGTCGAACCGACTGTACCCTTCCACGAACAACTGCGGGTCGTCGCATATTTCCTGGAAAACAACCGATAAATCTAACAACATGTTTTACAACATCTTCTAAAACACATTTGAGTTCCATTTGGTACTTAGAATACCCTGTTTCAAATACAATAACGTATTTGACAGATTTTTATAGGTATAACAAGAGAGCAGCGGTTTCGCACCACGTCCGATCCGATTCCGATCCTTTTTTTAATGGGTTAAATTACCATACTACGTTCGATCGAATTCCGATCGAACGTAGTGCGAAACCGCCCCTTGTGGGCGCTGTAGGCCTTTAATATTCGGGGGTAGTAAGAGACTCAAACAAAAAAGGACCTTGTTTATGTAGAGGTTTAGGTAGGTGAAGTTTTAAGTTGGTGAAAAAATAGGAGAGCTAGAAAATCATTTGTTCTCGAAGTGGGCTGTAGACAAAATAAGTTTGGGAACCCATATTCTAACAAGACCTCGTCGTAGATGTCTTTATATCCTGAAAGTGACACAAGATGCAGTGTACTTACCCCTGGCCTCAGCCACGTGATAGGACGGTCGAGTCTCTCCCGGTAGTACAGACTCCGGTCGATGGCCGGGAACTCCGGGTCCTCGAACAACACTCCGTCAGCGAGACATCTCGACCTGATGTCCTTGAAGTCTTGGTATGTAGCCGGCCCGAATGAAGATGGGCGGGTTTCACCGAGCTGGAATTAAGGATAAGTTTGGTCAAATATTTGGTTAACAGTAGACACTTCCACAAAGATACAAAAAGATGTAGGTACATAAGTTTATGTAAACTGAAGACTATTGTATCTACCACTGTTGGTGGAGTTTAAAGTGAATGGTCGACATTTTTAATTTGGTAGAAGGATTTTTTGGAATACTTTATGTATGTACATAAGTACCTATAGATTATAGACATAGACAATTAATTATTTATTCACTACAGATAGATTTATGTTACATTTGAGATGAGATATTGCTACTTGGTAGGTCACTATAATTTTTTTAATATGATGACAAGTTATAAAAAAAATCCTGAATTATCCTAATGTTTCTTTGGGTTGATATAGCCAAAGGTCATCAAAGAAGATGATCATCAAAGTTAAGTAATTAAAACCAGTTAAACTAAACTTTACTATAATATAAAAATGAGTTAAATCCGAAAAACAAACGTCAGTGTAGTTTTCATGACAGAGTTTTCAAGGAAGTTTTTCCAGCAACTGCAGGTACCTACGTACGTAAAGTTAAACCTAGAAATTTTGCATTAACGCTCTATCTAGATCAAAAACTATGTCAAACACACCCAAAACAACTGTTCACCAGTAGGCATGTACATCTTACTGCCATTGTAGCTTGGAGGCATCCTAAGTCTATGCTCATGATGATGGTCTACTGTCGACAGTCTTTTCAGATAACTACTCGAACAAGTCACCTTAACTTTAGGTATCACACTTTTTAAAGTCACTTTTGGCGAACCTATCACTTCTTTTTGGAACACTAAACTTTTGTTCTTTGTTATATGACTATTTTCTACTTGAGTTACTGATTTGGCAGCTATATTTGTTTCTGTTGAGTTTATTTCTTTTGGTTTCTCCACTTTGGTAGCCCAAAACGGTTTGTAAAAGCTATTCTTTCTCACTTTCGTTTGTTGGTAAGTAAAGTCGGATATTTTGGATTTTTTATCGAAGAGTCGCGTGAAAAAGCTTTCTCTATCCTTTTGTGTATCATCTTCTTGCTTTTTTATTACTTTTCCGGATTTAGGCGAGACGATGGAAACAGATTTCTTCTTCCACGTTTCGGCAGTGTTAACCACAGAGTTTGCAGTGTAAAAAGTTTTTAAATATCCAACTTCTTCTTTCCGCCATTTGTGAAACGCGTCTTCTCGTACCTCGGTCATATTGAACACTCTATTGTTCTACTGCACTGGTTTCCGATTTGATATTTAAAATCATTAGTTAAGTAGGTTTTTCCGCGTATATTTGGTTCAAGGGCTACAAAGGAAATTAGTTTTAACTGTTAAGTCCGTGACTGACTAATACAGACTAAATATAGGTAGGTTTTTGTTTTAGTTGATTTTGGAATTCGTTTAATAGATAATTAATGTTGTAAATTAGATTTTTGTATTGTAGTTACAATCATCGGAATTGATAGTTGTGTGGACTGCTTTACTTTTAATCTCAGTAAGTACAATTTTTTATTTTTTACAATATTTTTATTAGTAATATTACTGGTAAAACATAAATAAAAGTTAAACAAACAAAGTAACGATAAATGAACGCATTACAATCAAACGGGGAACGATTGCGGAAACCGGAAAGTAAAATTAGTTTATCAAAAGTAATAATTATAATATTAACACCATAACTTTAAAACTTCAAATTATTTAATCGTATATATCATTACATAGTAACAGTTTATTTATATTTTATTTATTTCAGATTTAATTCAGAAAAAATATAGAAGTGCCGGTACCTATTTGTAGTTTGTTGTTACTCAAAAAGTCACAAAACAAAACACTTTGTTCATCCATATTCATATACTATGATAATAGAAATAAAGTTTAAATTAGACTTATTTAGTAACAAATTTTACTTATAGTTCGGTATAGCTGAGGTACCTATATTCGTCAAAGAAACTTTGTCGTGTACATCAAGGCCGGTTATTATTATTAGAACGTCATTTTATCGATTTTAACAGCACTTAGATTGTCTGATTTGAATACTATCGTGGAAGTTACACGTCAGATTTATTTATTAACCGATTTTAAACTAAAAACGAACTAAATAAGGTGGTTTTCAATTCCCTTAATTTTTATTTTCGTCTAAGTATTTGCCTATTACATAACTAAATAGGTACGTTAAGTGATTTTATGGTAGTGTCTTTTAAATATTGGTAGTCTGTCAGTAGGATTTCTTATTGCACTGTATGGAATAGAGAAAAGTGTGAGTATGTGAACTATGTGAAGTTAAGTATTTATTCATATTTCGAGCATTATCTAATTTAGTAAGTTTTTTTACACTTATTTATTTCATAAAACCAACGATTTTATCTTTGGTATTTTAAATAATTAGGTAAAACACTTTTTAATAGCTTTTTTATATAAGTATGTATATTTTTTTATTTAAAGTAATATACGACTCGATTTTTATCTTAATACATTGTAAAAACGCTTGTCCAAAACACTCACGAAACTTTTCACTCAAAATATAAAAAAAAAAAACTTTCGTCACAAAAAATATATACAAAAATTGTCAGCTAATATAAAATATAGATGTGTATTCAGAGTTAACATGCCGCGTTGACTGGCTGAATAAGTAATAATATCCACCCTGGTTATATTGGAACATATATACTATAGTGTACTTGTGTGAACTGGACATGTGTGTGTTGTAGTTACTTTTTTTTCCTGTGGGATGTTTCGATGTTTGTTTAGTCATTTATGTTTAATATACCTAATTAATCCTATAAATATTTTAATTAATATAACATTTACTAATAAGAATATTAGAAATTGTTTACAAGTTATTTTTAAGTTTTTTTAACACTTGTCATTAAAAATAAAATTATATTAAATAGTGATAAATAAACTGATGTATCTTGTCATATTTGCGTTTAATTACAAGCTTTTCCTTATGAAAGAAATAATTACTTCCTTGTGACTGGTGAACAGTGCATAAACCACAGATCAAAAAAGTAGTATCCTACATGATAGGATTATTTCAGAATCTGTAGATTCCAGTTCAGATTCTAGGTGTATATGTTACATTTCTACACCGGCTACGTTCTTAAGTGTGTAACAAATGCAACTACAACATAATAAAATGCATTGCATTATCAATGAGTTTATAAGTAACAATTCATATTACATATACTTAAGCCAGAGTTATCAATTATATTACAGAAAAGCAAGCAAACCCAAAAAAGTATAGTCTACCAAATTTGACACCACAACAAAGTTGATATAGCTTTTAAATTAACTAGCACCCAAAGTGCTTCCCTGTGGTACATTCGCAGTAAAGACTTGAAGGCGTGGTTCCAACGCTAATGAATATATCCTTTTATCTATTACACAAATCGATGGCAGAAAAGAGTAATTATTGTCTGTGGTGTCGTAAAACTTGTGGCTTTTAACCTAATAAAGTTTAATCCATAGAGATGAGTTACAGTGTCAAAGGCTTTCGTCGGTACTAAATGGCAGAATTGTGAGGTTATGTATGGTTAAAAATGTGAAAATCTGCTGAAGTGATAATGAAATGGAAATACAATTAATTTAAGTAAAGGTAAGAATACTTTGCTTTCATTTTCTTTAAGATATTTTGATTTTGAAGTACCTATGTAATAGAAACTCACAAAATTAGTTTAGAGTGAAAATATTGTGTAAAAACGCGGGGGAGGCTGGAATCTTGATGTTTGTCTTTTTTGTGTGTCGCATGTCTTTTTTGATAATTTTAAAAACTTTTGTGATTGATCGCGAGGAATATTGAGCTCTACCATACATACAAATATTTTTTATTTTATTTATTCTACTACTTGATGAATGTGTGTAACTACGAAATCCCAAATTTAAAATGCGTTGTCGGTTACTCAATATATTCTCAATGATAATATTTATCAATTTTAGGAAGTAATCGTTTTATGGGAAACAGTTTATTGGCATAATTGATAAAAATTGTACTACGCTGATAAATACAAGGCTCTGCAAATTCAATGTTACGTACACTAATATTATGTCTATCAATAGATAAGATAGCAATGTGTGTTTGTAAATAAAGGGTAAGTACTTAGATATGACTATTTGTGACTAATATTCAAAATATAAAGTTTTTTTGAATTTCTTTGCCGATTTTTGTATTAACTTTTTGAAGTTATTTATACATTATAAGAGTAGTTTTTTTTTTAATGTATAGAGTGATTTTGAAGCATCTAGTACATAAAAAATACGTGTTGATACAGCGAACTTTATTCCGCCTTAGAAATATCAAAAACAAAATACATCACACATTATTTACATCTTCCCTCGGTTCTTAGATACCTCCCTACCAATTTTCAGCCAAATCGGTTCAGCCGTTCTTGAGTTATAAAATACACATTTTATAAGTCAAGAACGGCTGAACTACACGACTACCTTTAGTAAATAGATAATGTACTTATAAAATACATCACCTGCACATTGATTCCTTGAAACGAATATAACACAAATAAAGGACCTAGGTAAGGGCATTCGCTGTCTGGTGTCTAGACAGGGGAGAGGGGCGCAGACTCCCAGAATAAGAGTAGACGGCTGTAGTCTACAGTTGCGATCGAATTTAGGGATCTCAAGTGGTTATTTGGATAGGTAGGAGTCTTGTAATACGCGACCGTGCGGCTTTGTTTGATCCTAGTGTGTTAATCTTTGGTACGAGTAGAATGGGTATTTTATAGCTTTTGCTTTTTTTGCAAATTCAAATCATAATCAATTTTAAAAGCTATAACTTTTATTATTAGCCAATTACTGTCCAAAAGCAAGCAAACCAAAAAAAAGTATAGTCTACCAAATTTGACACCACAACAAAGTTGATTTTAAAAGCTATAACTTTTATTATTAGCCGACTTCAAAAAAGGAGGAGGTTTCTCAATTCAACCACGTATTTTTTAAACCACTTTAATTAGGTATGTAGGATTGTAATTAGTTTCTGATTGGTTAAGCTAAATTTATTTTAACGAAAATCGTTTTCACGGTTATAAAGCGAATTACTCAGCATGCATTAAAATCTATAAGTACCTATAACAAAACAGAGATTTGATAAAACTTATAGCTAATGAAAATATTCAAATTATTGCTCTGTAATTATTCTCATAAAAACATTTACCTACGCATAGAAATCCCTAAACCTTTTCTTATTATAAATAGAATGTATGTAAACTAAAATACCGCATACCACTCGACCCTGTTATTGACAACCTGCCAAAACAAATGTACTCGTATAGTATAAGTAAACGATATGCTTTTCTCTTGTCATTGCTTCGTAAGTTTATGTTTCACATTTAGGCCCAGGACAAAAGAGGAAACGCAACTGCAACGAAACTGCAACTTCGAGTTACTTTTGAGTTGCATCTAAGTTTCTGCTATAGACTCTTTAGAAAGCCACACACGACGCCAACTAGTTTGAAACGTTTCCCCGTGTGTTCTGGGCCTTAGAGTATTCCGTGCTCATGTTTTGTGTTTTTGTTTAAGTAGTACCTACTCTACTTTTTACATTTGAGTTGCAATTAGACTAATCTTAGATAAAAGTTATCCATGTAGGTACCATATTAAGCCAATAATGCTTGCTTATAACATGAAGATTGTGAAAATAATTCTAGAATTCAGACACAGGACCAACGAATCTAACATACAAAACAGCATGTCACTGCAACAGACCAGTGAACATAGCAAAGCTTTCATCAGATCTATTTCAGTGTATGTTTATTTATCTGCCGCATCCGATGTTAATTGGATTTCGTACCAACTGGCTTGTTTTATTGTAAGTGCATTATATCCCTATTTGAAGTCGGTAAAGTTTTATAGGTACTGAGTTAAGAACCTTTGGTCCTTTAAAGGTTCTGTTTAGGTGTTTTGTATTACAATAAAAGGGCAAATACGATCCCGCATATTAGGAAACCTACATATTTTGCCCATAAACATAGATACCTATATTAATGAGATGAAATTTTCCAATTGGAAAGGAACAAATCTTTTGCAATAGCCTAGATACTTTAATGACTAAGTAATAAAATATGCTACCGAAAAACATGTCCACAAGGAAAAATAGTCAAGATTTTGTGCATACAATTACGATGCAAGGCGGTTACATAGAGACGTGTTCAATTGTAAAATTGCTCGGCAACGAGCAAGGTCGATCTATTTAATGGGGCGGGTTTGGATGATCTGTCTGTATGCAATATCTGCGCGAAGGATTACAAGCTAAGTATGTACTCTTCTATTATGATTTAAAAGAACCAACTTGAAGTTTCTTGCTGGATTCCTCTATTAGAAAACTTTCTTCTAAATCCAGTCTTGGAAAAGTGATAATAGTAGGTATTGAATTATCTTTCGTTGTCTAAAAAAACGAAAAATAGGTATAACGTTGGTATGTTGCACGAACGAAGACGTGACTTAGTTCAAAAACATTCTTCTAAACGTAACTACGTAAATAAAATCATTCTAAGTGAACAAATGAAATAAATATTAAAAATCCTAATGACCTCTTACAATTTGTTGGCAAACAATAAACGTTTCGGATGGCGAGTAACATTCTGTTGCAATTTTTTAACTTCTAATCGCTCAGATCTACATTTTGCCAACGAGTTGCCAACTAATTATCATTGGCACGCGGGATGGCCTGGCTAATCGATTTACCGAGCGTAGATAGTTTTATTACAAGAAAGTAAAACGTGGTAAAACATAATAATCATAATCATAATCATATTTATTGCGCTAAAGAATAAACAGTATCGAGCCATGAAATTAAACACGGCTAGTACAGTTCTCATTATTTAAAAGGTAATGACGCTTCGATATTAGGCAGGTCCACAAAAAGCGAGCAGCTTCGGGAGGCAAGCATTTGGCTTATTAAAAGAGGCCCCTACGAACTACCCAACACAAAAGGATCGCGAAGTCTTTCTTGAGCGGTCAAACATTTGCTTCGCGAGGGTGCTCGCTGTGTGTGGATCCGCTTATTGCCGTCTCTCTGTCTAAGCCGCGTTGTGATAATAAGGTGAGCGACAAAATCTTTGTTTAGCGAACTGTTCTTGGCCTACAGAAAGACAGACAACAATAGCTCTGAACCTTTCAAGTTACAATCGCTCACTTCCTTTCTGGGCTACGTAAAATAGTAAAAACTATTTAAAATCACGAAAATGTTTTAAAAAACTACTGTCCTACCACTAAACTATCTAAATTCAAATTCTTTATTAGCACACCATAGGTTTTCTCTAGTTTCTAATGGGTAGATAATAATATATTCTTCTTTCGGCTTCAGGTTTTGGTAAAATAAAATTGGTATCTAGTTAGATAAATACTTAGTTACTTCCTTCCTATCTTTGTCATGTAAAAATGCCAAATTCTAATATAACAGTAAGTACTTGACTCATTAGTCATTAGCTGTGAAGATTACCGAAGGCAATAACCTGTGTAGGTGGACAAATTTGGTAGGCGGCGCTAATACAAGGTTACCTTAGAATTATTACTGTATAGTAAATGATTTTCAACTTTGTAGGTAGATAATTGTTTTAAAATTACTTCAGATTGTTTTTTGTTAGTCTAAACATTGTTTTATTTTTGTTTGCAATTGCAACTTCTTGCTTTAAAAAAAGAATATATTTTTGGATCAACAGCACAAAAGAGTAACATATTAGATTTTGTGTCGAGTCATAATTTTAACATGCATAGTTTTTTTCTTGTTGATTTATAGTGTACCTATCTGTTATATTATTTAACAAAAGGACTATTTAATTTATCGTTTATAATATTATTTAATACGTATTTTTATTTATAAAAGTTTAGGTACAAATTGCAACTGTGAATGACTAATTAGTGCAGAATGTTTATAATGCACCTGCATGGTAATATGTCAACTAGGTCTTTAATGCCATTAATGTGCCATTAATTACCTTAATCGCTCTTAAATAACAGTAATTAGAACTAGAGCTAGCAACTCACCACTTTATAGTTCTTGATGCTCGGCAAAAACCTCTTTTGTTCCACCTCTTTCTTTTTAAACACTTCATTGATGATATTTCCTACAGCCTGTGCCCCATATTGAAGCAAAGCCTGCCCTCCTTGGTGCAGCAATTGTTTTCCCGCGCCTTGCAAAAGGGCGCCAAAATCCCCGCCATTTTGACCCATTTTTAGGTCTTTTATAGTACACTATTTGTGCTAAGCCATTTTGCTACTTCGTCTGTGAATTTTTTGTTTTAATTTTCGAGTTTTTAAAGTGATCACTTGTTATGCTGTGTGTGAATTAGAATGAAGAGCACTACTTAAGCATGCCTTGCTAGCCACACCTACTAATAATACCAATGTAACTAGGATAGAGACGGCCTTACTGATAAGACTTAATGTGAGCAACTGCACGTCACACATACAATGTTACCTCATAAAGAACCTTAAAGAACTTAAACTTTTAAAAACAACATTGTTTTTTTTTAATCACAGCACAGAAAACACAATTTATCCATCCAGATGTGTTCACAATACTGTGAGAAACTGGAGGCCATGCGAGAGGCTAAGTGACATCATCTATTATGCCATGCTAATTGTACCTGTATGGCAATATTGCTTTTTTTTTTCATTTATGAAATTAAGGAAGTATTGAATTGTTTACATTGAGTAAATATCAGTCAATTGATTTGTACAACATAATATTTGCTAATTAAGATATTTGATGAATGAAGTAAGTTTGATATCTTATCTTCTGTATAAATAATATTAATGAATGCTTGTTTATTAATGACATCTCTTGAAAAAGATAAATGATTCCATTCAATTTTAGAATACTTTGTAAATATTTGTTTTTATTTAAATAAAACTATTATTTTATTAACCCTACATCACACATTATTAACTAAAAATTTATAATTAACTGTTTTTTTATAGGGTGTTGACACTTAGCTTGTTTTATGATGTTTTTAATTAAACCTCTGGACTTCAAATAAGTAAATAAATTATGAATTCTAACTCGAAAATATTTCTAAATGAAATAACTCAAATTTTCATTATAAATAGAAACAAGTTTTAAGATAACTCTTAAATCTCTCTGAAATATAAACTCAAGGATAATTGCTTTATATAATAATAATAATCCAGTGTTGATAAAATAAGCACAGAAATGAAAATTTAATTTAGGTCACTGGACCACTTAATAAGTAGACCATAATTACAGAATATAGACAATGTGGATGGATTTCTAAGATCAGCTATCAAATTGTACATCGAATAGCGTCTATTTGGCCAAAAACAAGTGAGATCATCAGTTCACATTAGATTCAAGAACTTGATGGTATGGAATGTGACACCACAAAACTACGAATATAACTTCAACAACAGTGTAATTAAACACAAATCTTTCACACACAGCACAACAAACGATTTAGGAACCAATCTAACACAATTTTGCTGTAAATACACTTTTAATCAAACAAAAACTAAATATTTTATTAGAACAGCAACCGTACCCAAAAATTCTCGCACAAATTTGACAGCAAAAACACACGGCCGTTTAAAAAAGTTCTGTGTTATTCTAATATCGCGGCGTACCAATGACCTATCTTACGTAGTGGGGTTATAGACTCATATTATTGCCAGCGCAGAGAATGACGTAAGCCACTGAATTCATTGTGAATTCATCACGTTATTAAAACTTAAATTACGATCAATGAAGAGTAAAATTGCAGGTTTTGTTGATGATAAGCAGAAATCGAATTATATGCATCGAAAATATTTCTTTCTTCAGTGTTTTTTCAGCAAATATGTTTTCAAAATAAACATGAGGAAATGCACTTTTGTGCAGGCAACATTAGGATATTGCTATGACCTTAAAAAGTTAGAGGTGCAAGCAAATTGGAGTAACTCAAAAAATAATAATTTGTAAGGTCAGTTGTACGTACAGTTAGTGCACGGTTAATGTCCGAAAGTAAAGATTTTTTTTAAATTTAAAAAAGTGTAACTAACACTTAAAATGTGATCAGATAATTTATTAATTTATCATACTTTATTTTTAAAAACCTAATTAAGTGCCTACTTGTTATTGACGGAAGGAAAAGGTTTTCGAAGTTTAATGACATTCTTACATTGCAATGCTTCAAATATTGATGACGTTTCGTCATCAATATCCAATGATTCAAGTAATGACGAACGTACACAAGCGTCTTAGTCATACATAATGTAAGGTCTACATTTAAATAAGCTAATTGCAGCATTCTAAGATAAGTAAAGCCAAGTGATTTAATATTTCCATGCAGATATCTACTCATCCAGTCAGTGGGTATCAGCATTACTCATTTTATAATCTAGATAAATCTGTTTAGTATTACGTTTAGTCAATAGGTAATGGGACAAGTTGGTCCTATAAAAGGACATAAAGAAGAAGAAATAGTAGGTAGGTAGGTAGATACTATTAAAAAAATAAAAACCGAAAACCTCTAAGACAACAAAATAGGTATTGAGAAAAAAAGCAAATTTTAATAAACGTTTTTTAACATTTAAAAAATATTTAATTATCTTAACATTCTCAACATAACATAATATGATCTTGGTGTGTAGCCTTAAAAGGAAAACAAGTGCCTTACATAGTGTGGACAAGTAAACTTCTTTAACCGAATATCGTCGCCTTGACTACTGGCGCCAGTCGGGGTCATGTCATGGCAGTTTTAAATGTAAAAGTTAACTGCAGGGATATTTTACAACAATCTTTTACTTTAATCTTGGACATAAAAGGAATTGCCTAAATAATTTAGTTTTACAATTAAATAATTAAGGGTAAAGTGAAAACTTTAAAAATAAAATATACTAAACGCAGGATAGTTTGCTAAAAATGATTGAAACTAAAAGGATTTAAGTAGATAGGTATCAATTAAGTTTGTGTTTAGATTAATTTATTATGGTCGAGGTTTGAGCTGCAATCCACAAAATGTAATTCCAGTAACCACAACGATTTTATTTTTGGCAGAAAGCCCAATTCTAAACGATTTTCTACGAATCATTTTACTTATCAGATAGGTAGGTACTCGAGATGACATCATTTCATTGCATGAATTTTAATTGTTTACAGCTGATACAATGCTTTTGCTCCAATAGCATCGACTGCATAAACAATCCACTACAATTCAATCGACAATTATTTATTATTTAAATGTTTTATGAAATTCTTCATTGCTGTGTTATCTAAGCAAACTAAGTATAATCTTGATTGATGATTAGACATATTTTTTTAAAGTTCAATGGCGATTTCAGTTCACATCACCACATCCGTATCTTACCAAAATACGTTCTGCAAGGTCATTAGTAATCGGTAATTAGAGTACGATTTAGATACTTTGCTTTTAGAATTATATATTCCAATAAGAATAAGGTAGCTAGTGGACCAATGTAATAGGTACCTATTGTAGGTGACAAAGCGGTTTCTAAGAAATCACAGTCAAAAATAAAAGTACCTACGCCAGCCACATGTTGTCTTGAAAATACCTTGATGTCTGTGTTTGATGAACTTTACAGTTATGTAATGTATGTCAAGCTCTCCCGCAAAGTTCTGGTTTCTAATAAATTAAAGTGGTCGAAAAAAGCGGAAATAGACAGGAAAACCTAATTTAAACAAGTGAGTCACTTTGAGAGTCTAATTTCGTGAACAGAAACTGATTTCCTTAACGTACAAACTGTGACGTCACAGTGAATCAGACTCCTAATGATTGTGCAAAATTGATGGAGTTGATACAGTAATGTAGGACCGGTTTTTAATGTTTCTAAATATTATAAAATAATTTAAAATAACGACGTCAGAATTATAGTGGTATTAGAATTATAGGCTTAAGTTTTCGAATAAGTATAGCAAATATTCGAAAAGTATTTTGTAGTAGGGAACATTTTTTTAAATTAGGGAGGTACATAACTACATAAATAAAAAAAATATATAAAAATAGTTTTTCATGAGTACCTATCGAGAGTGGAAAAATATTTTTCAGTAGGTACATAAGTTAAGTATAATAGGTAGGTACCTAATTCTATAAGCCCTACAAATTCAGCGATTGCATGACAGACAACTCTACACTACAAAGTTGCATAAAATCGTATAAAAATAATAAGATCAGCGTCTGGTCGTAGCGTCTCACCCCGTGCTATGCGTAAACAAATAAAGTAACGCCGCCACAGAAAAGTTGGGTGGTGACGCGGATCACAATTTTATAGGGTTGTTAAAAATGAAGATACTTACATGAATAAGTATTTATAACTATTGCAAGGAAATGCATCTGCATCATACATTTTATGTTGGTTTGTTGTATAACTAAACAACTTTTGATGTTCGTGAGGCCATTTTCTAAATTCACGTCAGCGATGTAATAAACTAGGTGTATGTTCTATGTTACTTTACTTCATGTTGAGCATCATTTAATTTTATTAGTTTGTTTGGTTTAGGTTATACTCAAGTAATTTTGCAGTTATCGGAGAAAATACCTATAATTTAACTCAGATAGGATGCCGAACTTTTGTTGATTTAATTTCTGACACTACCTGATTCTAATTCAAATACGTATGATACCTAAATAAAAATCGATTTTACTCACCACTAGATTAACATTGATAGCGGCACAGTTTTCCTCGACCACTTCTTCAACGGCACCACTTTCATACTCCTCAGCCGGCAGACTCGGGTACAACTTTCCACTTGTCACTAACAGCGTGTCATCTTCAGTAGGAAGAGCTGGGTATAAGCCACCACCGCGGCTGTTGTTTCCAAACAGGGGTTCAGTACTTCCAGTGCCTTCTTCATCAGATCCACCCCTTTCCTTATTCAAGAATCCTCGAACAGCCGCAGCAGCAGAGGATCCACGGTGCCAGCCCCATCCATTGGCATGGAAATTCTTCGGATAATAATTAGTTACAGGCATCTTTAGCTACCGGCGTCACTACCACCATATGCTGTACACGGCGTGTATTTTCGTAAGATCCCTCTTAAAATAAACGTGTTCACTAAACACTGCTCGGGAGCCGAATGTAGTCGGCGTCTGTTTATTTATGATATACAACAGTCTGTAACAAAGGAATGTTGATTCACTTTCAAGTCTTAATCATCATAATTTTGTGATTCCCAAAATTTTCTTCCTTATGCCAAATCTGGTTTAATACGTTAACAATAATTTGCTTCGGTATTTTTTGTATAAAACGATATCGTTACCAAACTAAAGGGTTTTCCCACGTCTATAGGCTTCCCACGCTCACATTACACAGCTATTTTATGGCCGTAAAATTTGAACTCCTGTGTTAAGTAGATAAATACCTACCTACCTAATTAGAGATTTGAACAAAATATGTTAAGAAAAGACATTTCCGAAAATAGTAATTAAAACTACGTATAGGTATACATTCTTAGTTCTTTCTTTGTAAGAGAAATCTTTTGTGTAATAAAATGAAACGGTACCCGTTTAGTCATAGGGACTTTGTGCTGCATAATACACACTGATCTCAGTTTCGTAGGTATTTCAAATATTAAATATAAGTACATACAAGGTTTATCTAAGCTACTTCACAGCATTATACTTAATCTAACCACATCTAACTAAGTAAATGCCTAAATGTTTATTAGACACTGAAAAATGCCGCAACATTATTTATCGGAATGGCCAAATAATAGCATGTCACCTAAATTGCAAGGGGAGCAATTTGACCGCTCCCATCAGGCCAAAGGACGTCTGGCGTCACCCATGACCTTACAGCAACCGAAAGGTAAGTACATAAAGAGCGTTTAATTAAAATTAGACAAAGCCAACCCAGTTTACTACACGAGGGAGTGGCTCATGAAGTTATTTACCTATGTCATGTCTGTACTGCATAATTTAGCGATATTTTAAATGAGAATGGCATTGTAATAGCATCTATTTAACTGTATTATAGCTACTTCTGACAAGTGTTGTACTAGGTACTGTTGATGATACCAAAATTAGTACTGGTGAAAAGCAGCTTTTAATTTAGTTTTAGTCGAGGCTACAGACACAAGAGGTAGTATTTAAAAAAGTATACTAAAATTCATTTTAAATATGACATAAAGCGCTCATAAATTATTAAAATTGAATGTGTTGTGGACAGCATAATTAATGGCCGTCTTTTAAAAAGTGTAATAAAATTTAGGTATTAATTTTCATACAACTTTTTCACCGTGCGTGATTTTATGAATTACCGTGCCTTATTAAACCTACTTTAATCTTTCTTATCGCACAATGATATCATAAATTGTTATCTATCAAAGTAGGCGTCAACCTATTATTGGATGCACAACAAATTAAAAATATAAACCTAACAAATATCTACCTGTAATAATCTTCTATCTACTTTCTTTACTACATATTTTAAAATCTAATAAGAGTCTTGTACATGTTACATTTCTAGAACAAAGTTTTAAATTCCGCGGGATATTGACCTGTGCCGGTAACAGGTTTTGTTATTGATCACGTGATTAAAATATAAGACTACGTGTTTCAGGGCCAAAACAAAACAAAATGCGAATCACAGAATCTAATTAAATACTATCAAATAACTACGTACTCACTGTAACTATGAACTGATTTTTTAAATACTACAAGGAAAAATTTGTAATGTCTCGTTTAGAAAAATAAGAAGAAATTCAAGTTAAAAGAAAAATAGCAAAAATCTCGAAAAGTTGACTTACCACAATCTTTCCTCGACTTTCGAGGGAATAAATTGAATGAATGAATCGCGCGAGATACATTGAATGAGACAATGAATGAATTTCCTCCTGTGAGTGAGTGCAATTTGTCAGATTTGTGTTCTAAAAGTAAATAATTATTTTACTTTTACAAGATTTGTTAATGTTTATGAATAATATTAATGGAGGTACAAGAAAAAATATTTGGAACAAAAAAATAACAATGTTATTGAATTTTCAGTTAAAAATCGTTTTATCTAAATTGAGTACGTTTTATGTTATAATGATATTTTTTGTTACAGAAAGTATTTTGGTTTCAATATATGTTCAGAACGCAAAGCCAATTAAGCCAACTGTCAATGTCAAAAGCCAATGTCCGATGCACGTGTTTTTATTATTGCCAAGAATTGATTGATTAATGCTGCATTTAATTAGAAATTAAACCAAAATGAAAGTATTATCAGAAGAAAGAACAAGAATATTGTTTGAAAAACTCACAAAATAGTAAGTACTTTGCAAATTCCTAACATTTCATTGAAAAAATCTCATTTAATTTACTATAGGTAAGGCAAGACATGTGTTTTCGTGTTATTTTATTGGGGTTTTAACCTTAAAAACGTAAATTTTCAGTATTGGGGTCAACGTGAAGCTTCTAATAGACAGGCCTGATGGTACATATTGCTTTAGAGAGAAGAAAGACCGTGTTTATTATATTTCGGAACGTCTGCTCGCTTTGGCGCAAACTGTGAAGCCGGAACACTTAGTATCGGCTGGGACTTGCTTCGGGAAGTTTACAAAGACGAATAAATTCAGATTACACATAACAGCGTTGACGTACATAGCTCCCTACGCTCCATACAAACTTTGGGTGAAGCCTTCAGCAGAACAGCAGTTTCTTTATGGACATCATGTTATGAAGAGTGGTATGTGTACATAGTTTGATAGTGTACTTCTATATAATTGATAATGTTGAAGTCCTAAATTAGAGGTGACTCTTGCTAACTTTTTTTTTAGTTGCAGAAACGTCTCATTATGTTATTTATCTGCTAAATATTGGTGC
This sequence comes from Anarsia innoxiella, assembly GCA_947563765.1. Taxonomy (NCBI): domain Eukaryota; kingdom Metazoa; phylum Arthropoda; class Insecta; order Lepidoptera; family Gelechiidae; genus Anarsia; species Anarsia innoxiella. The sequence continues at coordinate 4,264,016 of OX387416.1, forward strand.
GTTATCATAATGGATGCTTTTGTCAAATGGGAGATTTTATTTACATTGTATAAGACAAGTCTCTATTTCAATATAATATCCCACTTTACTTTTTTGGCTACTAATCCCACTAGTATGTTTGTATCATAATATAATCTTTCTTCTATTAATTACAATTTATTATTACATCAATCAATATGAAACTGCTCATAATTTTTATCACAATTAAATTCAACAACTGTTGTCATATAAATAGTCAAACAATACATGAAACTGCTCACATATTTCATCACAATGGGGATGATAACTACATTAAAAAATTCAAAAAATAATTAGTCCGTCTTTAAGGCTATTAAAAAATATTTGAAACATTTTTTACCTGATCAAATACATAAATAAATACAAAGATACAGAGCATCAAAGTTACGGAGTGGGGGTATTGACGTCACTCCTTGGTTAAAATCTTACTGAGGCACGTCATGAGCAACTTGAACCCAGTGTATCTATGTCATTTTTAGTTTAAGAGAAAAAAGAAAAAATATGTGTCAAATATTTTAAAATAATCTATGTGATGGACTAAAAATTTTTTTTTAATTATCATGCCCATTTGACTCAAAAATCCTTCTCTCTTCAGGGTTAGGCCGTATAACAGAGAACACTCCGAAACACCAAGGAGTAGTCGTACAAACAATGTCCGACATTCCAATCGGGTTTGGAGTAGCAGCACGTACCACAGCGGAGTGCAGACATGCAGATCCTTTAGCCACCATCGCGTTTCATCAAGCTGACATCGGAGAGTATATCCGTTCTGAAGATACTCTTACGTAATATATGGAGGTTTTTTAGTATATTGATGTTGTTTTATTACCTATATGAATAATTGTTTTTACTAGTTATGATGAGTTGCTGACATTGTATTTGGTCTAGTGTGAAGGCATCAGTCAGAAATGCTTGATAATTATGAAACTATACAATTTTATATTAATCGGTTGATACTAGCCACATATTCAATGGGCGAGCAGCATTGCGAGGCAAGCGTTCAGGCGCTGAAAAAAGGACTCCTTAACATTCGAGTTTGGAAGTTCTTAGGGACCTATCTTAATTGGCCAACTGCAGCAAGGCGTCTTGTCCGGTGGATATGTGGTTGTTTGGTTTTTTGTCAGGGTAGCTAATGGCTGAAAACATTTTAGAAATTCATAGCAAGTGCTGCCATCTATTTTCATAACACTGAACTCAATGTAGGACTTCAGGCTGATATCAAGCCAAACGTGAGTTTTATGTTAAATCTTACGAGTTGTCATAGGTGGCGCTGTTTATTTATTTACGTAGGTCGTACGTAGGTAGGTACGTAGTAATAATAGGCCAACTGTTTTGAGCTTTATGACAAGTTCGTTCATCATCTTTGTAGGCTTGTAGCTAGGCCTACCTAGCTAGCTAGAGTAATGGTGGAGCAAACGTCCGTTTGCCGTCACCTGTAAATTAGATATTGGAAAGTGAACTTAATTAAAGTGGGGATTACAGTCTAACCTGCAACAGATTGGTAAAGTAAAGTAAAGTAAAGTAAATATTTATTTCCAGTCCAATATAAATGTGAGTACAGGAACAAAATAAAATTAACAAAATTAAACACAAAACAAATATTAAAATAAAAAAGGAACTTAAAACATAGAATCTTAAAACTAAACATAAAAATAGAACGAATTGGTGACTTCTTAATTAAGTAAACAAGTGTCCCAAACAGTTATTTTATAAATGTAATATACATATTAAGTACCTGTTATATTTTTATAGGTACTGAATGTTTACAGAAGCACCCTTAAGTAGCTTAATGTAGTTTAAATAACCATCTTTGGGTTTCTAAATAAACAACCTTTTTACAGGGTGTTTAGAAACTTCCTGGCGAAAATAATAATAAAACTAAACAACTATTATACTTACCTATCCCTAAGAAAAAACGAACGAAAAACTTCAAAAAATATCCTCAATCCATACTAAGGTAATATCAATTAGGTAGCTGAATAAGCATTTTGTAAGTATGAACATTTTTTTAAAACATTTCGTCTTACGTTTTTCGAGGAATGTTGTTAAGTTTCTTTCATAAGCAGATTACGTGCTTTGTTTTATTGTCAGGGAATGTATAAACACCCTGTATACAAGCAAATGGCCCACAAACATGGAGGACACGTCAAATACTCTATTTTAAAAGGGTTTTCCTTACTCCGGCCTTTTGGAAGCTACTTATTTAAAAGGTTATGCCATTACGACACTGGAAGACGTTTATGTATTACGGGTGTTGATTTACTTACTCGTAGGTACGTTACTTACATACATACCTAAATACAATATCATATCCTATCAAGCCTCTCTCTCATAGGGTAGGCAGAGACCACTTCGCTCCACTTGCTACGATCTTAACACACTGCTTCATCAGTCGCCTTATTTATAAGTACTTACATGCACGTCGCTTCGGTTAAAGGTATCTACCTACTTATGTAAGTATGTAGGTATTTATATTAAACCGTCTGTGTCCTACTGCTGGGCACAGACCTCTCTCAAGAGGAGACTCCTTCTCTACGATTCTCAACCCTGAGCCGCTTCTACCTAGACATCCATGAAGGTGTCCAAGTCATCCCGCCACCTGTTATGCGGTCGGCAGTGAGGTTATGGAGGTGGTTTGCTGTTGGGTGCTGTAAAGTGCTGTTGAGCAACCCTAACCCTACAGAGTTTCTTGCTAGGTTCTTCTCTGGGGAAAACTGCACTCTTGCGAATCTACGTAGCATTAACTTTAAAAAATGACCCGTCTTAAGTGTTGTCAAACAAAACCTACAGGATTAAATGATTTTTTATTTTCATGTTACAGACTTGACCGCCCAGGCCCAATCTTTATTCATCCTGGCAACCGTTTCTACTTATCTACTATTGTAAGAATTTAAAACAAATTAAAACGACGACAACAATTTTTCGTCTCTAAACTTACTTACAAGTGACATCGCATGAATTTGCGAGACCCTTACAAACCAGTCCCGTAATATATGGACGGCTGATACCTTCCCTCGGGCTAAATATCTTCTTTAAATAGAAAGGAGGCAATTAGGTATTTTAATTACATTTCGTGAAGCGTGATAATTCTATTAAGTTTATTGTATTTAATTATTTAAGGGAGGCCTTTTGTAGGTAAGTTTTATTATTTACTTAGGTCATGTTTTCGTTGGACTTTTCAGATGTATGTAGGAACTTACAGTTAAGTGCAGATAAATTTTTATAACATTAGTTCCTTCATTACTTTAGCTTCAGTCAAAATCTTTTATTTAGCGCTTTGAAATACCTACCTAAAGTGCATTTGAGTAAAGCTTTATGTTCACTTGACTAGGCTGATGATCAGTGGCGTAGCGTGCCATCTCGGCGCCTGGGGCGGGAGACCCACTTTGCCGCCCCCATTCTATAGGTGCTTAATTAAAATTAAATTTCACAGACAATGACATACTTTTTATTGAAGGTAAAATAGGATGAGCGGTTTTACAAGCGGATTCTACGGGCCTTATGAGCAGCGAAGTCAGAAATAACTTTGTCAAAATCAATATTAGCAGCCAATTCTTGTTCAATCGACAATATTTTTTGTTGTCGATTGTTGGTTGGGGAAAAAGTCTTTTCGCATATAGTATGTATGAACTTGTATTAAAATCTCTTTGGCTATACCATTTGTATCTGGCTGGTTTTGGTATCATTAAAAAGTTTTAATTTTAAAGAAGGCACTTCCAAATTCAAATTAGGAATTTGTGTGATTTTCATTTGTTATTGTTGTCGTTAAAATGAGTGAATCTAAAGAAGAAATTCGATACATTTTAAAATTTTACTATAAAAAAGGTAAAAATGCAACTCAAGCCGCGAAAAAAATTTGTGATGTTTATGGACCTAATGCAGTATCTGTGAGAGTAGCGCAAGTTTGGTTTAAGCGTTTTCAAGCCGGAAATTTTGATATCAAAGATGCATCTCGCTCTGGTCGCCCTGTTACGGACAAAATTGATGCCATTTTTGAAAAAGTGGAGCAAGATCGGCATATTAGTAGTTACGATGTAGCTGAAGAACTGGCAATTGACCACAAAACGGTTTTGACTCATTTGAATAAAGCTGGGTACACTAAAAAGCTCGATATTTGGGTGCCTCATGAGCTCACTGAAAGAAACCTAATGAACCGTGTACTCATTTGTGATTCTTTATTACGACGTAATGAAACCGAACCATTTTTGAAAAAGCTGATAACTGGTGATGAAAAGTGGATCACATACGACAAGAACGTGCGAAAAAGATCGTGGTCAAAGGCCGGTCAAGCTTCACAGACTGTGGCAAAACCCGGGTTAACTCGCAACAAGGTAATGCTGTGTGTATGGTGGGATTGGAAGGGCATCATTCATTATGAGCTGTTACCGCCAGGCAGGACCATCGATTCAGAACTGTATTGCGAACAATTGATGAGATTGAAGCAAAAAATTGAGAGAAAGCGGCCAGAATTGATCAACAGAAGGGGTGTGGTTTTTCACCATGACAACGCTAGACCTCACACATCTTTAGCCACTCAGCAAAAATTACGAGAGTTTGGCTGGGAGGTATTAATGCATCCGCCGTATAGTCCTGACCTTGCACCTTCAGATTTTCATCTGTTTCGGTCTCTGCAGAATTCCTTAGGCAGTGTCAGGTTAACATCACGAGAGGACTGCCAAAACCACTTGTCGCAGTTTTTCGATCAGAAGCCTCAAAATTTTTACAGCAATGGGATCATGTCACTACCAACAAGATGGTAAAAAGTTATGGAACAAAATGGCACCTACATACTTTAGTAAAATGTAAATAAACTATAAAAAAAAAACTTTTCGAATTTTCATATAAAATACGAAGAAACTTTTTCCCCAACCTAATATTAGGTCTTTACCTATGAAATTGCCGTTTTGTATGAAAAAATTCAAACGATTTTTTTTCATATAATTTTTATTTGTATTAAGTGAAGTAATTACCCATACAATCAATGCATCTTTGCCAACGCAGTGGCAGTTTATTAATGCCCTTCTTAAAGAAATCAGCTGGACGAGAGGCAACAAATTCTTCAAAGGCGTTTTGAACTGCCTCTTGGTTATTGAATTTTTTTCCAGTCAAGAAGTTATCCAAATTCTGGAAAAAGTAGTAGTCTGTAGGGGCAAGGTCCGGTGAGTACGGTGGATGAAGGAGAGCTTCCAACCCCAGTTCTTGCAACTTGGAGACCGTCATTTGTGCGGTATGAGGTCGCGCGTTGTCGTGCAGGAGCAGCGGAGACGAGCGATTGACCAATGCTGGTCGGAGACGTGCCAGCTTCTCCATCATTGTGTTCAATTCTTCACAGTACACATCTGCAGTAATACTCTCCCCATTTGGTAAGAAGCTGTGATGAATCACACCGGTGCTAGACCACCAAACAGTAACCATCACCTTTTTAGGGGTAAGTTTTCGTTTAGGGCATTGTTTAGGTGCTGAACCAGGATCCAACCAACTTGCTGAGCGCTTACGGTTATCAAACAGAATCCATTTTTCATCACAGGTGACAATGCGGTTCAAAATTCCTTCATTTGTGTGTCTGTTGAGCAATGCACGGCACGTCTCGACGCGTACTTGGCGCTGGCGATCATTGAGTTCGTGGGGCACCCATTTGTCAAGCTTTTTTACCTTGCCAATTTGACGCAAATGGACCAATATTGTTTTGATGCTGACGTCGAAAGCTTCTGCTAATTCAGCCGTAGATTGAGTATCATCAGCTTCCACGATCGCCTTCAATTCGTCTGCATCGACCAAAGTCTTCGGACGACCGCGGGGTTCATTTTTCAGGTCGAAATTTCCAGAACGGAAGCGAGCAAACCAATAACTAGTGGTTCGTTGGTTTGTAGTGTTAGCTCCGTACACGTCGTTGATGTTGCGAGCCGCTTGTGCCGCGTTGCTGCCACGACGGAACTCATATTCCATAATTACTCGAATTTTTAACGTATCCATGTTGACGAAAATGATTGAAATGCAATGAAAATGTAACACTAACCAATAAACAAATGACTGTTTTTGGAAAAAGAATTCCATATTTTTAAAATGAAATTAATTTGAAATTAGAATTCTTAGCTAAACAAAAAATATTTTTAATTGAAATGGCCAGTACTGTAAAACGGCAATTTCATAGGTAAAGACCTATTTACCTATATAGATAATCTAGCGGAGCTCATAGTAGATATGAGGAATTTTTTTATTATTATAGGCGTGATGCGATGTTGCCGTTCGTATGTAAATAAACAAACCTTATAAAGAGCTCTGTCAGTGATTTCGCAGTTTTTCTTTTAAATAAATATTTAAAAAATTGTTTGTCGCAAAATTTTATATAAAAATGGAAAATTATAGTGTGTCTGACACATGTAATGAATGAATCATAGATCAGATCTCAACCCGCTTCACCGGCGACATTTTGCCGCCCCCGCGGGCTGCCGCCCGGGGCGGGCCGCCCCCTCCGCCCCACCCACGCTACGCCACTGCTGATGATAATGGTGTAAATTATGAGACATCGTTTGATGAATATTGATCTAAGTATTATATTTAATGCATAAGTACGTAAACATATTATCTGTCACACATCTTTCCCATTGGGGTAAGCAGATACCACTTCCCTCCACCCTCCCTTCACCTTCCTTTTTACCCATTAAATTAAATATACTTAAGACCGCGTGGACGTACCTACATCACTCAAGTAAAAGAAAAAGTTAACGTCATGTCGTATCAAGAAGTCAAAGCACTCGCAGAGGATAGGCCTAAATGGCGAACACTCCACCGACAAGAGTCTAACTCTTAAATTAGATAATGATATGCAATATAAATTGTATTGAATATTGTAATACCTATTTTCTTATTGGAGAGTAAGTAGCTCCTGTCTATATTAACCGCTTTCAATTATAAAGCTCAGGTTTCACAATTCGATCTCCGGCCTGTTCCTCAGTGTGTTATTTCATCATTTCTCATAAACAAATGGAATATTCGATTACTACTCGCTGGCGGTGAAGCAAAACGTGACTAAACTTGCTTCCAACTTTGATCTAAATTTGTAACCACATGAGAGGCAAGTAGCAAGTACAAGTAGTAAGTACAAGTAACAAGTGGATATGTCAGTAGTTAGTAGTCAACTTGTTTCATAGCAGATACTAGTAACAAGTTTGTACCTAGATGATTCCGAACTATAGTCCATTAGGTAGCTTCCTAGAATTTGTCTCGGTATTATACCGTCAAAGATATTCCCGCTCCACTGAAATTTGCCGTCTTGTCACTGTTATAACTCGGGATATGCATGAAACACCTATGTGTAGTAATTCTTTTACAGTCCCATTCTTCTTTTATTTATTTTTAGTGCCTATTAATCTGAAGAACTGATAGATTTTTCTTCGAGATCAAAACACATGTGGTCGTTTATTTCGTTACGATATGTTTACGATTGCATGAGATCATGCGATACCATAATAGAGTTTATGAATTTCGTACAAAGCCTAATATCTTTCATTTTTAATTATTTCTTTCCTTTTATTTCTAAACGAATACCCTTTTCATAAATGTTAACAAGTAAACAACATGTGAAGTAAGTATAAATCCGGAGAACCCGCGTAATCTGGCCCTGACACTTTTTAATTATTACAACAATAACGTTGATGGAACGGATTAAGGATTCGGGGGCTACGGGTCCATTTCTCTCGCTTCATATCATCGATATCTCTCTGTAGAACTTGACTAAATACTAACCGCTGCTAGTACATACATACATATCCGTCACTCTACCTCTCTCCCATTGGGGTAAGCAGAGACCACTTCCTTCCACTTGCCACGATCCAAACACACTTCTTACGCTTCATCCACACTCATCAGTCGCCTTATACATGCCCGTCGGTTTAGGGTACTCTTGACTTGGCTTTTCTTGAGTAAGTCCCTGATTTGATCGAGGTACGTTCGTCTTGGCCACTGCTAGTAGTACTAAAATAACGATGTTGATGCCCACCACGGAATTAAGCCTATCAAACAAAGTTTTAAAATAAACGGGCGTTCAATTCAAAGGTGGGAATTTTGGTAAGAAATCGGGTAATTTTTGGTAGGAAATCGGTTTTCCTACTGAATTCGTATCTGGTTTCCCATTGTGCATAAGAGTACCTACATTGACGCACAGTTTAATGAGAAAACTATTCTAAGAAATAATGTAGGTGCCACAAAATACTTATACCTAAATAGGTATAGCATGTAAATTACTTTGAATATAACGTATTTTTCCTTGAATAAAGAGTTCTTTTTCTTGTTTTTCTTTAGAAAATATAATTTTTTTATGAAGTGCATTTTTAACTTACTTAGGTACAGTTCTTTTAATTTTAATTAAGTGAAAGATATGTCAGATAAAGAAGAAAAGAAAAATGATAGATGCATTTATCATTTACCGTGTTGAACCGACAAAGTTGTTTTGTCTTTTAATATGTTTAATATGGAAAAACAAAAGACGAAATACGAGTCGCCTAGACAGCAAGACGTTCTATATAGCAACATTTTTTGACACATTTGGTCGCAATCAGTTTATTTAAGTCATTGTTTAGCAGAATACCAAATGTGTTAAAAAATGCCATTGAGACTCTGCCGACCGACACACAGCATATTGTAAATTAGCAGACTTGGCCCCAGAACTTTTGTTAGTGCTATATTTTTTCTCAGAAATCCCTAGTTTCGTAGATTCAGTGAATAAAACCCACTGTTTCCTTTAATTAACTGGCAATATATTTCGTTGTAGGTAATTAAAGTACACCGGAGAAATTTTGGAGGTATAAAAGAAAATTCCCAAGAATAGAAGGTCCATTGACCTTTAGGTGCTTTTCGGAAAAAAAAGTATTACGAATAGCTTATATATCTTATTTGTTGAGTCTGCATGGTGGAAATTTCACCTAAAGCTACGCCTCAACTGGGAGTTATTCATCATCTCGCATCCAAAAAACTTGCACTAAGGCAAAGCAAAGCAAAAAAGCAAGTTGAAAACCTAGATGCGAGTTTTTTGGGTGCGAGATGACGAATAACTCTCAATTGGATCGGAATCGGAGAGTACGGAGCGTAAAGATTTGTTTTGTTGATTTTTAGTCACAGAAATGTCGATCTAGTGCGTACAGTAAAGTCAAAGTCAAAAATATTTTATTTCATAGGCACAAAAAATGCTCTTGAAACCGTTACATTACTTAGTATAATATACATTTTTTTTAAAGCTAGTGCTAGATTCGCAAAGCGCAGTTTCCCCCAGAGAAGAACCTAGCAAGAAACTCTGTGGGGTTGCTCTTTTCAAATACAGTTTTACAATTCTTACAGTTTACATATTAACATTATAACAATTAGATATACCATATATTATAGTACCATAGAAATCAATCCAAAGCATCAAATTCTTCCGCTCCGTACGCTCCGATTCTCACCAAGTGGATGCGTAGCTTAAAGCTCGACACACCGCCAGCGGGTGATCATCGTTACATACGTTTGTATAGTTAACTGTAGTAGGTATGTAATGGTATGTAATGTAAAGAGGAAACGGTTTATGCTCTCGCTGTTTCATGTTACATGGTGCGTTATTTATCACATGCTCCTCTCTTGTTTCTCGATGTTATCGTTAATGTGTTAAAGATTGTATGCGAATTAAGATGTTGCTAGCAATAAGGGTGACTGTTGCTACTTCCTTTTACTTTCTAATTATAATACTAGAGGCTGCCCGCGACTTCGTACGCATTTATAGTCTTATCTTTGAAAAAACACGAAATTTCTGCAAATAATATAGCCTATGTGTTATTCTGATGTCCAAGCTAAGTTATTGTGAAATTTCATTAAAATCTGTTCAGTGGTTTTTACGTGATTAAGTAACAAACATCCATCCATTCATCCAGCGGCACAAACATTGACATTTATAATATTAATAGGATGTTTAGGGTTTATCTCTGTGTCATTTGTGTAATAAAGAGTAAGTATTTGTTAAATATAGCTACCTATATCTATCTAGGTACCTTCCTTATTACTTATAGTTAGTTACATACACAATGTCAAGAAGATATCAAAATGGCTCCCGAGGCGGTTGGTTTACATAGCTTTATAAATATACCTACTTACTCTAAGATATAACAGAAATACCTTAGTAAAATACTGAAATAATCAAATCACACAAGTTCTTAGCTTAATAAAGCGCTTTTCTTTCTCATTTCTAAGAATATACTCCAAATTTTGATCACGAAAAAAAAGATGGCGCGTAAAATAAGCTGTTCCCTTCACTCCCTAACGAGTGTTCAAAAGATATTTCAACGTTTACTTTTATAATACTTCCATTACCTTTCATCGAGTGCCTTTTTATCTTAACTTACCATTTCTTTGAACTTAGTAGGTACTTACTTAAAAAAGGTAAAGTAAAGAAGCCTAAAATGTTTGACTTCGTTTTCCAAGATAATAAGTTGTCCTTTTTATACGCGAGGTTAATGAATGATTTTATACATTTCATAATACAAAGAAAACATTAAAGTTTTTCACAATTATTTAAGTTAAAATTGATGGGAGGCGACGACGACGTGACGTCATGACGTGACACTGCGGTGACGGCGTGGTTCCGGGGCCCAAGTCTGCTAATTCAAAATAGCCTCAGTTGTGTGTCGGCAGTGTCAATGGAATTTTTGACATATTTGGTAGTTTGCTAAATAAAAATATTGCTAAATAAACTGATTGCGATCAAATGGGTTCAAAAATGCCATTGACACTCTGCTGACACACAACTGAATATGCTGTAACTTTTGTATACTTCTCTTTTCTTTTCTGTCTCTATGTACTATTTTCTTGCAATAAACTATTAAATAAATAAATAAAATGAGAATATTGTAAATTGAATACTTGGGCCTTTGTTTGATGTTTGATTAGAAAAACGCATACTGCAGCGGTAGGCGGTTGATAAGAGGCTTTGTAGCGGTTTCATATCAAACGTCAAACTGCAACGTGCAAACGCAGGTGCATGACAGCTTTTACTATCGTAGTTAATGTGTAGTGTGAACTATGTTACGTACAATTAGGTCGCGTATTCATTAGCGAGCTGTAACCGTAACCGTTGCATGCACTGTAACCAAAAAGACATAGGGTGTGCGCCAAGGGCGGATCTAGCTTTGGCGCCAGGGGGGGGGTCACACATAAAGAAATTTTATTTTTTCAACTTAGAACATAACAAGAATGAATTGAATTTTAGTCGTTCCGATTCCGATTGAAGATACGTCTTGCTAGGCGTTAAGGCCGAAATTGCAACAGCTTATGGTGAAAACATAACAAAATCGCCGGCCGCAGGCCGGCGGCCTAATTTTCAAGCATTTTCGAGCAAATAAGGCCGCTGGGCCGCCGGCCGGTGGCTTTAGTTTGTATAAAACGGCAGTGGCAGCAGTGGAGCGCAGGAGGCGCTTTTTGAAGCTTGAAGTTTGCGTTACGGCGTTGTGACATTGCTAAAAAGAGCGGTTTATTGTCGTATGGTAGGTATCCAGTTCCTGGTGATTTTTCAATGTGCATTTATCCACCAATAGTCGTGTATCTGTCATTGATTGTAGGAAACTGATTGCTTTTTCGTTATCAAGAAGACATTATTCTGTTTTTTTTTAAAACACGACTGCGCCGCTTGCCACGCCTCTGACGCCAATGCCGATTCTTGCGTTGCGGCGTCACAACGCGGAAATGTTTCGGCCCGTACTGGTTAGGAGGTCATAAATTATCGGACGCGTCTGAAAGAGGCGTCTTTACAATATATAAATAAAATAATTATGTTGAATTAGTGGTGCACCTGAGTCCTGGAACCAGCTCAGGGGGGGGGGGGTCATGACCCCCATGACCCCCCCCCCCTGGATCCGCCGTTGGTGTGCGCTCGCAGCAGGTTCGCGAACTACGTACACACATTAGGTTACTCAGTTATGGTAACAGCTCGCTTATGAGTACTCCCCTTAGGCTGGCTTCACATTAGGTCGCAGTCCGTCCGACTGCCGCGCGACTGTCACACTATTTACTATGGAAATTGACAGCAGCGAAAGTCGAGCGCGTCTGTCAGCTGTCAATTTCACATAGTAAACTGTGTCACGCGGCAGTCGGACGGACTGCGATCTAATGTAAAGCCAGCCTAAAAGATGAATAGTCAGTTTCAACCCACGTTTCAATTAGCTGTCTATTTATCTACGGTTATTAATTTTCTAGTTTTAATTTAGTCGTCTCGTGCACATGTAGCTAATAGATAATGTATCGATTTCTTACTTTTTTATTTTGCTCTATGTTCGTTGATTCTTTGGATGTAATATCTGCTAATGGTAATGTAAGTATATATGTTTGTTTCATGTATTATACAGGTTGATTCTGACTAAAAAGAAAAAGAAAATAGGTAATAAAGATATCTAATTAATTGGTTTAAATAAAGTAGATTCATAAGTAATTTTGATTTTGGTACATAACTGGTCAAAATATTAAAATCAAATCCAATTATCATATACTTTGCTTAATCAGCTTATCGAAAATATTACGGGAAAATCATTTTTTGTTGAATTAAAGAGACATTGCAGACGTAGGCGCGTTTGTCTCAAAATGTCACAGACTCTATCTTCAAATCCTCCTATAACCTCAAAAATTCCCACTGCTTGGCAAAGACAAGCCCAGAATCCCTTTAACGTCTTTACCCTGTATTTTAAACCATACAGGGTATAAACATAAGTGAATATGATCCAGCCCCGGGTATTTCCGCCCCGATAATGGATTCCTGACAAAATACAAATAAAATTGCTTGCTCATTTTTTCCACCATGAAATTGATCTTATGTAGCCTGTAATGTATTTTGTAACATTTTTGTAGGTGTTACTTACCTTAAATATGGGATAAAATGACAGCTGTTTAAGTTATAAACTTTTTTGTTTTTATATAAATATTTATAAAAAAAACTTTTTACAGAAATAAAAATTATAAGAAATCTTTATAAATATATATGTTACGGGCAATGTGATTAATTGGGCATTATGCATAATGCCCGGGCATTATGAATAATGCCCAATATAAGCGGGCAATGTGATAAATACTATGCAATTAATCACATTGCCCGGGCATTATGCATAATGCCCGTCACCTATTGGGCAGAGTGATAATAAACTTGTTTCAGTACTTCTTTTATTTTACAATGAAACCTTATCTAACCTAAACCTAACCAAAAGTCAAATAAATATGTAGGTAGGTATTATGAAACTTAAAATTCTCATCATTTCTTCATAAGTTAAGTTGGGTTTTAGTTAAGGTTAGGATATTCCGGACTCTCTAACTGGTCAAAGGGTGACATGCGCTGGTTTCCCTAAAATGTTACCTAAATCCCTAAAACATAATATGGAAGGGGTTGATGGCTGGCACAGGCGTTGAGTGAGATCTGTGTGAACGTGCTGCTGTGATAACTGGTCATGTTATGCGGATTCTATCAAGCTAAGCCTTTTACTTTTCATCTTCCCGTTTACTTACCTCCTATACCTTGTTCTGGATATTGCAGGGGCAATTTTTTTTTTTTATTGATTTAAGCTCTATTGAAATGTAAATTTTGATGTTTGTTTCTGTGTTTATGCCTAAGGATTTGTAAAACTTAAATTGAAAAGAGCAACCCTACAGAGTTTTTTGCTACAGAGTTTTTTGTTTCTTCTCTGGGGAAAACTGCACTCTTACGAGTCTAGAATTAACTTCAAAAAATGATCCGTCTTAAGTGTTTTCAAACCTAACCTACAGGATTAAATGAATTTTCATTCTCATTCTCATTTCATAGTTTTTATAAACTTTGGACATTTGCTTCTTCCCAAATTTACGTACGCCCTCTGCGCCGCGGCCGTTTTGTTGCCGTAAATTTGAGTTCAAATTTTTGGTACAGTTGTTTTTACACTTTTATTTTGAAATTGATTCGTAAAAAAAAGTATTAACCCTATTAATAACAAAAAGGCTAGGTGCCTTATAATTAAAAAGGCACTTTGTTAAATTTTCTAACCTTTTACAGGAAGATTGAGTAGGTTATAAGTAGTACGTTTTACATCATCTTAATTAAAATTAGAAACTTATAAACTTATAATGCCGACATTATGAGCATTTTTTTCCTTTAGGTATGCAGCACATGCGTAAAGTTTATAAAAACTTAATTGTATTGAAGTACTTAATAACATAACATACGAGATGCCAAATTATTTTTCTACGCTAGTTCAATAATCTTAGTTGCAAAAAATACAAAAACCAAAAATCTACCTAAAGCTATGACCTAAAATTTCTAATTTAAAAAAAAAATGTCCACCAATAAATCTCTGACAATGTTTTAAAAATTTGGCGACTTTAGAATTATCACAACCTACAATTCTCAAGTAAACGAACTATTAAAATCAAATTGCCCGATGGTCTTTGGGCATTATTCATAATGCCCGGGCAATGTGATAAATAGCACAGTTTTGATAGTAATTAATCACATTGCCCGAAACAGCTGGGCATTATTCATAATGCCCGGGCATTATTCATACTGCCCGCATTAATCACATTGCCCGTAACATATATACTTCGTAGTTTACTGTTGTATTTCCTTTAATTTAAATTAAATACTTACTACTCATTTTTTTAAACATTTTTTTTTCTTTTAATACCTTTGGAAAATAACAGAACTCTCCAAAAATAGTACTACTCTTTATTATAAGCAAAGTTTTGCAAATTAGCTTTTTTAATTGATTTTTTTAAGATGCTCTCAAAATATTTTCAGAAAATAAATGGCAGTGAAATAAGAAGACAGTTACAATATAATGGACCGAAAAACCCTTATATTGATCAAGTACGTTTTATTTATATTTAAATATATTTTACTACTTTTTTTTACAGAAATAACTTTTTTTAATGTTGTGTCCCACTGCTGGGCAAAGACTATCCCCGTCAAAAAGTAACTATATTTTTAAATATTATCTAATATATTTTATATCATATTTACAGTTTAATAAAGATTTAGAGGTGAGCGCATTTGGTTTATTTGAAAAATAGAAAGAAATTTGAAAAAGAAAAATCTATTAAAAACAGATTTGAAAAAATACATAAAATTATTATTTTTAAAACAGGAATTCGCAGCGGTAAGTATACCTATATACTACATAGCATATAGTTTTTTAAACATTTTTATGTGATTTAATTGACTACAGTTATTTTATTGTTTTTTTTTTGATAGAAAAACTTACAGGAGTTAGATGAACCAGTAAGATATTTTACAAATCTTTAAATTGGAATCATAATCATAGACAAAAAGTTTTTTTTAATATGTATATTTGAAACGACGACGTAGTGATTATATGCTCTTTGTTTGAAACCATAAAATTCTTATCTGACTTCAATTGCTTGACAGGATAAAAAAATACCATTGGTAAAGTATAAACTGTTGTTACTTTTTTTAAAAATCTATGCTTTTTTTATTATTTTTTTCTATAACTTTTTTGTTAAATGTTTAACTAAGTTTTCATTAACACGATCAGTGCGAAACAGGGCTTAAAACACCCTGTCCGTGTCTCGTCTTTGTAGCGGTAAGAAAAAACTTGATCTTCTCTGTCGTGCGGGAGGCATAACTTCCATTTGGTTCAGAGTAGGAGAGAGATAACTATAAGTTTGTGATGTGCTATTGATTCCTAGTTCCATGGTACATCAACCTTAACGCCGGGTTTGTTAGACCTCGTGCCGCACTGAACAAATAATTTACTAACACAGTGCGGAACGAGGTTGCGAACACCTCGTATCCCAACGCACCTCGTACCGCACTTTACGCTAGCTTCATGCGGTTAGTGTTGTGCAACGCATTCAAAGCTGCGCACGCAATAAAGTGACAAATGATGTCGTAGTCATGGCTGAAACCCTGGAAGACTCGATGACCTCAGCAGAGCCTCTCAACAAGTGGGTCTTAAAATGAACATGGAGAAGACGAAAATTATGTCGAACTCTCATGTCGCACCCACTCCAGTAAGAGTAGAAAGCTCTGCGCTCGAAGTTGTTGACCAGTACGTTTACCTAGGACAAGCAGTCCAGTTAGGTAGGTCCAACTTTGAGAAGGAGGTGCCTCGACGAATCCAGCTCGGCTGGGCAGCGTTTGGGAAGCTACGGAACATTTTCTCGTCCAAAATACCGCAGTGTCTCAAGACGTAAAGACGAAAAGTCTTTAAGCAGTGCGTGTTGCCAGTGATTATTGCCTACCATGTTTCAATGAAAAACACCAATAAAAGGAATACAATTAAATAAAATCGATATTTTTTTCCCATCACTAAATAATATGTAAAACTGCCATTCTTCAGTGCGATACGGGATATATTAGACCCCACATTTTATTTTATTTTATTTTTGTCCTTGGCGGTCGGGCTGCGTTTAGGTCTGAAGCTCAGCGAGCCCCACCAGTGCGTGTGTGGTGAGATGGTGGGTGAATTGGGACAACACGGCCTTTCCTGCCAAAGGAGCGCAGGGCGATTGTCACGTCATGCTGCCATCAATGACATTATCCGCAGGGCATTGGTTTCCGCTGGTGTTCCTTCAGCGCTGGAGCCCACTGGCTTAATGCGCTCCGATGGCAAAAGACCAGACGGTCTCACTTTGATGCCGTGGAAGATAGGAAAGTGCCTTGTATGGGACGCTACCTGCGTGGATACATTAGCTCCATCTCACCTGCCATCTACGTCACTGAGTGCTGGCGCGGCTGCAGCGGCAGCTGAAGGGCTCAAACGTCGCAAGTATGACGATATTACGCGCAACTATATCTTCGTGCCCTTCGCTGTCGAAACGCTTGGCCCCTGGGGCCATGAGGCAAAGTCCTTCCTGTCCGATATCTCGACGCGTCTCCGTGAAGCATCAGGCGATCCGAGAGCTGGCAGCTTTTTTGCTCAAAGAATAAGCATAGCTATTCAAAGAGGAAATGCTGCCAGCCTCTTGGGTACCATGAATCCCGGAGACGCTCTCGATGATATCTTCCTATTATAAGTGGGGTATCTATGAGGTTACCTATGTATAAATATTTATATAAATATGTATATAGTAGGTACTTAAGTAGCATAAGTTTGTATTATATTGTATTGTTTTTATTTATTGTGTTGTACATTATGTAAATATTAATGGAAATACAATTATTAAATTATAGGTTTTGTCTATAAAAACTAAACTAATTAATCTAACCACGGGCGGCGGCAGATTTAGATAGATTATTTCAATGTTAATAATAATCACGACCAAAAGTCGTCCTCTACGTCTTTTTTGGCCCCAAAAAGAGGATTTTTGTCTCTTACGAGAAGTGGGGTTTAATATGCCTCGTGCCGCCACAATCTCTTGTATAGTACAAGGTTTAAAATGACCCGTAACGCAGTAATGGAATGTACAGATAAATCTGTGCCGCTCGGAACGTGTTAAATGTTAGCTTATTATTTCTAGCCCGAAGCGGTATGTATTTTTTACTTTAAAGAACAGTCAAATATAAGTACTGATACTTTTTTATTAGCTTATTTCGTCCCACTGCTGGGCAAAAGCCTCTCCCATGCTTATCCAAAGACACCTTATAATGTTATTAAAGTATACTTCATCATCATTAAACTTAAGAGTTAGACTCTTGTCGGCGGAGCATTCGCCATTTAAGCCTATCCTCTGCCAGTGCCTTGACTTCTTCTATACCTGAAAATTCGCAGTAATTTTAAGTGACTTAATTTTTATTAGGATGGTAAACCACTCCCACGGGGAGAGGACAGAATGGATGAAGAGAGAGTGGTGTGTATAATCTTGTTATTATTTCGTTGTTGTGTCAGTTCGTGGACGTCCACTGCTGGACAAAGGTCTCAAGGATTTCCACAATGACCGGTCTTGCGCTGCCCGCATCCAAAGGCTTCTCGCGACTTTCACCAGGTCGTCGGTCGTTGTTGGAGGCTTTTGATATACTATATCATTACAACTGAGTATTGACCAATGAATTATTTTAGTTATAACTCTAAGTCTTGACCAACGTTATGGCTGGTGTAACAAGTAACAGGCTAGGCGAGTTTTTCGTCATCTCGCACCCAAAAAACTAGCACTAAAGGAACGCAAAGCAACAAAGCAAGATAAAAACCTGTTTGCGAGTTTTTTGGGTGCGAAATGAAGAATAACTCAGCGTATCAAGACGAAAATGAAAAATCTGCCAGAAAATACGAACATGAAATGGCACTAAATGACACTTATTGAATTTCGCTAAATACAGGCCCGTGACATTTCAAGTCTGTCAATTTGACAATAATAATTGTCTGACATAATTGATTGTTTTTTTTTAAATTTTAAATTGCTAGCTTGGTCATGATTCAGTTAATTTATCTGACACATACGAAATAAAAAGAAAAGCCGACATAAGTAGAGTGCTTTTCACGAAAGAAGTCCCCCGGATATTTTTGTAACTAACTTTGACAGGTCTATTTTCCCTATTTTCTGACCTTTTCCCTGATAGTAGGTAGAAAACCCCTTACTTATCTTAATAAAAATACCGACGGTGGAAATCTCAACTGGCGTAAGGGACAAAACACGATTTTTCAGGACGAGCAAAACAAAATTTTGACACTTAAACCCTTGTAACTCTTGCTGTTTTAAACGTATCAAAATGTTGTAAAGACCATTATTCTTAAAATTTTGAGGCGCGTCTTTTACAACAATCAGTATTTTTATAACTAGCTCAGTTACAGACTTTATGTCCTTTACGACCATGAATTTGGATATATATGTCCTTTACACCCTAATTTTTAGGTCGTAAGAGACATCTTGTCCCTTACGACCAGGTAAAAAGACCTATTATATACAATTTCAAGTATTAAACATTATTTGTTAAAAAAGCTGTATCTTATGAACCGTTATAGCTAGAGCGTTGAAATTCTCTCAAAAGATGTGTTACCATTGCCGCTATAACAACAAATACTAAAAATAGAATAATAATTACAATTAATCCCATACAAAAAAACGTGTTTTTTTGCCTTTATTGCTCGATATTAATATCGGCTACTGGTAGACAATATTATTAGGCTATTATAAGCCTAGTGGTTGGTACGGAACCCTTCGCGTACGAGTCCGACTCGCACTTTGCCGGTTTTCTTTATTTTCTAATGAAATATAGTCGTAACGGACCATTACTACTATATTTAATATATGGCAAAATAAATTAATTTTCTGTTACATGTTCGTTACGCCAAATTAAAAAAAGTTTTTATAAAAATATGTCAGTTACGCCATTAATTGCGAAAATGTTTAAAAAATTAAACGCTTATAAAATCAAAACTAAAAGTAGTATCAAAAAGTTAAAAATACTGTCCGATAGAGAACAAAAAGCTTTATCCGTTTATGTAAAAAAGTGAGTTTAGGTATTTTGTCCCTTACGCCAGTTGAGATTTCCACCGTCGATACACTTTTTACATAACAGAAATGAGTAGGTTGGTATAAATATTATCAAAATATATACCAACCTACTCATGGAATGACCAGAACAGTCGAAATATGCTGGAAATAATAGAGGAGAAGGTGGTAATGTGGCCCCTGCAGGTTTCTTGGCCCCCTTAAATATTTAAATAATAAAACAATGCCATCTAACAGAAAGCAAATTTACTAATAGATAATGTGCCAATTATTACGTACACCCAAATTCAAAGCCCGAGGGCGTCTCATATTTTAGTTATTCAAGCAAGTAATAATTAGCACCGGTGAAAACATTGTACTTGCTTTTAAAAAATCAAAATATTTGTATTTAAAAGGAATTTTGAATGAACCTGCTGCGTTCATTCATTGCTTTGAACATCGAGGACTTGGATTTTATGGTAATTATCAATCAGTGGTTATTCATTTAGAAAAATAAAGTAGTCGCTGCAAAATGCTCTATTTTGGTATTATGGCCCCCTAACATAGTGTGTAATATGACCCCCGGGGGCCATATTATATGCATGGTGGTTATTTTTTGATAACTTTTATATTCTTTGTTTTAAATGCCGTGAAAGACTTTTGATGCCCTCTACGATCAAAAGAGAAAACCCTGGGACCCTGAAACTAGCAGAAAATTGAAGAGGACGAGGACAAGCGCGTGGACGTGGACGCGGCATTGGCCGTGGTCGCGGACGTGCCTCTAACTTCATCAGCCCTGACGAAAGTGATAGCTCGAGTGATCGTGAATTCAAGAACAACAGCAGTGACCACTCAGATTACAAAGACAACTTTTAAGTTAATAGACCAGCTGAAAATTAAGACGCAACTTCTATTTTCTGCGACATTGCTTAGGTGCTGCAAAGATTGTCGAGGTGAAGATTGAATCTAGTGCCAAAGTTGCCTCCTATGGGCTCATAGCGCTTGTGCGGGTCCTGAAGGAGAGCATTACATGTGCGATTTTAGCCACTAAATGGTTCATATATTTAATATGGCCCCCCCGGGTGCCATAATACCCTCCTCAAATTCCAATTGCATTTTTTTCCGACTTTCAGAAATACATTTTTTTTATAATAAATTTATCGGTTTTTATAAAATACGGACCTCGACACGAATAAAAATATAAATGCTGAGTATTTTGAGGTATAAAGTTTATTCATAAACCTATTATTTTAAGTTTTATAAGCTAAAAACAAAATGGGGTGGCCACATTACCACCTTCTCCTCTATTATTTAATAAATTACAAATGAAATAAAGATAATATAGGTAGATGTTGTAGTCATAAATGGCAACATTATTAATTTTGACATGAAATACAGCGCCGCGGCTAGGGGACTTCTTTCGTGAAAAGGACTCTACGAGGATTAATTTTTTTTTTGTAGCATCGTACTGCTCAAGAGATTTATAATTTACATTACGAAAGTGTCGAACATATTTTGGAAGATATTGTAAGTTTAAAAATAATTAATATTAATTAGTTGATACCGATGATATTATATACATAATGTGCAGACATGTTGTATGCGCACGTATTTTGAAGACTGTAAATTTACCTAACTGTGACAACAACAAGAGAGAAAGAGCGATTGATTTTGACGCGAGAGCGATAAGGATGCGAGACATAGATTAGTTTTGAAGCATATTAAAGTGCTGTCATCAGCTGTCATTTTTATCATTTTTCGGCACATACCTATTTAAAATGTCAATTACTATGAAAGTAACTTAACTGTACTTATAAAATATCATTGGTTGATACCGATTTGCGTAATTTATTTACCTATATTTAAATTGCTCATAGCTAGCATATTTAACTTCCTTTTTTCAGGAATATAAAGCGAAAAAACTTGGAAAGGTTAGATAATAATTTTATTTAAATAAAAAACTTATAGTTTACCTAAACAAAAATTAAGTGAACTATAAGTTTAATATAAATAAGTTTAAATAACTATAAGGTATTTTTACTACCTATATTTTCAACTATTCATCCATATCCAAGGGTCCGCTTTACCATTTTTTTGTTAGTCAACCTAATCCCACTGCTGGGCAAAGGTCTCCCCCACGACTTTCCATTTAACACGGTCTCATTTACAGATAAAATGTATCTGAAAGATATTTTATACCTGTCTATGTCTAAAATGTTATGTTTAATGAAATAGACATAGGTTTATCTGTCAGTTACATTTTATCAGTGGGTGATGAAACGCGCACTTAGTATATGAAGACATAAGACATTTATTTTCAAAAACAGTACAAATAAACACTGTGTTAGGAGAAGGTTAGGTTAGGTAGGTATAGGTCGCGTCACGTAAAAAGAACTTTAGAAACAAATGAAAATCACGTGTTCGCGCATGGGTACACTTACGCTCGAAAGTACTAGGGCTATTTATTGTTTCATTCTTGTAAGAGTCTTTCGCACGCGGTTGCGTATGTTGACTTATAGACTATACGTAGGGGATAATGATTCTGATTCCAAAGGTTATGAAAGTGACGACAACGATGATAATAAAATGTCCACTTCTGACATCAACACCGCGTCCTCATCTGGTTTCCGCGCCACCAATGATGACTTAATGGAAGAAAAATATGTTTTTTTTTATTTTCCAATATTTTTTTTACATTTTTACACATTTTACACTAAATCCAATATTGATTGGTAGTTGTGTTTTTTTTAATTTATATTCCACCTTACTAATGCTACTAATAATATTTTTCTTTCCTTTGTGCGTAAAACCATGACTGTAATTAAACACTTTTGTGCGCCATGGTATTTTAAAACAAATGTTAAACGTCAGACTCAAAAATCGTCTAATGCGCATCTGTCAGCTAGGGTTCATTTTACGTGGCGCGACCTATACAACCCGTCGGAAATATCTGCGGACCTCGCTGGAATGCGCTTTCCCCCGCGCTTGCCCCGTTTTCGCCTATCCAGTACCGTGACGAGTACGTACGAGTTGCATGACGTCACTAAGACAGGTCCGCAGATATTTCCGACGGGTTGTAACTGAAATTCTACTTTACATGGTCAAATATACCTGTAGTTAATAATAGGTATATTGATAATAGTATTTTATTGCCTCTTATCACTCTCGTGATGAGAGTAGGTTCGTAAATGAACTGCTGCTGATGATTTTTTTGCCTACCTGTTTTCTTTTTCAGTGGGATGAATTTGTAAAAGGTGGACTCAAGACTAGGGTAAGCATTTAGTACCTAAGTAGGTTTATAATTTACAGATAAAAACATATTCCTTTTTTAATTTCTGTTACTATTGTTATTAGCTCCCATTTTTACATCCCTGCTCTAAATTCGAGCTTTAATTTTTTGTACGAGATTTTTACATTTAAAAAATAAATTAAATTGATGTAAAGTTTATACTTAGTTTATTATTTCTCATAAAAAAAAAACTATTTTTGGTATAGGCGAGTTTCCCAAAAGACAGAGCTCTACCCATTGATGAGGTAAGTTTTACCTTTTTCTGTATTTTTTACATCAAAATTCGGCGAAATTTTTGCCCAATTGTGGTATTTCTATGTAATAAGTCCCAGGGTTGCCAGTATAATACAATAAACTGTTAAATAAATTAAGTTCAAAATTTTAAACGAAGGTATCAAGGCAGAATATGACCATAAAATCTTTATGACCATAAAGTTGTACTTTTGATTTTAATGATGTTTGTTTTTATTTTGTTTTCATAGTGGGAACAAAAAATGATCAAATTTAAGGTAAATTTCAAAAATTCGTGGCAATTAAGTGGTAAGTAATTATATATATATAGGCCTTACGTCTATTGCAGACGATTTATGGTGCAAGCATGTTACAATGTTTTTGGTGGCTGAACAATCCTATGCGAGAGCGACAAGTTTTACCGCAGGCCTGACAAGAGAAGTTTGCAACAGATGGAATTGTGTCGCCTTGTCGACGTCTTTGTCTCTTGTCAGATAGAGCCGCGAACCAAGTCTCATCATATATCTTGCGTCCCTCCATAACGTGTTTGCGCCACTCCGTCCGCTTGTCCGCAAGAGTCTCCCAGCTTCGGTGGTCTATTTTAAAGGCATCCATGTCCCTTTTAGCGCAGTCTTTAAAGCGGAGCAAAGGCCTCCCAACGTCTCTCTTTGCATCCGCGACAGCACTAAGCAGAACTCGTCGTGGAAGTTGAGTCGTGGTAAGTAATTAAGTACACAATAAACTGTTGTTTTTTTTAACACGTTCAAGGTTTGGACGTGGCAACTTCTTCATGAGAGACCGAGTGTAAGTGTTATAAAAGGTTAATTATAAGAAATGTGTGTATGATATGCTGTCTACACACCAAAGCCGCCGGCTTTTTTGACAGCTGCCATTCGTATGACGTAAAGCCGCCAGCCTAGCCCGGCGGCATGCTTTGGTGTGTAGATACCATTATAGTAAACTATTATATGTTATATACTATGCTATAATATAGGTTATACTATATTTCCTGCTTTTCCATTAATAAAATAACTATAAATAAAACATATTCCACTCGAAAAGAAAAGTGAGCAAATAAATACATAATATAATAAAAAAAATAGTTCTTTGTTTTTATATTTTTTAATACCACGGTATATATAATAATTTTACAAAATTCCAGCTCATCAAGTTAGACAATAACACTGATAATTCATCGGAATCTGAAGAAAATTTGACTATACCGCCACCACCGGTAAGACTTTCACAATTGCTTTTTTCTGACATTTTAATGCAAAAATACTTTATTTAGTTGATAAAGAAATAATGGTTTCTAAACGTTGTATATTTTTCCAGCCTCGACCTTTGAGAATGCCAAATGCAGGTGTATGTATTATATTAAAATAAATCTTAAAAATACTTCTATTACAAATTTAAAAGAAATCTTTAAAATATATATACTTACCTATTTTCTTTAGATGGAAGCGTATTGGTCACCAGAATCGTTAAAAGTGAGTTATGTCTTGTTGAATTCCAGTTATTAGTAAACCTACCTTTTTTAGCGAATCTTTATTTAGGTACCTACACAGAAATTAAAACTATAATAAGTTTCATTTACAAACTTATAACAACTTAAAAACTGTTTTTAATCAATCTGTCGCCTATGATGTTGCCATGTTGAAACGCCTGGGACAGTCTCTGCATCCTTTTTTATAAGTGGTATACCTACTAAAGAGGTAATGCTGCCAGTTTGTTGGGTACCTTGCCTCGTGGGGACGCGTTGGAAGACATATTCTTCTTGTAAATATGTATTTTATTCTATGTTTGTATTGTTTTATAAATAAAAGTTTATCGCCAGTTATTTTACTACTTTTATTTTATTTATTTATTGGCATCTATAAATATGTATATTTTATTTATATTTAATAAACGGCTAAAATACATGTGAATATGTTATTAAAAATACTACACTCTAATAAATAAAATATAACCGCTAAACTAAACCTACCTAACTAACACTAATCCGGGAATAATCCGCCCCTGGTCTCTCCTCTATAAATATATTTTTTATTTACAGCCATCTACGAGTACAACAGATTCACCAACTACAACAACTTTACCAGTCGTAATTATCTTTTTTTTTACTTCAGATAGAAGATGTTTAAGTACATAGGTACCTAGGACAGTACCCGGCAAATAATACGTATCAAGAAGTATTTCCACATGTATTTCGTTCTTCTATGCCTTAAACAGAAATAGTAATAACGCCTTACGTGTAAGATAAAGACCCACATAGAAGAACATTTTACAGTGAAATAAGTAAACATACTGCAAATGATTTACTTTTCTTGAAAAAATAAACCTTTTAATTGTTTCTTTCAGCTTTCCGCCATAGACATGATGAAAATGGGTTTGAAAAAATTAAGAGTAAATATAGTTCTTTTTTGTAATTTAGTAGGTAATAATAAAGTATGTACTCTTATATTGGGCATTTTTCGTAATGCCCGAGTATTATGCATAGTGCCCAAATTATCACTTGGCCCATTTTTTTAAGTAGCCTATGGTGTCCCACTGCTGGGCAAAGGCCTCCCCCGCATTCTTCCATGCCTCCCTATCTCCGGCCACCTCTGGCCAGTTTGCCAAGTAAATTTGGCCCATAACATGTATAAAAACAAAAAAAAAGAAACAAATAATTTCTATTTGTAAGTAGAGTCCTAAGAAATAAGCTTCTACAGGGTGTAACAGAAAGGGGGTTTAAATATTAATTTTACTGAATACAATGACTTGTGAATTTATTTTTTTAAATAGATTTTCTTTCCTAGTATGGGTACGATAAGGATGGTAACCCGATAACTACAAAACGTCCAGAACAGGTGGCTGCTGAGATTCACGAGGTTAGAAAATAAAATATTTATTTAAATACTTTTAACTAAGTTTCAAAAATACAAAATAAAAATCTATAGGTACGTACATAAGCACAAAATTAAAAAAAGGGCTTAATATGTACTTACTGTATTAAAAAAATATCTTTAACGTGTAACGTGTCGAAAAAAAGTGTCGATAATGTGTTTCTCTCTTTTTTTAGAAATACAAGTATCCAGCTGTGAAAGAAGTGAGTAATGTTACATCCTTGCAAAATATCCTCGTTACTCCTACTCCTAGTTGTTACATCTAAATTTTTTTTTACTTGGTGCCAAATATAGACTAGCGGAAAACTGACTGTCACAATTGATAAAGATTGATATTGATTTACGCAAAACTGCTAACAGGAAAGACTTTTGTTTTTAACAGTTTTGGCGATTTGACACACCGAATGTAAGTTGAATAAAGAATATTATTTATATATTTTCCCAATGGCGACTGACAAAACTTGTAGAAATTACAATTTCTGAGATGTTTCTAAGGCCCAGAACACACGACGCAACTAGTTTGAAACGTTTCGTTTCAGTTGCGTCGTGTGTAGTTTTGTAACGGAGTCTAGAGCAGACACTTAGATGCAACTCAAAAGTAACTAGCAGTTTCAATTGCGTTGCAGTTGCGTTTCACCGTGTGTTCTGTGTCTACCCTACCTACTCCTACATACGTATTTCTTTTTATAGCCTCAACAACAATATCAGGGGAATAACAATTTCCAAACATATGGACAACCTCAACAATATGTAAGTTCTTAAGGCTCGTACTCATTAGCGAGCTGTAACTAGGGCATGGATACCGGTATACCGGTATACCGAAATACCGGTATACCGGTAAATATTTTCGGTATTTTGATACCGGTATATAAAGACAAAATACCGGTATTTCGATATTAATGAAATATCTCTTTTTTTCAAAGGAGATAGATAAAATACTTTGCAGAAGCAGAATGCTTGTTTGTATCACGAACCCCGTAAAGTAACATTATATTGTTTAAGTATCATTAGTGTACTCGTTACGTTAGATAGTGGGTTTTGTATTCTGATTTATTTAAAAATAATAACATATTATGGGTCCGTCGAAAGGAGATACTATTTTAGATAAGGTACCTACCTATTTGTTTTTTTTTATAATTAGTGATGGATATTAAACTAAGACTGATTTAAGTTGCCATTTGATTGTGATATTGAGCTAATGAGACAATTAAAATAATTTAGAGATGCGCCGAATATTCGTTTACTATTCGGTATTCGGCATATTCGGCACCTCAACCGAATATTAGGCCGAATATTCGGTTAAAATGACAATTTATTCGTTTATTTTGCTTAGTGATAATTTGCTTGATAAAACAGGATATTAACCTCATATTAAATTATTTTAAACCAAGGAGCGGTTAATCTATGTATCACAAGAGTTATTAGGAGATGATAAAATGAAGATAAGTTAATAAGTGACACTTAAAGATAGAATTTAGAAACCTAGACATTCTGCTCTATCTAGTGACCGTCAAAGGCGCTTTTATTTATAAACTTTACCTATTTGTTGTATCAAAATTAGTGTGAAAGTGCAACCGAATAGTTCGGCCGAACTATCTGCAACCGTCATACTTACCAATATCGTTATTGGAACAATTCAAATGACATAAAGTAGTATTGAAAAAAATACCGAAAAAATACCGAAATTTCGGTATACCGGTATTTAAAATTTTAATACCGGTATCAATACCGGTATGAAATATGTTCCGGTATTCCATGCCCTAGCTGTAACCGTACTGTTGTAAACACTGTAATCAGAAAACATATGATTTCATAAAAATTAGGTAATTTTGTTTAATAAAAAAAAATATTGAAGAAATAATATTTAAATTATGTACAGAAAGAAAACAAAAACAATATAATGACTTATATCTAACTTAAAACTAGGTACCAACTTAAATCTAATCAAACAAGCCACCCCGAATCGTACCTACCGCGAAGGTATTAGGTAATTTGTATTATTAATATTTCATATTTTAGCTTCCACAACAAAACTTTCCTCAAATGTACCCAACCCTAAAACCATCAAAGCCGATTATTATGTAAGTAGCCACATAAAGTATTTACAAGAACAATATATATGTTACGGGCAATGTGATTAATGCGGGCAGTATGCATAATGCCCGGGCATTATGAATAATGCCCAGCTGTTTTGGGCAATGTGATTAATTACTATCAAAACTGTGCTATTTATCACATTGCCCGGGCATTATGAATAATGCCCAAAGACCATTGGGCAATTTGATAATAATACTCCATTACCTTGATAATTGTAGGTTGCGATAATTCTAAAGTCGCCAAATTTTCGAAACGTTGTCAGAGACATATTATGGTCGATTTTTTTAGAAATTTTAGGTCATTGCTTTCGGTAGAATTTAGGTTTTTGCATGTTTAGCAACTAAAATTATTAAAGTAGAGTACAAAAATAATTTGGCATCTCATAATTATGTTATTATTAAGTACTTCAACACAATTAAGTTTTTAAAAACTTTACGTATTTGCTGCATAGGTACCAAAATGAAAATGAAAATTCTTTTAATCCTGTAAGTTAGGTTTGACAACACTTTGGACGGGTCATTTTTTAAAGTTAATACTAGATTCGCAAGAGTGCCCCCAGAGAAGAACCTAGCAAGAAACTCTATTGGGTCGCTCTTTTCAATTTAAGTTTTACAAATTCTTAGGCTGAAACACAGAAACAAACATTAAAATTTACATTTCAATAGAGCTTAAATCAATAAACAAATAATAAAAAAAATTGCCCCTGCAATATCCAGAACAAGGTATAAGGGAAGCTGAAAAGTGAAAGGCTTAGCTTGATAGAATCCACATAGGTACATGACCGGCCATCACAGCAGCACCTTCACACAGGTCTCAACGCATGTGCCAGCCATTAACGCTTTCCACATATTTTAGGGAAGTAGTATTTTAGGGAATTAGGAAGTGTTTTAGGGAAACCAGCGCATGTCACCCTTTGACAAATCAGAGT
Source organism: Anarsia innoxiella (assembly GCA_947563765.1). Taxonomy (NCBI): domain Eukaryota; kingdom Metazoa; phylum Arthropoda; class Insecta; order Lepidoptera; family Gelechiidae; genus Anarsia; species Anarsia innoxiella. Next base: position 4,292,823 of record OX387416.1, read on the forward strand.
CTGGTATGGCCTAACCTAAACTAAAACCCAACTTAACCTATGAAGAAATGATGAGAATTTTAAGTTTCATAATAGGTAACCTACCCTACACATTTATTTGACTTTCAGTTAGGGTTAGGTGAGATAACGTTTCATTTTAAAATAAAAAAAGTACTGAAACAAGTTTATTATCACTCTGCCCAATAGGTGACGGGCATTATACATAATGCCCGGGCAATTTGATTAATGACATAGTATTTATCACATTGCCCGCTTATATTGGGCATTATTCATAATGCCCGGGCATTATGCATAATGCCCAATTAATCACATTGCCCGTAACATATATTTTAATAAAACGGGAAATTATTTAAAAAATGAATAATTCATTTTTGTAGAATCCATCTCAACCGAATCCAAATCCACAAATGTATGGTCTGCCACCACTACCGCCTCAGTTAGGGGTAAGATTATCTGATCATTTCATATGATAGTACATATCAGATAATTTTATGTGATAGTACATTATCAGATAATTTTATGTGATAGTACATTATTAGAAGATTATCTGATGATAAACGACATTTTAAAGATTTGATACATACATGACATGGTAGGTACCTAAATTATTTGTTCATTTAACATGTCAGATTAGTATAACTTATTTCTTTTTGTAGATTCCAACTCAACAGTATCCAAATCAACAAATGTTTGGTTCGCAACCAGCACCGACACAATTTGGGGTAAGATTATCTGGGAATAAAATGTCATAGAAGCGCCTACAAGGTTATCAGATAATTATAATATGATAGAAGATTATCTGATGATATAAATGACGATGTTTTAAAGATATAACAAAAATATCTAATTTAGTGACATTAAATTATCTGATAATTTTTATATGACAGAATATTGAAATTTTCTCTGATAATCACTGTATTGATTTTAATATAATAGGTACTGAACAATAAATATGAATAAATTAGCAATTTTCATTCAGGTACCGATGCCAGAGGCTTTCCAAATGAATCAGCAAAGATTTGATCCACAGAAATCGGCTTTAAGATCTCCTAATGTAAGTATTATATAATACACACATTTTCTTCGTACATTGATTAGTTAGTCGACAGCATTATGTTAACTAGTAGATTTTGTTTTTTGTAAATTCGTCACTGATACAAAATAAAGTTGTGAGATCAAAACCCACAAAGTAGGTACCTTATAAAGATTTCTATCAATTAAAGCAGATTATTCTATACTAATAATAGAAGTTATTTTAACAGGTGTTCAAATCTTTAACCTTCCAAGGTTTTTCTCTAAACATACTTCCAATTCTCAAGATATTTAATCGTCACTTTTGGTAGTTCAGTACTACAGGAAGTCTATAATTAGCCAGTCTGTGGCGAGTCCCATGACAGGACGTTGACATTAAACTGTCAAATATGGCGCATCTGTGGCGAGTCCCATAAAAGGACTTTTAACAGATCGGTTTATTGCTTACTATGAATTTGTCTATGTTTAAAGCTTATACACACTAGGGAATACTCACTAGAGAGAAACCATATAGAGTGAATGACTCTATCAATCACTTTTAGGGCGCGTTTTGCCATCTTTAGATAAAATTTAACTCACAGATAAACCTATGTCTATTTCATCAAACACGAAGTTTTAGACAGGGACAGGTATAAATTAAATTTTATTATTAAATTAAATTATTAAAATTATTAAATTTTATCAAAAAAGTTATTAAATTTTATCTATAAGTGGTAAAACAGGCACTAAGAATCTAAAATTGTCTGGTTAGAATACAATCAATCTATGGTAAATAATTTAGACAGTTTCCAGGCAGATACTCCAAAAGAAACAAAGCCTGTAGACTATGCAAAGCCAGGATATCTGATGAATATGAATGAACTGGGAAAGGTACGTTTGAAGGAAAGAGAGGCCAGTTTGGGAAATCCTCTCTTTTAATTAATTTATTCTATAATCCGACTACATAGAAATCTAAGTTAAAAGTAAGAAAAACATCATGTTCACAAGTTTATTAAAGAAGTTGGGTTATAGGTATAGTTGAGTGTGTTTAAGTTGAGAATTGAGTGGGAAAACTGGCCAGGGGACCAAGTCCGCTCATTTAAAATAAGCTCAGTTGTGAGTCGGCAGGTCGGCAGAGAGTCAATGGAATTTTTTGACACATTTGTATTTTGCTAAACAATGGCTTACACTGATTGAAGACTGATTGCGACCAAATGTGTTAAAAATGCCATTGACACTCTCACTGCCACTCTACCGGCACACAACTGAGAATATTATAAATTAGCAGACTTGGGCCCCTGGTCGAAGTTTGCGTTACTACGATGTAGGTAAGTGTTTAAATAAAAAAAAGGTAAAAAAACTTTTTAAGTTAAACGGTTTTATGTTAAACATACATTGCAATGTTTAAGATAAATGTACTAAAAACCATAAAATAATAAAATAGATACAGTCGTGGGAATTATAAACATATGCATAGACTAGACTAAAATAAAACCGTGGGGCACGTCAATTGTCTACAATCGTTGATTAAAATGTTTTTTTTTTGTAATGTTACACTATAATTAGGCAGTTGTTCAACCGACAACGATGGACGTGTGATAAGTAGGGCTAGAATGTGGAAACAAGCTAGCAAGCTCGATTATAAGCGAGTTTTAGGGTTTCATAGTGTTGAGCGAGTAGTACTTTTATCATATGTTTTGTCGATTAAAGACAAACTACGAGCAGTGGAACGATTCTTCGCCAGCCAGCAGTGTGAATGTCCAACGATAAACTAGTTGAAACATCTCTTTTATTTACATGGAGTGTATAACTATTGGAATTTCCATGAGCAAGAAAATAGTAAGTACTTAATTTCCTCACCGTCTGCGGGCCAACTGCCTAACGACGAATTAAACGATTCTTCTATCGCACATTAAGTCGATAATTTGTAGACAATTGACGTGCCCCCCGGTTTTATTTTAGTCTAGTCTATGCATATGTTTATAATTCCCACGACTGTATCTATTTTATTATTTTTTGGTTTTTAGTACATTTATCTTAAACATTGCAATGTATGTTTAACATAAAACCGTTTAACTTAAAAAGTTTTTTTACCTTTTTTTTATTTTCTAGTTTTTAGTTTTTATTTCGCATTCTGTTTATTAATTCATTTAGTGCTTCATTATTGCAAGGTTTCTTGCCCGTTAGTTTATTGCAGTCCAACTTCTCTATACGTAGTCCCTGCAAAGATCTTACTCTACTAAGAGCCACGTAGGCTTGACCTTCTTCAAACAGTTTCGCACCTAAGTATATTTCAATTTTGCATAGTAAATTATATTCTACTTGTTGAGACCTTTCATTTGATACCCATGTTGATGGGATTGATAAAACCTCAGTTATCCGCCATTTTGTAGAGGCCGCCATCTTGGATTTTAATTTTATATAGTACATTGAATTCTACTGGTTGAGCACTTTCATTTGATACCCATATTGATGGTAGTAGTAGAATATAATTTTGTAGCCATTTTGTAGCGGCCGCCATCTTGGATTTCAATATTTTATAGTATATTGTATTCTGCTTGTTGAGCCCTTTCATTTGATACCCATATTGATGGGATTAATAAAACCTAAATTATCCGCCATTTTGTAGCGGCGGCCATCTTGAATTTATAATGATAATGAATAAACATAATTGTATTGTCACCAAAATCCAAAGTGCATACAAAATTTCAGATTAATCGGTTGACAGGAAGAGGGTGAAATTTGAATTACTAAATTTGACCCAAGAATAAAACAAACGGGGTGAGCTAAATAAAACCGTTTAATAATAAAAAAAACCGTTTAATAATAATAAAACCGTTTAATAAAAAACCGTTTAAAAAAAACCGTTTAATAAAAACCGGTCAAGTGCGAGTTGGACTTGCGCAGGAAGGGTTCCGTACCATTCACTATTGATATCAAGCCCCCCTTAATTATTATTATTCTATTTTTAGTATTTGTTGTTATAGCGGCAACGGTAATACATCATCTGTGAAAATTTCAAAGCTCTAGCTATAACGGTTCATGAGGTACAGCCTGGTGACAGACGGACGAACGAACAGACAGACGGACAGCCAAGTCTCAGTAATAGGGTCCCGTTTTCACCCTTTGGGTACGGACCCTGAAAGTGATATTTTGTGGCAAGTCACGACAATGTTGACTTCTATTCATACGAGTATACTTCTGTAGATATTTTTTTATTACAGATGGACGATAAACAGTTTTGGCAGAGTTATTTACATAAGCGATATGTATGTACATACAAAATATTTACTTTGACTATGTACTTTAATTATTTCTCTATAGGTTAAGTAGTTATTTTAAGGTCTATCTACACAGCCGGACACGTTGTCATGACGACTTATTGTCTTCTCTCCTGACGGGCCACGGCCCGGACACGTCTCGGGCACAGCCCGGATCTGTCTAGATAGACCTAATCAGTTTCTTTTTTTCTGTTTAGATAAATACTTTCGGGGACAATGCCCTTAATGGGAAAAAGCCTGTGTTTCAACAAATTTTGGTAATAAATATATGCTTATTGTTTTTAAAATAATATTAGCAGTAGATATTTAGACATAAAAACGTATACTACATTTTTTTAAACATATGTTCAGGCAAAATCAGCGGACGACTTTACACAAATCTACTCAAACCATCCTGGGGTCCCACAATACAATGTAAGATGCATTTCTATCATATTATCAGCATTTTTTTTATTACGAGTAAGTAATACCCTTAATTGTTTATGATTCAACATGGCAAATAGAGTAAGGCCATTTAATTTCAAAACAATTATATTTTTTCTTTTTTTTTAATTTTGTTTCGTTTTATTACTTTTTTGAAGTAGGTACGTCGCATAGCATTTTAATAATGCATATCCGGCTTTATCCTAGTCAATCTTTAGGTACTTATTTAACTGTGAGATGTTTTCAGACAAACGCACAGGACTTTTCACAAACCCAGTCAAAACAAGTTGGAGTCCCACAGCCACAATACAATCAAGTAAGAAGAATTTCTGACAAAATGGCACTAAGCTAATTTTTATTAGCGCTCCCCGCACTATGCAGCCAGCCGGGATGCGATCAGCCGTCCGGCTAACTGCAAACAATAATTTGTACGTTACAGTAGTTTTTATCCGCACTGCGATGCGGCTGCGGCTAATACTGCAAGTTAACCGGACGGCTGACCTCATTCCGGCTGACCGCATAGTGCGGGGGGCGCTTTTAATAAAAAAAACATCGACTTAGGTGTCGTACCAAGGTGTTGTATTACACAGACATTATCAACAATATTACATTTATTAACCACAGCTCAGAAGATCGACGGCTTTGACAATCCCAGAATTAACTAAAAACTCTAACGAAATTGGAACAGAAGAGTCTTTACAAAATCTCATGCTAGTTAGTGCTCAAGTACGTAAGTGTAACGTTTATTTCACTTTAAATTTTATTTACAGTCCTACAAGGATCTATTGGCACTTGAGTGACATTGTCAGGTGGGCGTGGGTGGTGAATAAATAACTCAAAATAATGACAATTTACAAGTTGATATCATTAGTGCCAATTTCCGCCACGTGCCAAAAGAACCTTGTAGCACTGCGTGTCAACCCAGTTGTCTCCAAATCCGGACTGCACTCTGACCACTTCTGACGCCCTGACAAATTACCTATTTGATGCTCAATTTATTCTGCTCGAATAAAATTTATGTCAAAACCACACTGTATTTTAAATGACACCTTTTGATAAGTATGTAACTATAATAGCATCAGTGTTGTTTTAGTCGGGTAATATCGAGCGTTGGCCAGTGTTTTTCACAAGAATTGCCTACCGCTGCTTTAAACATCTAATCTCGTTCAAATTACTCTGTTTATCTATCTATAGATGTATCCAGCAGAGGACTATATCACTTTTCGGGTACTCGTGTTCTTTAAGGTACAATTAATTATTTATTTCATAATCTTTCCTGGCTTTTCAATAATTACATAGAAAATATAACTTTTTATTTTTACTCAATACTATATTAAGTTGCTATGTAATTCGTACTTCATATTTCGATTATAGTATAAATAAGTCTGTTTTTAAATATAGCCTCTACAAGAACACACGCAGTCGAATAAGAGCGATGTCATTCCAATGCAATGTGTAAGTTGTTCTTTTATTGTAGAGATATACTAGTGTAAGGACACATCTGCCGAAAGTAGTGAAGAAAGTACTTACGCGGTTTAATTTCGGCTCATATGACAGAGAAGACTTACAAATAATGGCGAGCATCATCATGTCAGCCTATAGACGTCCACTTCTGGACAAAAGCCTCCCCCAAGGATCTACACAACGACTGGTCTTGCGCTGCCCATATCCAACGGTTTCCAGCGACTTTAACAAAGTCGTCAGTCCACCTTGTTGGAGGCCTTCCCACACTGCGTCGTCCGGTGCGTGGTCGCCACTCGAGAACCTTTCTGCCCCATCGTCCATCGGTTCTACGAGCAATGTGCCCCGCCCACTGCCACTTAAGATTTGCGATTCTTCGAGCTATGTCAGTGACCTTGGTTCTTCTGCGGATCTCATCATTTCTGATGTGATCATGCAGAGAAACTCCGAGCATTGCTCTCTCCATCGCCCTTTGGCGATTTATTATGGCGAGCATAACCAAACGTAATGGAATTGCCAGCACAGTGATCTTTTCTAACACTGTAGTATTTTAAAAGTTGATTTAATTTGTTTTAGACCCGAAGATTTGGCGGTTCTAACGTCATGCCGGTGGATCAAGGGGCTGCTTTGTCTCAAAATCAATTGGTAAGACATTTTCAAACAACTAGGACTTTTTCTGGATGATTGTTCTTAATAAGGAAAGAAAATAATATTGTTAATTTGCATAAAATGTAAATGAGAGCTTACTCTCAGAAAAATAGAGATCGACAATTGTTTGTAAAAAAAAAGGAAACTGGGCTATGAAAAAAAAGAAAGAACATTTGCGTTATATCATGTCGGACAATAACATAGTTTGACATTATGTAAATTTTAAGCGTTACCATAAAAAATTGTAAAAATAATAATTGCTGTAGTTCTTCAACTTTTTCGGATTTTGGTCTAAGTAATATTAAATATTAAAATAACATATTGATCCTAGGACTCTTTCTATCCTGGAGGCAGCCAACACGATGTAGAAGTTTATCAGTTTGGAGGTCAACCTAGTCAATATGGTAACCAAGCCAATCAATTGCGTAGCCAAGCCAATCAATATGGTAATCAAGCCAATCAATATGGTAATCAAGCCAATCAATATGGTAATCAAGCCAATCAATATGGTAATCATGTCAATCAATATGGTAACCAGGCCAATCAATTTGGTAATCAGGCCAATCGATATGGTAACCAGGCCGCTTATGGTGGTACCCAAGCAAATCAGTACCAATCTAACCAATACCAAGCTTACCAAACCAATCAGTACGGGGCTGGCAATCAAGCAAATATGTATGGGTACCAAGACAATACGTATGGAGGGCAGGCTGGTCAATATGGTAATCAGGCCAATCAATTTGGATACAAGGCCAATCAATTTGGTAATGGATATGGGAATCAGTTGGGATCGCAGCAAGTGAATAGCTATGGTGGAGCACCGGCTGGGTATCCCGCGCCAGATACCATTTATGGGTCAAAAGTTGATGTAATTATCCCACTAATATTATAACTGTCAATGGTTGTGCCGATGAAAGGATGGATGGATATTTGTTACTCTTTCAAGCAAAAACTACTGAACAGATTTTGATAAAACTTGGCAATATTGTAGCGCGTACATCAGAATAACACATAGGCTATATAATTTTACGATATCAAGATTTTTTCCCAAGATATGACGATAATTGCGTACGAAGTCGCGGGAAGCCACTAGCCTACTATGTCTAGTATAGACATAGTTTTTAGTAATCGTAAATTTTAAAAACACACTTCCTTCGATTCATCCAAATTCATCAGTCGCCTCATACATAAACACATACCTGTCACGCATCATTCCCATCGGGGTAGGCAGAGACCACTAGGAGGTATGGGGCAGAAAACTTCTGTAATGGAGACTGAGGATAAGTAAGGGCAACGTCGGGCATACACAAACAAAATGGGGCCCAAGTCTGCTAATGTCAAATAGTCTCAGTTTGTGACTATTGAGTATCAATTGCAGTTTTTGACACATTTGGTCGCAAGCGTAAGCCATTATTTAGCAGAATACCAAATGTGTCAAAAACACATCAAGTCACATTAGGCTGGCTTCTCACTGCGCGTGGTAGCCCGCGCCGCGCCGCGCCCGCACGCTAGTGATGGGCGAATACGAATGATTCATTCGAATGATCATTCGAATAGGCCTAATTGAAACTATTCGATTGTAGAATTTGACTATTCGAATTATTCGAATGAAAAAAATCGTTCGAATGAAAACATATTATTCGAATAAATTTTCATCAATCTCGGTGTGCAAGTACACTGTTTAATGGATTATTACTTTACACCTTGAAGGAATAAGATGCTATGAGCGAAAACAAACACTATTTATCAAAAAACGACATTAAACTTTTTCATTATTTTCATACAAAAATTCAAAATAATAATTTTGATCTTTTTATTCGAATGAATTAATTAATTAAAAATTATTCGAATAGCGAATGTTCATTCGAATGAAAAATAATCATTCGAATGATGAATGATCATTCGAATGATGAATGATCATTCGAATACCGCGTTAGAAATCATTCGAATAATTCGATTGTTAATTTTTCTAACAATCGCCCATCACTACCGCACGCGCCCGCGCCTACACGCGCGAGCCCGCGCCTACACGCGCGAGCCCGCGCCGCGCATTTGAAGTTACCGACTTTTAGCGGATAGGTCGCGCCGCGCCGCACCTGCCCGCGCCGCGCCGCGCCTAGCTCTTCACACTGCGCGGGGCGCGTGCGGTAGTGATGGGCGATTGTTAGAAAAATTAACAATCGAATTATTCGAATGATTTCTAACGCGGTATTCGAATGATCATTCATCATTCGAATGATCATTCATCATTCGAATGATTATTTTTCATTCGAATGAACATTCGCTATTCGAATAATTTTTAATTAATTAATTCATTCGAATAAAAAGATCAAAATTATTATTTTGAATTTTTGTATGAAAATAATGAAAAAGTTTAATGTCGTTTTTTGATAAATAGTGTTTGTTTTCGCTCATAGCATCTTATTCCTTCAAGGTGTAAAGTAATAATCCATTAAACAGTGTACTTGCACACCGAGATTGATGAAAATTTATTCGAATAATATGTTTTCATTCGAACGATTTTTTTCATTCGAATAATTCGAATAGTCAAATTCTACAATCGAATAGTTTCAATTAGGCCTATTCGAATGATCATTCGAATGAATCATTCGTATTCGCCCATCACTAGCGTGCGGGCGCGGCGCGGCGCGGGCTACCACGCGCAGTGAGAAGCCAGCCTTACTGAGACTATGCCATTGACACTCAATAGTCACATTTTAGCTGACTTGGGCCCCTAGACTGATAACTTGATGTAGGCTGCAGGTTGATGATGATGAAGATGATGAAGATGATGATGATGATGATAGTGATGATGAAGATGATAGTGATGATGATGATGATAGTGATGATGATGATGATAGTGATGATTGATTATGATGATGATGATGAAGATGATGATAGTGATGATAGTGATTATGATGATGATAGTGATGATGATGATGATAGTGATGATGAAGATGATAGTGATGATGAAGATGATAGTGATGATGAAGATGATAGTGATGATGAAGATGATAGTGATGATGAAGATGATAGTGATGATTGATTATGATGAAGATGATAGTGATGATGATGATGATAGTGATGATGATGATGATAGTGATGATGAAGATGATAGTGATGATGAAGATGATAGTGATGATGATGATGATAGTGATGATTGATTATGATGAAGATGATAGTGATGATGAAGATGATAGTGATGATGATGATGATAGTGATGATGATGATGATAGTGATGATGAAGATGATAGTGATGATTGATTATGATGATGATGATAGTGATGATGATGATGATAGTGATGATGATGATGATAGTGATGATGATGATGATAGTGATGATGAAGATGATAGTGATGATTGATTATGATGAAGATGATAGTGATGATGATGATGATAGTGATGATGATGATGATAGTGATGATGATGATGATAGTGATGATGATGATGATAGTGATGATGATGATGATAGTGATGATGATGATGATAGTGATGATGATGATGATAGTGATGATGAAGATGATAGTGATGATGAAGATGATAGTGATGATTGATTATGATGAAGATGATAGTGATGATGATGATGATAGTGATGATGATGATGATAGTGATGATGATGATGATAGTGATGATGATGATGATAGTGATGATGATGATGATAGTGATGATGAAGATGATAGTGATGATTGATTATGATGAAGATGATAGTGATGATGAAGATGATAGTGATGATGAAGATGATAGTGATGATTGATTATGATGATGATGATAGTGATGATGAAGATGATAGTGATGATGATGATGATAGTGATGATGATGATGATAGTGATGATGATGATGATAGTGATGATGATGATGATAGTGATGATGAAGATGATAGTGATGATTGATTATGATGAAGATGATAGTGATGATGATGATGATAGTGATGATGATGATGATAGTGATGATGATGATGATAGTGATGATGAAGATGATAGTGATGATGATGATGATAGTGATGATGAAGATGATAGTGATGATGAAGATGATAGTGATGATTGATTATGATGAAGATGATAGTGATGATGATGATGATAGTGATGATGATGATGATAGTGATGATGATGATGATAGTGATGATGATGATGATAGTGATGATGATGATGATAGTGATGATGAAGATGATAGTGATGATTGATTATGATGAAGATGATAGTGATGATGATGATGATAGTGATGATGATGATGATAGTGATGATGATGATGATAGTGATGATGATGATGATAGTGATGATGATGATGATAGTGATGATTGATTATGATGAAGATGATAGTGATGATTGATTATGATGAAGATGATAGTGATGATGATGATGATAGTGATGATGATGATGATAGTGATGATGAAGATGATAGTGATGATTGATTATGATGAAGATGATAGTGATGATTGATTATGATGAAGATGATAGTGATGATGATGATGATAGTGATGATGATGATGATAGTGATGATGAAGATGATAGTGATGATGATGATGATAGTGATGATGAAGATGATAGTGATGATTGATTATGATGAAGATGATAGTGATGATGATGATGATAGTGATGATAGTGATGATGATGATGATAGTGATGATGATGATGATAGTGATGATGAAGATGATAGTGATGATTGATTATGATGAAGATGATAGTGATGATGATGATGATAGTGATGATGAAGATGATAGTGATGATGATGATGATAGTGATGATGAAGATGATAGTGATGATGAAGATGATAGTGATGATTGATTATGATGAAGATGATAGTGATGATGATGATGATAGTGATGATGATGATGATAGTGATGATGATGATGATAGTGATGATGAAGATGATAGTGATGATTGATTATGATGAAGATGATAGTGATGATGAAGATGATAGTGATGATGATGATGATAGTGATGATGATGATGATAGTGATGATGAAGATGATAGTGATGATTGATTATGATGAAGATGATAGTGATGATGATGATGATAGTGATGATGATGATGATAGTGATGATGATGATGATAGTGATGATGATGATGATAGTGATGATGATGATGATAGTGATGATGATGATGATAGTGATGATGATGATGATAGTGATGATGATGATGATAGTGATGATGAAGATGATAGTGATGATTGATTATGATGAAGATGATGATGATAAATATTGTTGTATTTTGCAGAAACTAACTGAAGATAAATTATCTTCATTAACCCAAAACTTCAACGCCATTGCAAAGTTGAGAGAAGTAAGAATATTTCCGTTTCTTTTTCGTTTAACTGACTTTTCTTATTGTACAGGGTGACTTTTCCTTAGTGAACGATAGAAAATAATATGCATGTACTCGTGATAACAAACAAATTCTACTATGGGATCAAGTTAGATATAATTCAAAAATTTTCGAACTCCGCATACAAAATGAACCAGCTGTGTATAAGAGAAGAACTTTTAAAATTATTGTATGTTTTTTCTAGCCAACACCACCAACGACGACGACGACGACTCAAAAAATAATAGTAAGATATACCAATTAAGTCTTTCTATACCTATTCATATTTTATAGAGTTTTTCAAAGAATGATATTACAATTTACTGATTGCAGACTACAACTGAAGATATTATATTGAACCCTCTAACTAGTATACAAGAGAAAATGCTGAGATTAAAAGATAAAGCCAGAGAGGTACGTTTTTACTCTCTACTCGACCAGTTTGTTAGCTTTTCGTAATAGCAGGTGGGTAGAGACTGCTCGAGCAGTCAACAACCAACCACTAGAGCAGTCAAGCGCTCCGTCGTTCTTTTCTTATGTCGCTTAGCCGTTAACCGCTCGAACGGTCCATGTACGGCCAGCCTTCTCTGCAGGTTTCTAATGTAGAACTTTTTTACAGCTATTAAAAAAAGACCCAGGCCTTTTACCACAACAGAACTTCTACGGAATGGATCCCCGCGGCGAAGAAGGTGGCGGCGGCATGCCAGTCGTGACGCCCAGTGGCAGAATGGGGAAGGCACAGGTAGCTATGATAACACGATATTTAGACATCTTATCTTATCTAGCTGTCAGTGTCCTGCTGGGCAAAAGCCTCTCTCCTTCCTTTCCACGATTTTCTATCTTGAGCCGCCTCTTCCCAGACATCCATAAAGGAGTCCAGTTCATCCCGCCACCTCTTCTGTGGTCTGCTGCGAGGCCTTTTGACGGTTACATTAGACATAGGCAGGGTTATTAATTAACTACCTATTCTTAATAGCACAGATTATTAAACAGTTCAGTGGCGTATAGTACGTAATATTTTTTATTTATTTAAGTTAAAATTGATTATTCTTTATCTTCTTACTTCTAAATTCAATCACTATTCTAAATTCTACTGATGAATGTCAAAATTTATTTGAGACAAAAAAATAAAGAAGTGTAAAAATTTTACACTTTTTTGGAAAAGTTTCGTATCCAGTTAAAACTCATAATTACATTTAACAGGAAACTGTATTCGTGCCAACTGCCCCGTCTGTTATAATACCACGAATGGTAAGCATATTTCTTTATAAATAAGCCTCAGTAGTTATTTTTTGAGGCGATTGATGAATATGGATGCAGCAAAAGTGTGGTTCGTAGCAAGTGGCGAGAAGTGGTCTCCTAACTTCAATTTGTTGGAACTTAACAACTTTCACATGAAATACGGGCCAGAGTATGAAAATAAATCTTTCCATTCCACAAGCGCGCGCGATCAGCTGATCTTTGTTAGTTAGTATGTGAGTTTCTTGCAGAAAGTTGCACAGTTGTATGAGCAGATTAGAATAGAAAAGAATAGTTTTATTCGGAATCACTTAAGGAGGGAAATTACACAGATACCGAAGAGGTTATCCAGCTCAGCATACTGCTGTGACTCCAAGCCACAACAACAGATTTTCAGCTGGACCCTAACAATATACTACTACTAATATAAAAATAATGCAATAATTAAGTTTGTATTGAACTTTGTATTTGATTGTAATAGACAGAAAAAGGTATAAGAATATAAATTAAAAAATTGTGCTGTTTACGTCCCTTAATTATCGTCACGATTACTTCATATATTGTAAACACTCATTATTTCACAGGATGATTTTGGTGTTCCCATTAGATGGGTGAAAGTTACATCGGTAAGCATTATTTGGATTGATTTCTTATTGTTCTTATTAAGCTGTCTGTGTCCCACTGCTGGGCAAAGCTCTCCCTCTTTTCCCCCACGATTATGGGAAGGTGGCATAATTGTATACAAATGGGCAATTATTTTATTTAATTATACTGGCTTGTCATGCACTCCTTTATGAAAATCTAGAGGAGAAAGAGGTCTATCACACTATGAGGCGAGTAATGAATAAGGATGAAGCGAAATACTAGTAGGATCGCAGGAAGTCGAGGGAAGTGGTCTCTGCCTACCCCGATGGAGAGACGTGACAGATACACGTATGTATGTATGTATGTATGTACAATACACTATGAGGAGTAGGTACCAAAAAGAACTTAAAATTAGGTAAACTTAAATCTTTTTATTTAGCTATATAAATACCTGTATTCTTATTTCTAGAACGCAACAGAAGATGGATTGGCTAAAGTTACTGTGAGTTTTCATTTGTTTTCTTTTATAAAACTGAATATTCTTTAAAAAGGTGCTTTTAACAACTTCTCTTTTTTTTCTTTTCTTATGTTTTTTTTTCAGGATCCACTGACTAATAAACTCATGACCTTAACGCTTAATGTAAGAAATTGTTTTAATTTTATATAAGTAGGATATTTTTTTATTAAATGAAAAAAAGGTGTTTTGATTCGTGTCAATCTAATGTCTAATACGTAGTAACCTTTTTTATGATCTCAATATGATTCAAATCATCTAAAGAAGAACCGGCAAACGATACCCAGACCAGACAGTCACGTGACATATCTCATTTTATTATCCTTTAAAGAGTTATATTTCAGATTCTTTTCATTCAATTTCAGTAGCAAACACCAACATATTGCCTTATGTTTTTGTTCAGGCTCTATACTCGTACTAAAAATATACAAAAGTACAAAGTGAAAGAATACGTTGAAATTAAAATTAGACGAAAATGCTTCAATTCCTCTCAAATAAATTATTACAGGGCACTATGTTTGTTCCGGTTGTAGACTACGATCCAGGTCGCCTTGGGCCCGAATTCAAAGTAAGTTTGCAAGTTAGACCCAGAACACACGGTGAAACGCAAATGCAACTGAAACTGCTAGACTTGCATAGAAAACTACACACGACGCGTCTATAGCAGACACTGCGATGCAACTCAAAAGTAACTAGCAGTTTCAGTTGCGTTGCATTTGCGTTTCACCGTGTGTTTTGGCGCTTAATGTCAAAATATTATTATGTCTTGACATGTATATTGGCTTTTACTTTGATATTCGTTTGATCGCTACCGCTGTGACGCGTCTTAGGAAGGTGCGTGGCGAGTCGAGGTGGTGCATTTGGCTGTGGTACATTGTCAGTCCACCCGTCAAAGTTTTTTCCTTTCTTGCCACCTTGCTGTGCCTTCCTAAGGCGCAGTACAGCGTATCCACATTTCTCGTAGGACAACAACGCCATTAATGGTCTATCTACACACATCCGGGCCGTGTCCGGCCGTGTCCAGGACGTGTCAGAGAATGATATTCTATACATTTTCTATGAATTCGTTCACAAACGTTGTCATGACGACGTATGTTTTAAATCTTATTCAAATTCAGTCAAAATCAACATAAAAATAATTGAATAAGTAACAGTCATTTATTAACTGGTTAAAGTGATGTGATTTGTCCACTGCCATTAATAGCCGTTCTTAAATATGTATTTTTAATCGTTAATTTTGGGTTGCAATTATGTCTATGCTGGGTTTCGAACCCAGGACCCTGTGAGTTGTGGTCCGGCCTGGTGACTACAGCGCCAGCTGGGTCGTCGAGATATGTCATCATTATAACTATTTGATAGCGTCGCCCTTTTCGGTGGAGTCTCCACTCTGCTGTATTCTTTGCCGTCCTTTGGAGCACCTGATACGAAACAACTTCTATTCCCTCTTTTATTTGATCTAAGTCCTCCGTGGCTCCCTCTCTTCCGTTTTCCTTCTACTTTTCCTTCCATGATGTTTTTTACAAAGTCGTATTATAATTAATTACAGACAACAACCCCAAGGCAATATCACACAAGATCATCGTCAGTAGTAGAGACAACGACTGATACCGCGATAAAAGCAATACTGCGCACTGTGAACCTTGATAACCTGGACGAGATGGACTGGTTGGCGTACGAGGTCGCGCTGGGCGGGAAGTATCTCAAGAATGACAGGGATGAGGTGATTATTACATCCTACTCCTACGAATCACTCTTTGTAGGCTTTGAGTATAGAATATACTATAAGGAGGTGCCATACCGTCTGGATCTACGTGCATAGTCTTTTGTATGGTATTTCTTATCGTTTGACAGGTCATCTACCAAGAAAACTATGAAAAACTTGGCGCAACTTAGCACGCTGTCATAAACTCATTTGTAAATGAAAAAAAAAATGGGGCCACTCCTTATATTCTTTCCTCATTGTCTGTAGGAGAGTAGGCTCGTGCCCCTCGGTGGGGACATATTTGAGCTGATAACAAGTCCTACGATTATTATAAATGTCAATGTTTGTGCCTATGGATGGATGTTTGTTACTCTTTCACGCAAAAACTACTAAACAGATTTTGTCGAAACTTGGCAATATTGTAGCTAGCACATCAGAATAACACATAGGCTATATTATTTAACGATACCATGATTATTTTCCAAGATATGACGATAGTTGCATACAAAGTCGCGGGCAGCCTCAAGTCTTATACTATAAAGCCTTTATAAAGCAACCAGGGGCCCAAGTCTGCTTGTTTAAAATAGCCTCCGGTGTGAGTCGGCAGAGTGGCAATGACATTTTTGACATATTTGTTATTCTGCTAAACAATGGCTTACTTACACTCAATCTTACACTGACTGCGACCAGATGTGTCAAAAATGACATTGACACTCTTATTGACACTTTGCTGACACACAACTAAGATTAATGTAAATTAGCAGAATTGGACCCCAGTCTTCAGGCACCTTCAGGTTAAAACTGAACTCAAACTGATTTTCATCTTGTTTCAGTGTCAGGGGCGTACTTGTCAATCAAGAGTAAGGACATTTTACTTTACAATTTTGTTTTATAATAATGATGAGTATATTAAAAATTTATTTTATCTATTTCTAGTGCACAAAACCAGGTTGTGAATCTACGGTAAGTAAACTACACATTTGACCTTATAAGAATATTACAATATCAGTTGACTCCACAAAGTTTGTTTCGCCTTAGAAATATCAAATAAACATCTTATATCCGTCCTCTAGTTTTTAGCTGCCTTCCTACCAATAGGGTTGATGACTACATTTAAAAATTCAAAAAATTATTCGTCTGTCTTTTAGGCTATTAAAAATAATTGAAATACATTTTTTACCAGATCAAATACACAAATGAATACAAAGATACAGAGCATCAAAGTAACGGAGGGGGTATTGACGTCACTCCTACGTAAAAATCCTAATGAGGAGTGACGTCACGAGCAACTTTAACCCAGTGTATCTTTGTCATTTTTTGTTAAAGAGAAAAAAGAAAAAATACGTTTCGAATATTTTAAAATAATCTATGTGTTTAAAAATTTTTTTTTAGTTATCATGCCCATTTTCAGCCAAATCGGTTCAGCCGTTCTTGAGTTATAAAATGTGTAACTAACACGACTTCCTTTTTTATAAGAATTATTTATTATGATAACCTCCTTTACAATAATTTAAAAAGATTTATTATAAAATTATGGACGTTATTTCAGTGTGTAGGAGAACGTTGCGCCGTCGGGGTACGTAATAAATTCTTTCACTAACATCGACGTCGGTTATTTATAGCCACCCTGTATACTTGAATAATGTACATTTAATGGGGTTTGCTATTGACATAAGAGGTGTTTTGCTATTATTATTAAATATAAAGTTCTTACAATATACAAGGCAAATGGATGAAAATGTTTTAAGGGAAATGCCAAGGAGAACGTACCTCGATCAAATCGGGGATTTACTAAAGGCCACAAGAGTATCCTAAACTGACGTTCATGTATGAGGAGATTGATGAACGCGGATGAAGTAAAAAAAGTCTGTTTGGGTTTCATGGTTTGGATAGTAGCAAGAAGAGGGAAGTCTGCATACCTCGATAGGAAAGAGGTGTCACAGATAATTATGTATGACAGTTCTTATTTCTTACAAATACCTAACTACTAAGGTACCTACTTCAATTCTTAAAATAAAATTCTACTAGGTACTTTATTTTTGAAATGTGCTTGTCTTTTTATAATTTATATGTCTCTTTATAAATTATAATGTTTTTTTTTTCTAATGTTTTCAGTGCGTTGGCGTAAGATGTGAAGCTTTTGTTAGTATTTTTTTAAATATTGTAATTTTTAAAAATATGTCGCGGTTTTCGTAAAAGCGATTCGGATATTATTTTCAAATAATTGGATTTTGTAGCTACTTAAATGTGTTTTCATTAATCAGATTTCGTTTTTTTTACTGCCTAGTAGATAATAACGAATATGTATGAAATAGGCTTTTCTTTTAATTAAGTGCTTATTATTATTAGATGGCTATGAATTTTATAATTTTAAATTTCAGTGCGAAGGTGAAGCTTGCATGGCTATGGTAATTTATTCTTAATAATATTTTTCATATCTTGATGTCGAATTTATTTACAAACGGTAAATGAAGGCCTGAAAAATTTCCATAAAACATTTATGTTTAAAAAAAGACATAACCTATTTAAATACAGGAATTTTTAAATACTCATTTATTACTTACCAATAAAAGTGTAAATAAGCCAAGTTAATCTCTTTTTTTCAGTGCATTGGAAATGCATGTAAAGTAAAGGTATTGTTTTAATGATTTTATTACTTATTACCATTCGTCTATCCGTTTTTTTTACTATTACCATTTTTTTTCCAACTAACAAATACTTTTGTTTAATGTTACCCACACTGTCTACTGAATTAAAATCAGCCCACTGGACTGATTTTAGCAGTCAAAATTGCTTTTGATCTGTTATGAGTTTTGATTCTAACATACAAGTATGTACATTTTATTAATAAAGTTTAAAACAGTTTCCAAATACACGCCATTTCAAAAACAATTAAACCAAAACAATAAAGTTAATATGAAAAGGTTCTCTATAAATAGAAAGAATCTCGCAATAGAAGTATTTCCAATCTGAAATGTTTACTCGGAAAGCAAATAGCAGGAACTTAAAGATATTTCCCACTGCACAAACGGCTCTAGAATCTTTACAATACTTCCTAAACCTAATACTGGATATTGTTTTTTCTTTGATATATTAGTTCTACAGGAAGTTTTATAGTTATAGAGAGTTGTGTAACTTTAAATAAGTATATCGCATACTATACCTATTCTATAGCTCTTAAAGCCTTAATAGATACTTAACAGGTTGTACCGACATGTCGTTAAAAATGAATTGGTCTCAAAACCGCCAATTTAATAAACTAATATTTGTATAGGTTACATTCAAGGTACTAATTAAAGACAAGGTACTATTAAAAATGAGTCGACAGAGTCGCGAAGCGGTTAGCAGTTCAAGCAAGATGTCTTTACTGGTCAAAAATTTAAGTTGTAAGATTGTCAAGTCAGTGACTGCATTTTCATAAAGCAGCAAATGCACATATATGTTTCTAGTTTTACAAATTATTGTAACCAGATCAAATTAAGTGGAAAATATCTTTAAAAGTCAGCTAATAAAAACAAATAAAAAGAGAGTGTACTCTCAGCATTGTAGCGAGGAAATAAAACAGTTTATTGTTATTTTTCAGTGCAAAGGAATGTCTTGCGAAGCTCGGGTAAGAAATATTAATATAGTGGAGATATCTACTGGGTGTAAACAAAAGGGGGTATAACGTCGAAACATAGCGATAGTCTTCATGAAACTGAACAACTTTCCCCAAGGAAGATAAGGTCGTAACTCGGAAAAAATAAATTTGCTTCAACATACAAAATGTCCGATCAGCTGATCGAGTAAGTATGGGCGATCCAAAATTTTTCTTCGAGTTACGACTCATGTTCTTTGGGGAAAGTTGTTTAGTTTCATGAGGACATCGCTATGTTTCAGCTTTATATCCCCTTTCTCTTACACCCTTTATACTGATATCGCAGTTGAATGAAACAAAACGTATTACGAAATGATGGCATTACAAACATCTATAGATTACTTATTAGTCTAAAGACGCGTAAATACTCATTAGCGACCTGTAACCGTACCAGTTACATGCACTGTAACCAAAAAACATTGGGTGTGCGCTCGCAGCAAATTCGCCAACCTTTAGCGAACATGCACGTATGTTTTTTTTGGTTAGAGTGCATGCGACGGTAGGTTACAGTTCGCCATTGAGTACGAGCCTGTAAGCATTAGAGGTTGGAAACAACCGCGTCTGTCATAGAATTGGCAAATTATTCACAAAGTCGCGATTTATAAATTAACAGTATAACCGCGGCGGCGCGGGCGCTCCATCTGCTAATGCATTAAAGGCCCTAAAAGCATTACCTTGATATATTATTCCAAGAACTGTGTTAGTTGAGTAATTGAATCACGAGGAAAAAGGAAAAATGTGCCTAATTAAAAAATGGCTCAAGACGAAAAACCGTGAAACTGAAACTTAGTGTTTAAGATAATAAAAATAAATTGTTTTGTTTTCAGTGCCGAGGCAAAAATTGTGAAGGAGACGTAAGAAATAGCTATTTTATTATAATTAAACTAAATAAGGTACATTTCATATTTAAAAATCTTGGCAAAACGCGGACCAAACGATTTTCGCTGTTCGTGTTTTTCAAGTCAAACAACCGGACTACAACCGTAAAGTACCTAAACGCCCTTATAAGTGAAGAGCCTTAAAATGCTTTTATTTAATATTTATCATTAATATTACCTCAAGGTCAATATACCTATGGCTGGCACCGACGTCTCAAGGTCATACATTTCTGGAACCAGCGTGGAACCAGTGACACCTAAGCTATTAATACTTAGTACTATGATTGCAAACCCGCACTGGGCCAGTTTGGTGGATTACGGCTTAACATTC
Organism: Anarsia innoxiella; assembly: GCA_947563765.1. Taxonomy (NCBI): domain Eukaryota; kingdom Metazoa; phylum Arthropoda; class Insecta; order Lepidoptera; family Gelechiidae; genus Anarsia; species Anarsia innoxiella. The sequence goes on from OX387416.1 coordinate 4,313,834, forward strand.
TCGTATAAGAATAGGGTCGTGCTCCTGTAGTGGGGACGTTAAAGAGAGCTGATAGGGATTACAAACCCTTTTCATAACCTTTAACAATGTTTTCAGTGTCGAGCGTTCAGTTGTTTTTACGTAATAAATGGAAAACAAATTCGAGGTGCTAAAGGTGTCCAAAACTTAAACGGCATGTTAAAGTACCTTCGGGGACATGGTACCATGCCAGAGGGGGCCGAGGACGCTGCTTCGATATTTGGGGTCCCTCAAGGGTCCCCTACAATAAACACAGGCTATGCAGGTGGACCCGTGCTAGGAAACGCTGATAAACCAATCCCGGCACCTGTACCTAAGGATATTATTGATTATTAGAACTTGAGGAATTTCTTATTTAAATTATTTATGATAAAAAGTATTTGAATATAAAATGTTTGCTTTAAACACGATTATTTTTATTATCAAGCAATTACAGTAACGTTAAAATACAGGGTGTTTTTACCAATAAACATAGGTATGTCAAAAAGTAACAAAAAAATCTTCACAAACTATAGTATATCGTAGCTGTTGGTTTTTCAATGGTACACATAAAAAAACGCATTTCGATTGCTGTACCTTTAGGAAAATAGTTCCAGATATTAATGTTTTTTGCACTTTGACAATTCAAATACTAACAAGTAATTTTTCCCAGAAAACGAAAAAAAAAAATAAGTACCTGTTTTTATAAAAACTTATCTACACAAATAAAGATCCCAAATCCTGACACGAACTGCACAAAATATGTAAATTCCGTACATGATAGTATTTCTGAAGACTTTAAGTCGTTACACTAGTACGATAGGCCGGGATCAATTTTGTTAAGTTAGCGTGAACTTGTACAGTCACGAGCAATAATATATCTATACTGGCACATTTTCAAAGTATCGTAAATTTTGTTGTTTCAAAAATATGGGCTCATCAATTCGTTACAATCATACAATCATTGAACAAATTGACAAAAACATAGGTATTTTTGAAACGACAGGAGTTACAGTACTTTGAAAATGTCACGGTATTATTGCTCGTGACTGTACGGTAACGGGGAGTTTAAGTTTAACAAGAATGTTCTAGCCTTTAGGTACTTAAGGTCTTTGGTTAGGTTAGCTTTTAAAAGAGTTAAGAATGGTTAGGACATTGTGAATTTTCTGATTATTGGTGCACCTCGTCAAATGTAGCTGTATTATCTAATAGCCCAATGGTCACGTACAATATTCATAATGACCAGACAATGTGATAAATAATGCCTGCATTAATCAATTTTTGAATTATTATTTCGTCTCAATACTTTACTTTAGGAGTCGATGGTTTTGCTAAAGGGGAGTTGCCAGCCTTCGGATCAAAAACCACTAAAAAACTACACGGTGTATAATTTTCATTCAGAAAAGTTAGTAAAACCAGATCCCCTGTACTATCTAGTATGCAAAACAATGTCTAGACTTTAGCTGGATAGTTCCGAGCAAGGCTTAGCAGCACTTTAGTTCCGACAGACTAGGATCACAGTTGGATTCTGTTCAACTTTGCTGGAACACGGGCTCAGAAACTGAGAGGTCATTTTAAGAATATAAAACGGATATTTAAGATATTTGCATAGAAAAATGATGATAATGACGAATGATGATTTTTTTTTTTTGTGGTCTTTCCTTACCCTAATGGGAGAGAGGCGTGACAGATATGTATATGTCGCAGCATCACCAATAAATTGATTAAATCAAAAAGAAATCTAACTGTCAAATAGTTCTATATTGCGCTCATAGATGGCGCTGATTTGAATTTACTTGGGGTTGTTCGGATACGGTAGTTAACCATTGGCAACACCGTGTTGACTTACTTCAGGGATAGACGTCAAACGGGTGACAAGTGACATTAGAAGTTTTGCTCACTTTCGAATGTGACGTCCGTTGCTGAACACCTCTGAGTATTTTTAAATCCACACAAATCCGAAGCAATTGGCGATATAACTTTGTGATTGATTATCGAAACAATAAAGTCGATTGAGAGAAGCTTGATAAAGTGTTTATTTCTTAAATCCCTGCACCATGGATGACGAGGACCGTGGCTCTATTACATCTAACCCTGAGGCCTCTCCGTCATCAGAAGTGGGATGTGCCCCGCCCTTGCAAGTGGACAGTAACGAGGAGAAATGGAAAATGTTGTTGGAGCAACAAAATCGGAACTTTCTCGCCCTGATTAAAGCCATGCAAGGTACTAAAGAGGACCGTGAAGTAAATCTTCCGGATTTTGACCCAGAGAAGACAACCGTGGACGCTCGCGCTTGGTTATTGACGGCAGATATGTGTATGGCGGATAGACCACTAACGGGAGCGCCTTTAATGATTGCGTTGAGCAAAGCCTTGAAAGGACAAGCATCTGCATGGTTATCTTCGATATCTTTTCCTGGAATGACATGGAAAGATTTTCAAGAGGCTTTCATAGCACGTTATGATACTGCAGAGACAGCCGCTTCCTTGATAATCAATCTTTTGAACAGCAAACCCAAAGAAGGTGAGTGCCTTGTTACTTACGCTGCTACTCAGCTTAATACTCTAATGGCACGTTGGAAATCACTAAACACGGAACAGATAGCTATTGCAACTGTTATGGCGCATATAGCACAAATAGAGCCTCGTTTTAACCGTGTTGCTTTTACAACTGAGATTAATACAAGGACTAAGATGCAACAAGAGCTGAAAGCACTAACTTACATGAAAAGGAAGGCACCGACGGGTAATGATGATCGTGACGCGAAACGATCTAAGTTTACAAGCAATCAACATCAACCTGTAGTGAAATGTACTCTTTGTGGAAAGATTGGCCACCACGTGTCTATATGTCGTCACAGAAAAGACACGCGCGCTACCGGAGCATCTCAAGGAGAATCAAGTAAAAATACCACGACCGCAAAAACTACTACTTCAGATAGCATCACTTGCTATAACTGTCGAGGCACAGGACACTATGCTTCAAGGTGTCCGCGAGCAGCCAATTCAGACGCAAGAAAGACAACAGCTTCTTCAGCTGCTCAGCCTGCGGAGCGACGTGTGGATGCGTGCCTTGTCAGCGCACCTGAAGGAACATTGGAACATTTCGGTGAGTTCTTTTCATTTCGCTACGATTCTGGAGCTGAGTGCTCACTTATTAAAGAGTCGATATCGTCGAGTTTCCATGGCAAGCGATTTCATAATACGGTAAAAATGATGGGCATTGGTCAAACTAGCGTCTTCAGTACGCTGCAAGTTCTTGCTGTGGTAAATATTGACGATATCGCACTCGAAGTGTTGTTTCATGTTTTACCGGACAACTTTTTGCGACATGATATTATGATTGGGCATGACGTGTTAAGCGCCGGCTTAGAAATTCAAGTTACAAGTGATAAAGTGACCTTTACTAGACAGTTAAATGTTAACGCTTGCAGTATGACAAATGTAGAAGAGATTAATTTTGACAATATTGAGACGGACATTCCTTCTGACTTTAAGCCTAAATTGATAGAGATTCTAAACTGCTTTAGAGATAAATTTGTTTACGGCACCCCTTCCGGTCCCGCTCAAACTGACCCTGTAGTGATTCGTCTAGTTGACCCACATAAAACAGTTTACCGACGTCCATACCGCTTGAGCCCGCAGGAACGTGCTATTGTACGCGAAAAAGTAGACGAGTTATTAGCTGCTGAGGTTATACGTCCAAGCTCGTCTCCGTTTGCTAGCCCTATACTCCTGGTTAAAAAGAAAGACGGCTCCGACCGTATGTGCGTTGACTACCGGGAGCTAAACGCTAATACGGTACCGGATCGTTTCCCCTTACCGCTCATCTCAGATCAAATCGATCGCCTGCATGGGTGCTATTATTTTACCACTCTAGATATGGCCAGCGGTTTCCATCAGTTACCTATTCATCCAAACTCCATTGAGAAAACCGCGTTTGTGACACCTGAGGGACATTACGAGTACCTGACGATGCCATTTGGTCTCCGTAATGCTCCCTCGGTGTTTCAACGGGCTGTCACAAAAGCTTTGGGTCCGCTGGTCAACACTCATGCCGTCGTTTATATGGACGATATCCTTGTAATAGGAAATTCGGATGTTGAGGAGACTTTAGAAAGGATTCGCTTGGTTCTGCAGGTCTTAACTGAGGCCGGATTCTCTTTCAATCTCAAAAAGTGCTCTTTCATGAAAGAGAGAGTAGAGTATTTGGGATATGAAGTGAGTAGAGGCGAGATTCGCCCAAGTTCAAAGAAAATAGAGGCTCTGGTTGCTCTCCCTCCTCCAACAACTGTCACGCAATTGCGACAATTCATAGGACTTGCCTCCTATTTCCGAAAGTTTGTCCCTAAATTTGCCGAAGTTATGGCCCCCTTACATGCTCTGACCAGTCTTGGGAAAGGCGCTATCGAATGGAAATCTGACCATGAGGACATTAGACAAAGAATTATTACAATTTTGACTAATGAGCCAGTTCTAACCATTTTCAACCCGGACTGTCCAATCGAGCTCCATACCGACGCTAGTGCGATCGGATATGGTGCCATATTATTACAGACAAAGGATGGTAAGCAACGAGTTGTTGCTTATTTCAGTAAGCGTACCACAGCCGCTGAGTCTAGGTATCACTCGTATGAGTTAGAGACTCTAGCGGTTGTGAACGCGGTAAAACATTTCCGCCATTACCTTCACGGCAATCGGTTCACTGTAGTTACGGACTGTAACTCTCTGAAATCCTCACACAGTAAAGCAGACTTAACGCCACGTGTCCATAGGTGGTGGGCTTACCTACAAGCCTTTGATTTTGTGGTTGAATACAGAGAAGGTAGACGAATGTGTCACGCGGATTTCTTGTCTAGAAATCCCCTACCTGTTACTCCTGTTGATAAAATAGAACAGAAGCGAGTAGATCTGGCTAGCCTGCCTGAAAACTGGCTTCAAGCTGAACAGGAACGTGATCCAGAGATAACGAAGTTAGTGGAGGATCTCAGAGAGCACAGAATGGATGAAAATGTTGCCAAGACATATGAAGTTAGGTCTGGAGTTCTTTATCGCAAGGTGCAACGTAATAATAGATCACGTTGGTTACCAATAGTACCGAGAGCCTTGCGCTGGTCTGTCATAAACAATGCACATGAGTCTCTGATGCATGTCGGCTGGGAGAAGACTTTAGAAAAAGTTTTTGATCTATACTGGTTTGAGCATATGTCTAAATATGTGCGTAAATTTGTTGACAATTGTGTAACCTGCAAAATATCAAAATCCCAGTCAGGTAAAATCCAAGCCGAAATGCATCCGATTCCAAAAACCCCAATACCATGGCACACCTTGCATATCGATGCCACAGGAAAACTCAGCGGCAATAACGAGAAGAAGGAGTACGTTTTTGTGCTAATTGACGCCTTCACAAAATTCGTTTTGCTGCATCACACCATGCGCATTGATACTGCAAGCAGTATAAAAGCCCTCCGAAGCAGTATTTCCTTGTTTGGTGCCCCAAAGCGTCTTATTGCAGATCAAGGTCGCTGCTTTGCAAGCTCAGACTTCAAGGAATTCTGCCAATCTCATAATATTGACCTGCACTTGATTGCTACGGGAAGTTCTCGAGCAAACGGGCAGGTGGAAAGGGTTATGAGCACTCTTAAAAATATGCTCACTGCTGTCGAGACAAGTAAAGATCGATCTTGGCAAGATGCTCTACCAGACGTCCAGTTAGCATTAAATTGCACGATCAATAGAGTTACTAAGTCCAGCCCCCTTGAGTTGCTTATTGGGAAGGTAGCTAGGCCCTTAGAACTTTTACATTCTAACGAGGAAGAACCCGTGGTAGATATAGAAGTCGTGCGTGACCATGCTATTGCGAACATGGAGAATGTTTCTCGTTATGATAAAATCCGATTTGATAGCACAAAATCTAAAATTCATAATTTTCATGTAGGTGATTACGTTCTATTACAAAATGAAGAACGTAATCAAACTAAACTTGACCCGAAATTCAAAGGCCCCTTCCGTGTGATAGAGATACTGGATAACGACCGATATACTTTGAAGGCGCTTAATAGTAACAGGACGTACAAATACTCACATGATAGGCTTCGCAAAATGCCTACCGATGATTGCCCTTATGAGTTGTCTGGTGAACATGAAATAGAACCTAGTCATAGTAGCTGATTCATTGTTATCTGATCGTGAACATGTTTAAACAGAATTTGATTGATAGTAGCACGTTTCATGACATGATAAGTTGCAAATCTAGTAATGACAAGTCTTACTTCTATTCAATTGCTGAGCAAGCATTGTAAATATTGTAATCCGTCGCTGGTGAAGTGACAGTGACAGATCACAATACATGTGACTGTAGCCTGCTGCTGGTGAAGTAGTAGAGCTAATCGTGTCGCTGGTTAAGTGACTACGATACCGTTGCTGGATAAGTGACGAAGACAGATTGAAACCCCACTGTTTGAAACATTATGTCATGAAACCTGATTTTTATTGTACCTAATTTAAGATTAAGAAGTTGCAAATAAAATGTAATGAAGTTTATTAAAGTTTATTAAATAAACGAAAATCGTTTTCAATAATACCTTGGTCAGGTGTGGCCGAGCTAGACAATGAAATGTACTTGGAATTTATTTCTTTCCAGACGACACCCACGAGGACGTGTGAGCGTAGGATGGCCGTGTCGCAGCATCACCAATAAATTGATTAAATCAAAAAGAAATCTAACTGTCAAATAGTTCTATATTGCGCTCATAGATGGCGCTGATTTGAATTTACTTGGGGTTGTTCGGATACGGTAGTTAACCATTGGCAACACCGTGTTGACTTACTTCAGGGATAGACGTCAAACGGGTGACAAGTGACATTAGAAGTTTTGCTCACTTTCGAATGTGACGTCCGTTGCTGAACACCTCTGAGTATTTTTAAATCCACACAAATCCGAAGCAATTGGCGATATAACTTTGTGATTGATTATCGAAACAATAAAGTCGATTGAGAGAAGCTTGATAAAGTGTTTATTTCTTAAATCCCTGCACCATGGATGACGAGGACCGTGGCTCTATTACATCTAACCCTGAGGCCCCTCCGTCATATATATGTTTTTAAGAAAATAGGTGTAATGGAAAGATGATTGCGTTTTCATTCGGACAAGAATAAAAGTAAGTTTTAGCGGAAGGTCAGGTCAAAAGTACCCTAAATCGACGACGTGCGTGTATGAGGCGATTGAATGCGGATGAATTAAAAAAAGTGCGTTTGATCGTAGCTAGTAGAGGGTAGTACCTAATAGGTATTCTGTCACGTCTCTTTCCCTTCTGGATAGGCAGAGACCACTTCGCTCTGCTAGTTACGATCATACAATATGTGTAGCGACTAAAGACCACACCCTCCAACATCTATAAAGATACTTTATTAGTCCATTTGCATCAAGGCAAGGCTACCTGTAAATGAAGATAGACGCCTTTAATTTGATAAGTCTGAATACAGGGTGAGTCGTCATCCCGTAGCGCTTTGAGTGTATGCTCTTTGACAAGGTATCCGTGAAGAACACGCTTTATAACATACGATTTTAAAACTGGGGCCCAAGTCTGCTAATTTAAAATACCGATAATTGTGTGTCGGCAGAATATCAATGGCATTTTTGACACATTTTGTATTCTGCTAAACAATGGCTTACACTGATTGCGACCAAATGTGTCAAAAATGACATTGAAATCTCATTGACACTCTGCCAACACACAACTCAGATTATTGTAAATTAGCAGACTTGGGCCCCATCTATTCTTCAGGTTAAAACTGAACTCAAACAGATTTTTATCTTATTTTAGTGTCCGGGGCGTACTTGCTAATCAAGAGCTTAAACTGATTGCGCTGTCGGTGAAGGTGTTTCGGGACGTTATACCTATTCATACATTCTAAATAAAGCTTTATTTTATTTTTAATATAGTAAGTACTATTTGCCTATTCTTACATCGATCGTAAGTTATAAACGTCCCACTACGGTAACTGTTTAATTTTCCCGATGCGGGCGTCCTTTCGTGCTCACTTTTGAACACCTTTCAATGCATTATTCGATTCCGACGACATCAAAATTGAAGGCGGCGCTGTGAAAAATTTTATTTGCAGCGGTTTGAGCGTGTTTTTATGTTAAAAATAGAATACATTTTAATTTATTTTTTTCGTGTTTCAGTCTATTAAGCATGACAATGACCACTAGCGGGCTAAGATTTAGGAAAAGTGCCCATTTTTCATAATTCAACTCTTTTTCTTTTTTTCTCACTTTGCTCATTTTGCTTCAGTTTTATGAGTAAGGGCATGAATAAACACATAACACATAAAGACGATACGCGCGTTTCACGACACTACGTCGCGTTGTGGAAATTTACGACACATATCGGTAGAATTTTAATAAACACCGGTGTTTTTTAAGCGCATCGTCGCATCGTTGTACAACGACAACGACAACGTCGTACAACGATGCGACGATGCGCTTAAAAACACCGGTCATGTCATGAAGTCTTTAGTTTATGTGTAGGAGCCTTAAAGTAGCTCTGTTGAGGTATCTGTTACACAATGTATAGATTATAATACAAAATCCAGTTTTATAAAGTCAACAAAATGAAGATCGCTAACTTCAAACTATCTCGACTAGAAATAATTCAATAAACTGCAATGTTACAATTCAAAGAGACATTCTTCTTTCCAACAAATTGAAAATAAGAGCAAAGTCAAACATAATATTTAAAGAGAAATCGTTTTTCAAAAGAAAATTGCTCAGTTACTTCGAGTTGTTTATCTTTTGGAAGGCTCCTTAAAAATCCTTTTCTAAAATAATAAATTGAGTTTTATTTAAGTTGAGAATAGATTTAGGTCTAGGTACATGGCGATGTTTAAAATCCTATCAAAATGTGAAACGATCTTATTTACCATACCAATACCTACATTCCCAAGAAATGACAAAATTATGTCACTTTTACGTAGTGCAGTGACAGATTACTAAAGGCCAAAACACACCGGATGCGTATGCGTACCTCTGAGTTGTAACGTGGACGTAGACGCAAGCGGTGACAGTTCCATACATTAAAGGATTGGGCATTGTTGTACCTGCATAGAAATACCAATAGGTATATTATATTTTTCCATTATTTTTCTTTACGATAAGTTTTTTTTTATTTAAGGAGGTGGTAAAAGCATCCTGTATAAGACTCCTTTTCAATGTTTGATTAATTTTTATGTTGTGAAACTTTAAAGAATTCGAAGTGGAGATTTCTCACTTTATTTTATGAAAGTGTTTTCAAATGTAATGCCTCCAAAAACGATTGCAAAATAGCTTTTTAAATTAGGTTATTCTGCTTTTTATCGATTAAAGTAATGGCGTCGAATTAATACTTTTTGAAATAATTTAAATAATCATTATTTCGTAGGCAAAATAACACTTGAAATAATATATCAATAAAGTTTTTTTAAGCTAAGAAAGAAGGAGCAGTTTTCTCGGAAAGAAGCTAGCAAGAAACTCCGTTGGGTTTCTAGATATTATTTCAAACATATTTTATGAAAACATTAATTATTCCAATCAAAATATATAAAAAAATACAATGTAATATCGTTTAGAATACATTTAATATGAGACTTTCTGTAAAAATAAAGGCACGCAGTTTATGAGATAGCAAACCTAAGTTACAGCAGATACGTTGTAAAACCTTCCACACACGTGCTGGCGTGAACGTGACGTTACGTTAACGTGACGATCTGGAAGCCAATTCTGATCTCTCAAGAGCGGTTACGCACCACATCCAATTTTTATTCGATGTGAGATATTTAATATGGAACCGAGATAGATCCGAAAACTATTTCTATACCTACTAAATATATCGGATCGGATAAGAATCGAATGTATTGCGTAACAGCTCTTCACTTCTCATAACTGGTTCTAGAATCAGCTCCTGCCAAAACTTTTGTAAATCCAATCGTTTAAAGGTAGAAACAGTACGCTACTTAAGCAATTCATTATGATATCTACTTTATAGAAATAATATGAGTAGAAGCACACACTTGTCATACGCAACGCCCACTTAATAAAACCCAACTTTTTAATGAATACTCTTTATTGAATAATGAATACCAACATTCATTTGTCATTTTGTCGGGTTATGAAGTTGAGTTAGTTTTGACAGTGATTTTAAACAAGGAATCAAACTGTTCTATGCACTATGTGCGACGTCCTGTAGCAAGTTTCGCAGCTGTAAGTGTTCAGAATTGGAGCTGCTTCGATGCCAGTATCACAAGAACGTACAACGACGCCGCTAAATTTATTTACTTTGTACCTAGCCTGATCTTTGATCAAATTTAGACTTTATGAGGCGATTAAGTTAGTCTTAGAATTTTGGAGCTAAATGGAGAAGTTTTTCGAGCTATTTTCTAGCAAACAATTTGGCAATTGTAAGAGTTGCACTGAACTAGCTCTTACGTATTAGCGGTTGATACACATTTAAGTTTGACGGTTCATATGATACGAATCACGATAGATATTCACATGCAGTAAAGTTTTGGCTCGGTTTCATAATCACACTTCAAACGTGTTTAGATGCTTTAACATCTCACATCCCACTGACCAATTATAAACACAGACACAATAGATTTTCTATTATTCTTTTTTTTACTGGGATGTGAAAGATTAATTAGTTCGTAGATTAAAAAAAACCTCTGAAAAAGCACCTCTAATTAAACCCTTTTCAAAACAAACTACTTACCTACTGAAATAAATATTGAAACATCCATCCGAGAGAAATCTAATCAATATGTTACACTATCCAGAACCCAGATATAATTATGTACCTACATTATAGATAGCAACAGTATCGTAATATCCTGTGTTATGCTATGCCATCAGCACTATTAATTAATTCCTCTATACGTAGAGATAGATATCGTTCAGTTTGATATACACATTGATACGGCTTCTAAAGGCTTGATAATTAATACGGAAGATACGGCACGCGTTACAAGTACCTATTCCATGTTGAAGGCATCCTTACTACGTAAAAAAATCATAAAAAGCCAGCAATGGATTTCATAATATTGGTCAACAGAAATAGATATGGCAATAGAAATAAAGGCTGCGTCCCCAGTGTCAAACTGTTAGCGGCTGACTGAGGTTGCGGCGTATCGGTTTAGTACACGCGCCCATCCATATATTTTAAACGGAGTGTCCATAGTTTGCTAGTTTTGCGCTCACTCTACGCAGTTTGCAGCGTTTCGCGCGCTGACTATCTAAATAAGCGACTAACTAATAAGTTTGCTTGTGACGACGCATGAAAATTGATGTAAGTTTGCAGCTAACTCAAATTACAGTTCGCCACAATTTGCGGCTCACTCAGCCGGCCGTTAACAGTTTGCTTACTGGGGAATACTACCCAAGAATACGAAAGGCATTCATTACCCGGAATAGCATGTTTAAAAAAAGTTTCTTTCTGCAGACACCACACAGAGAGAAATAAAAAAAAAAAACCACAAAGTACAAAAGAAATGACAATGAATTTTAAAAAATCTAGTATTTGTTTCGATATTCAAGTACATAAACTATTTATGATTAACAAAGATAGCATAAAATAAAATTCTTTTTAAAACGGAGAACAGAGAGTCCACTAAAGCATACATACCTAGCTGTAGGGAATATTTGTATTCCCCCGGGATAAAATAGTAGCACTCTTTGTAATTAGCTAAACACTCGCTACATTTAACTCGTTGAACGCCAGGGAGGGATTCAGAAGCCTTAAGTCTTTGAGTATAGAATATATAAGGAGGTGCCATACCGTCTGGATCCGCGTGCCTGGTCTGGCGCAAAATGGCTACCTTTTTGTATGGAATTTCTTATCGTTTGACAGGTCATCTACCAAGAAAACTATAAAAAACTTGCGCCAACCTTGGCACGCTGTTATAAACTCATTTGTATAAGAAAAATAAAATGGGGCCACTCCTTATATACTTTCCTCATTGCTTTAAGTCCATTTTCACCAAATAACTCCTAACATTAGTTATTGAGCCCTTAGCAGTACAGTACAACTGACAACGTCTGTCAAAGTCAATTGTATGGCTAAAGGGTTTGCATTAGTTATTTGCTGAAATAGGGTATTATATCGTCTGTAAAGAAATTAATTAATTCAGTTTATTTAGTTTTTCTTGCCAATTAAGTAAGTAATACAATTATGCTTAATTAGTATAAACATTTTAGGTCTAATAAGTTTCTTAACGTACTGAGATATTTACTGGCCGGAATTTAAAAACTTCTTTTTCTGTCTGAGGCCCATTGCTGGGCAAAGGCCTCTCAAAGAAGTAGGCATTTATAGTCAGTCAACTTTTGCTATTTACAGTGGTATAAATAGCAGCCAATTGAAGGAAGTAGGATCTTTTCGAGTCTTGATTAGTATTATTCTTATTTTTATCGTAAATTTAATAAAAACTTAATAAATTATTAATGGTAGAAACTAGCCAATATAATCGTATATTTTTGAAGTAATTCGATAGTCATGCGAAAGGATTCTTTAAAATCAACCCGTACTAAAAACATCTCTGTTTCAAAATACAAATCTGCGTATAATCCGACGGGATTCAAAAGCCCTCTACGAAACAGTTTTATAAAGTGCAATTTGTGAAAACTAATTTATATATCCGCTTCTGGCAGGAATCCTCATCTCTGCTTTAATTCCTAGATTAAAACTCTAGTACTTGCGTACTTTAAGGTTTATTTTAGTTTAAAGCAGTCAGACGACGGGTATTTGGTTTAAAAAGTGATTCCTTACAGCGAGTAGCAAGAAAGGACAATTAAGTTAATGCGATTACACTTATAGCTGTCACTGTCATTGTCAAAATAAAGCGGCGCTATGTTATGGCGGCCCAAGTCTTCTAATTTACATTATTATTATTTGCGTCTCAACAAAGTGACAATGAGAGTGTCAATGTAATTTATTGACACATTTGGTCGCTATCAGTGTAAGCCATTGTTTAGCAAAATACCAAATGTGTCAAAAATGTCAGTGACACTCTGCTGGCACACAACTGAGGCTATTTTAGATTAGCAGACTTGGGGACGAGCCTTTAATGCAATTGGGGGTTAAAGTATTGTCAGTACAGTCAATTAGATCATTTTTTTAAAGTTGGGATCCGACATACGACAACATTTAATAAAGAAGACACCATCAGACTTCAAAAATAATAAAAATATGTTCATAAAAGAGCACGTAGTTGAGAAAGTAATAAAACAGTTCTCTATAACACTATTGGCTGGTAAATGGTGTTTATTATCACCAATATAGAGCTATTACGCACCCCGGGGCTGTCGTATATCCTTTCGTCGATAGTTATTGTATTGCTAAAGTTTATTGAGAAATATGTTTAGTGGAGATGGAAAACGAAGCGGTTATCGCTTTTGGTTAAGTTTAGATATCAATTTTTATTAATTTAGGACATGTTTTTCTCTATAGTCTAGTCACTAAGAATAATAATAATACGATGAAATCGTGACAAATCTATAGATAAATCGTCTAACACGGGTGATATTTTCCATATTGATTAACTTATACCTTATCTTATCTTATCTAGCCATCGGTGTCCCACTGCTTGGCAAAGGCTTCTCTCCTTCTTCTCCATGATTCTCTATCCTAAACCGCCTCTGCCCAGTCGTTCGTGAAGGTGTCCAATGGCAACCAACCGCCAAACCAGACCACGGAAAAGGTGGCGAGATGAATGAACCCAGGTACAAAAAAATATTAGATTCCACCACAAGACTAAAAGCCTATCATTTCCTATTATTCAACTCGACTGCCAAAGAAAATCGCGTGGAAATTGTATCATGATACCCCAGGGGGTACAAAGATACATCGGAAGGGAGCCCTTGTCCCTACTCAAGCCTAAAGTGGTATAATAATAATACCGGCCTGTAATGCCGCCCGCAGGAAATTCAATCAGCTGGGATAGTCGCCTACACGACCATATAGCGCAGATATGAATGGATCTAGATGATGTTTGTCTGTAATATTGAAGCATTATTAAAAACAACTTTAAGTAGAGTAGTCTTGTGTGGCGCTGGCGATAAGTTTTATCGTTTTCGTGCGTTCGGTCTTGATTACTATTACCTAGTCTCTCTTTTAAGGAGGAAATTTATTAAAAAATTCAATGTTTTCAAAGTTCCAAATTCAATATTTTTACCCGACTACGGCAAAGCCAAAAGGAAGGGTAATGTTTTTGGCAGTCTATGTATGTATGTATGTATGTATGTTCCACCGTAGCGTCTAAACTACTGAACCGATTTTAATGAATGAGGTGTCAAAAGATTCGTAATAATACGGCGGGTGACATAGGATACCTAGTTTTGTAATAAATTCAATACTTTGCCCACTAGTGGGCAAGAAGTTACGATGAAAAAAATAAAAGTTTGCAAATGGTGTTGTGTGGGATATCAAAATCAAGAGCTCAGCGAGTACATTCCAAAAATATATAATGTCACTAGGTATTGCGCACGGATTTGCTTATAAACTAGTGGACAAGAATACGCTGCGAAAAATATTAAATTTTGTAAAGTATAATGTGTGGGGTATCAAATGAAAGGGCTCAGTGAGTACATTCCAAATATAATATATACCACTAGTTTTAGCACGCGGTTTTACTTGTAAACATGTGTTTTAACATCTTGTCTTTTCTATCTAAATCACTTCGAAATTACTGATTAGGGGGAAGTGGGGCACATTGATACACAAAAATTCAAACTCCGTTTGAATACACAAATGTCAACATATTTGATCATTTTTTTTGCTGGGTGCATGGCCTGATATGTTAACTTATAATTAAGTTTAAAAAAAGCTGATAGAAACGAATAGGGAAAAAGTTATGGCGACTTTTATAAAAAATGGATTTTGTATCATTCTGCCCCACCGGTGGGGCACCTTGATACAGAGAGTGGGGCAGCTTGATGCGTATTTTATTTCCGTAAATATTATAATATTTTTTTCAATAAATCGTTATATTACTTAAATTGACCAAATAAAAAGCAAATAATGCTTGGTATCTGAAAAAATCACGTTATTTATTAGTTATTATTCGTATTAACGATAATCACAATCAGCCTAATAATGAAATGAGCTAGGAAATAAAATTGTCATCAAAAATCTAAAATTTATCAAGATCTTAAACATGTAATTAAACATAATTACTCAGTAATCAGCCTAAAAGTACTACAGTATTGGGCATAGTGAAATACAGAAATAACAAAATAAAATCCTCTATCAAAATTATAGGAACTTTGTCTTAAAATTCATAATCAAAAACATCACAAAACTGAAATCCTAAACGATTTTTTCACATTTATCTGCTTAACTTTAAAAGTCCGGACCATTTTATATAATAAATGAGATTTTAAAGACTACTTTAAAATACTAACGGGGCACTTTAATGCACTAAAGGGGCACTTTAATACACTAACGGGACAGATTGAAACGTATCATTCTGCCCCGCGCTTTACTGTATCATAGTGCCCCAAGGGACTATATTCACGAAAAAGTAATTTATTATTTTTTAAATCAATATTGTATTAAATAAACATATTAAATAACATTTATTAAAGTATAAACGTACTTTTGGTAAAATAAAACAATGAAAACAACTGATAATATGGAGCTGAGACACAAACACATTGCTCTTAAAATTTTAGTTGTCGGTCCCAAAAACACGTTTGTGCCTGTAAAAGCAAAACGGCGAATAGGCGGCGAGCATCGTCATAACTATCATCCTTGTGGATGTCCTTGAGCGTTCTAATGATGTGTCCGTGTGCGTATCGTTTTTCAGTATTTCAAAACAGGTACTGTATCAATGTGCCCCGAGTATCAATGTGCCCCGCCTCCCCCTACTTACCTACAGCTTGCCAAATCAGGCCTTTTCAGAATTATGTTGACTGTTTTGACTAGTTTTAAGCTAAATTACCTACAACTTTTACTACTGAACCAACTTTGTTGGCATCCAAAAATTTTCGGTCCCTCAATAGGTACATTTTGTACGCGTAACTTGTACAAAAAAGCAAACATTTTTGGACGCTGACAAAGTTATCCCATATTCAAAGTTGTTTATTATCATGAGTTCAAGTAGTGATGTCAATTTGTAAACCGTGTCTTAAAAGGGAAGTTTGAAATAAAATAAAAGAATTTATGAACTCACACTAATACTATGAACAAAGTAGTAAGTGTGTCGGGGTGTTTGGGGGGCACAGCCCTCTGCCAAAATAGAATAAAACACTTTTTGAACTCTACTGTGGACAAAGTAGATTCTGTGTGGGGTGGGGGGTGTGGGGGGCGTGGCCCCTAGCCAAAATAAAATGAAACACTTATTGAACTCTACTGTGGACAAAGTAGATCCTATATGGGGAGTTTGGGGGGCGTAGCCCACCGTCAACATAAAACAAAACACTTCTTGAAGTCTTCTGTGAACAAAGCGGGCAGTGTGTAGGGGGTTTGGGGGGCGCAGCCCTCAGCCAAAATTAAACAAAATACTTCTTGAACATTACTGTGAACAAAGTAGATTCTGTGTGGGGGGTTTGGGGGGCGTAGCCCCCCACCAAAGTAAAACAAAATACTTCTAGAAGTGGACAAAGTAGTCCCTGTATGGGGGGTTTGAGGGGCGTAGCCCCTGTCAACATAAAACAAAACACTTCTTGAACTCTTCTGTGAACAAAGCTGGCATCGTGTAGGGGTTTGGGGGGCGCAGCCCGCCGCCAAAATTAAACAAAATACTTCTAGAAGTGGACAAAGTAGTCCCTGTGAGGGGGGTTACATCAACATAAAACAAAACACTTCTTGAACTCTTCTGTGAACAAAGCGGGAATCGTGTAGGGGGTTGGGGGCGCAGCCCCCCGCCAAAATAAAACAAAATACTTTTAGAAGTGGACAAAGAAGTCTCTGTGAGGGGGGCTTAGGGGGCATAGCCCCCCGTCAACATAAAACAAAGCACTTCTCGAACTCTTCTGTGAACAAAGCGGGCATTGTGTAGGGGGTTTGGGGGGCGCAGCCCCCCTTCAACATACAACAAAACACTTCTTGAACATTACTGTGGACAAAGAAAATCCTGTGTGGGGGGTTTGGGGGGCGTAGCCCCCTGCCAAAGTAAAACAAAATACTTCTAGAAGTGGACAAAGTAGTCTCTGTGTGGGGGGTTTGGGGGGCGTAGCCCCCCGTCAACATAAAACAAAACACTTCTTGAACTCTTCTGTGAACAAAGCGGGCATTGTGTAGGGGGTTTGGGGGGTGCAGACCCCCGCCAAAATAAAATAAAAATACTTCTTGAACATTACTGTAGACAAAGTAGACTCTGCGTAGGGGGGTGTGGGGGGCGCAGCCCCCCGCTCAATAAAGAAAGAAATATCTTAAACATACACTCGCATATTAGACAAAGTTATCAGTATGTTGGGGGGCTTTAGGGGCGCAGCGCTCTCTGAAATAAAATAAAAGGCATCTTTAATCCACACGCATACATAAAGAGAGCTATCTAAAACGAATTATACAATACGCTGCTTACTACGGACAAGGATTGCGTTGAGTGTAGTTTTTTAGTGTTATGTATGCTTTAAAGAAATTTGCAATATTTTAGGATTGCTACCCTATATTAACACGTTGCATTCTGTCCATCTCAAAAAGTAACTGAGGTGTAGATGACTCTCTAACAAATGTACGAGAAATCGCGGATGACCGCTAATACAATATGTTTAGATGAAAAGACAGATTGGAAATGTAACATGGAGTTTGAACAGTTGTCATATAATTAAAATGTGTTTGTAGAGTTCTGTAGTAGGTATTTACGTAGTTATCACTGGTTTAACTAAAAAGTGTGAAATAAAAAATAAGTTCTAAAAACTAAAACCCGCCTACGGTAAACTTGCGATCTTAAAAGTAAGAAACAAGAAATAAATCTTGTCTTCTTAACTACCCCATAAATGCACAGACGTAGCGATTTTCAGAGGATAGCCGTGGTCGTATGCCTCCATATATAATTGGTTGCCTGCAAGCAATTGATACTTACATTACACAGGTAGGTCATACAGTATCCGACATTGCACGGTAATTAAGATCAAGGCACAGAGGCATACGACCACGGCTATCCTCTGAAAATCGCTACGTCTGTGCATTTATGGGGTAGTTAAGAAGACAAGATTTATTTCTTGTTTCTTACTTTTAAGATCGCAAGTTTACCGTAGGCGGGTTTTAGTTTTTAGAACTTATTTTTTACGCTTTATGACCGTATCTGCCACGAATCTTTGAGGCTACTTAGTAACGTGCATTTCATGAAATTGTTCCTAAGCCGCCATGTTGGCAGTATTGAGAATGTGTATTGCCACTAACACCCTCATCGTGTTTCGAAGTACAAATTTTCAATGCCAACATGGCGGCATAGGAACTATTTCATGAAACGCACTCTATGATGCTGGCAGTTTGCAAATATGTTATCCAGCAATGTTATTTCGCAACTTTAGAAGACTTGCCTTACTCTCTGCATCGTGTCGCACAAGTATTATCTATGAACATCCATATCTATGGACAAAAGCGACGAAATAGCAATATTAGTAATACCCAATGTAGTGTTATGAATGCTATGATACGTCGTCTCGGATCGTTTCAGAAATTATTGGATACGAATAGTTTATCTATTACTTGGTTGCCTATTTGCCTAAAGTTGGATTTGAATTGGTTTTTCTTGGTTTTGGATGTCGTTGGATGAAGAACAAGGAGGCCTATAGCCAGCAGTGGAACGTAACAGGCTGACTGTATCTGTATTTCTATTAATGGAAAAATGTGTTTACTGATTAACCCTAAGGCCCAGAACACACGATGAAACGCAACTGCGCCGCAACTGAAACTACTAGTTACTTTCGGGGCTCGTTTGCGCCGAGCCTTAGTTGCAGTAAGGTTCAAGCTATTTATTAAACAAAGATATCAGCTCAAACAGCAGTTGGCTATTGGTAGTGACCCTCCTTGACATGCCTAGTCCATTTAATGACCTTCTTATTCCTCTCATTCAAAATCACAGTCACTCAATTATAAAACCCTACTAAATAATAAGTCGTAGGTAATGTACGTTGACAGGAGTCCAGTTAAAAAGCTAGGTCATACAAAATGAGTGCTTTTTACACAGTGATTGTATGTTGAGTATAGTTGTAAAGTGTATGTATAAGTAGTTGATGACTATATTGTAGAGTTGGTGGAGTGGAGGAATTGCCCCTAAAAGTCTACAGTAATCTTTTACTAAGTAATCTTACTTATTCCATTATATCACAACCTATATCAAACAAAAACATTGTATTAACTTTATCAATACTCTCCATTACCTTACAAAGGTACCACCAAAGTCGTACATTGAAAACATCTTACAAATTCAAATGAAACTCACATAAACAGTGTTCAGTCGAAGTTTTAATGACCTTAACTTGATACGTTTAAACGGAGAGCTTTACAGGGATGTATTTAGTTTATTTTGCGCCTCAAGTTTGAATAAGTTGCGCCCCTTGTGCTCCTTATCATGCTGACAGCGTAGCTGGTATCTAAAATACTACATGTAGGTAATCAAAATTTTTATAGATAGAATGTATAGGTAACTATTTGTAGGTATTCATAATTTGATAGCTGCAAAATTAACTTACATTGTCTTAACTCTCTATATATGAAATTGCAATTGCTATAGTACCAGATTATGCAGATGCAGCATTTTATCCATCAAGGAGACCAAATTAAAACCAAAATAATGTCAAAATAGTAATAATAGCTTCACCAAAAGTTTGCGCCCTTTATACTTCGCACTTTAAGGTGCTACAAATATTTAATTCCCTAAAACAGGCCCTGCTATTTAACCTTCTTTGAACTCCAACATAAGGTCTACCTGATTTAACTTCGAAACCGTGTTATCAATTTGTTTCCGCTGAACTTAGTCTTGAAACGGTATAGAATATTGCGTGTGAATTACACCACAATAATACCATTTTGGTGCTTATAACTTGAAGTCAACACTTGGAAGTTCGAGTTGGTATAGTAAGTTTGTTGTGAAAGAACCTCCTTTTTTAATAGAGCTTCTCTAATTTTGAGTGGCGAACACTTAAAGAACAACGCAGTGTGAGGAGGCGTCTAACAAGGGTAGACCGACGGTTAAAGTCGCGGGAAGCCGTTGAATGCGGGCAGCGCAGGACCAGTCGTTGTGGAGATCCATGGCTTTTGTCCAGCAGTGGACGTTCATAAACTGACACAACAACAACTAGCACTAGACTACATGGCTTGCTGTTAGGGCTTCCGCTGTTCAGTTGCGCCTGCAACTAGGTTATACTAACTGACCTATATTTCTTGTGAATATATTTAGTTTCATTGATAGATTACGTATCTTGATGTTTGTGGTAGAATGCATGACCCAAACATAGAGAAGCAAGTGAAGGGAAATGGTCTCTGCCGACCCCGATGCGAAAGAGGCGTGGCAGATATGAATGTATTTATTTATTTAACAGTTTATTGTAAGATGATAGTACATAGATACAGAAAAAAAGAGAAGTTATACAAAAGGTACGGCATATTTATAAAATAAATTTCTTCCAGCAGACCCCACAGAGAGAGAAGTGATAGCATGATGGCAGGATAGTCACGTAACCTACAATAAATATATAAGTATAAACATACACATATATGTGTCGGCGAGACGAGTCATCAGAAGTGGCGTTTAAGCTTTTAGTTAAAATAAGACAGTGGGCGTGTACTGAACAAACTGGCTTTATTGTGTAGTTTGCAATCACGTTATAAAATAACAAGGTGTACGTGATGTCTTCCGATATCTCTTCAAATCAATAATCAAACAGAATCCATCATACATGACCGCGACTCAAATATGAAAGCGCCAAAGTGACAACCAGCCCGAAACATGCTAGTTCTTGCATTTTAGCAGTAAAGAGTTTGCAAATGGTTCCAAAATAGCCTTCATGAACGTAATCTCCGACACGGCCATTCTGACAGGACCACACGTCCTCGTGTGGGTGTTCAGTCAAAGGTTCAGTCTGTAAAAGAAAACATTCACCGCAGTAGATACCGTACTCGGCCACTCCTGACCACAATAGGGCAATGTTTGAATTTAAACTCAGTAGGTAGGTATTTCAACAAAATGACTATTTTAATTCTTTATCCATTTTTAACAGCTCGTAATTATAACCATTGTATCAACAACAAACTGGTTTTAGAACCTCAGTACCGATGCATCACTTAACCAGCGATGCATCACTTTTTTTTTCTTTTCTTTATCACTTAACCAGTGATTTTTCTCAGTCACTTAACCAGCGACAACTCTTTTTTTTCTATCACTTAACCAGTGATTTTTCTCGTCACTTAACCAGCGACCATTCACTGAACTAAGTGAACACACAGTTGGATATGCACACCGCGCACTCTTCGGTTAAACCACTGGAGCTACGACTACATTCCAACATGTGCAAACCAAAGTCATGAAACCAGTATTCACAAAATAAAACAATTAAATCAACATTTTACACTTAAAATAGTCATTACAATCAAAACAATTTTCAAATCATGTTTGTTTTCAACGCCTTACTCATTTAAAAACCTTTCTAAATTGGTTCAACTTGTGCAACTACAACATTTTGTTGTTTATTTGCGATAATAACATCAAAATTCGGTAAAAGTTGCTCAAACTCACTTTTTAAAGTCATAACAAAATGAAAACGACTCACCAAAATACTACATAGCAAAGCGGTAGCTTTTACAGTGCTAGGTCCATCACCACGGTAAGTGCAGCCATACACATTCATTTTGTCAGGATCGAATTCTGGCAGGAGCATATCATTTTATAGCATGGATGCGGGCGAAAAAAATTTGACTTTGTTCCTCCAGCAAAGGTCGCCACGTTACACTCATTTCGTCATTTCAATCAGTTTGTCGATTCAGTCAATCCAGTTTGTTCAGTTACATGGTCATATCCCACTTCTGATGTCGGCGAGACGAGTCATCAGAAGTGGCGTTCAAGCTTTTAGTTAAAATAAGACAGTGGGCGTGTACTGAACAAACTGGCTTTATTGTGTAGTTTGCAATCACGTTATAAAATAACAAGGTGTACGTGATGTCTTCCGATATCTCTTCAAATCAATAATCAAACAGAATCCATCACACATGACAGCGACTCAAATATGAAAGCGCCAAAGTGACAACCAGTCCGAAACATGCCAGATCTTGCATTTTAGCAGTAAAGAGTTTGCAAATGGTTCCAAAATAGCCTTCATGAACGTAATCTCCGACATATGTATGTATGTGCATAAACCCTGTGCAACAACGAAAGCAAGGCCAGTTACAGCACCACTGACGTCAATGAAACAAACCTATACAAGTTATGAGATCCAATCAACCTCCAATGAAACGTATCACTCAGCCACTCCTAGTTTCATTGCTACTATAAACCTTGGACGGTTCCACGAAGTAATCCCACTTGTTTGTTTCGTCTGGCCAATAAATACTTACGTGGGCATGTATTTAGATATATACCGACAAGTAAAACCAATACCTACATATTGGTTTTATATTCGTAGTTTGAGAATATGAAATCACAACGAAATCTGCCGATTTATTTACCCACAGTGCTTTAAGTCACTTGAAACAATAAGAAACATGCCAGTGGATACTTTATTTTTATTTTTAAAACATTGTAACAATTTTAGTTAGACGTAAAATACTTACTAGCAATTAAATCAAATCAAAATAGTTTGTAATTTTAAAGAGTAAAAATTGCTTGCAGGTATTTTTGACCGGATTATCTGCATTGTCTCTGATTTTGTAAACTTTACTTAGTATTGGCAGAATCCTTGATGGTTTTTGCCATATAAAAAAAAACTGCCGATTTATGGTCTATCTACACACATCCGGGCCGTGTGCGGGCCGTGTCCGGGACGTGTCAGGGAAAAATATAATTACATACATTTTCTATGGATTCGTTCACACACGTTGTCAAGACGAAGTATTGTTTTCCCTTACTGGGCACGGCCCGGACACGTCCCGGGCATGGCCCGGATCTGTGTAGAAGGACCTTAAAATCGGGTAAAG
Source organism: Anarsia innoxiella (assembly GCA_947563765.1). Lineage (NCBI taxonomy): Eukaryota > Metazoa > Arthropoda > Insecta > Lepidoptera > Gelechiidae > Anarsia > Anarsia innoxiella. The sequence goes on from OX387416.1 coordinate 4,336,935, forward strand.
AGGTTGCCATTTTCCATGTTAAACGTTCGTTAAATGCTACTTACTACCTGAATTAACGTATTTAGAGCTGGAATTAATTTCTACCTTCAGATTGTGTATAAAATCTTGAAAAAATGAAAGAGAAAACCTTTTCCTTCTTAATTTCTTTGAAATTCAACCTTTTTAATTAAACGCGAAGTGTTAAGTGGCTCATAACTTTATGAACGAGGAATTAAAGCGAATGAAACAAACAAGGTCGCTTTATGTGTTTACTGAGCAATCTTAGGGTGTGTCGAGTGGCTATTACTGTTATATACTAGTCATAAATAGTCACAAAGGTATATGTAGGGCATATGTGATCTGTAGTATTTTAACTAAAGTGTGTACATTAGCGTTCTCATGCAGTTTGCGGTTTTAAGAGAAACCGCGCTAAAACCGGGGTCAAGCGCCTATGTTCCTTTTATTTCTAACACTACATCAAACTGCACTTACTACAACTAGTGTGTAAGAGCGTTTTATCTTACAGATAAATAGTCCAGTTGCATAAATGAATTTTAAAGTAAATTATCCATTAAATACTATGCCATACTGTTCTCATCTTTGACAATGAAAGGGTCAGCTATTATAAGTTTCTGTTTGTAAACCTAGCCAGGTACCTACTCTAGTTTTCCACTGATTTAAAAAAATAAACTATGTAATTAATTGATGGGCATTTTGGGGGGGATTTAGCCCATTTTGCCCAGCAGTGGGATCTTATTGGCAAACAAAAAAAAATATTGATTGTTATTATTCGTTGTTGTCCATGTCGTAAAATGATGGAAAATTTTAATATACAACATATGGAACAGACTCCTATATATTATAGTGATTTTTCAGGTAAATGATAGATACTATAAAATCTTGTGTTATTAAATGAAAAGAATGTTCAAATGTATTTTACATGTTTTATTAAGTAATATATGAACCTAAAAGTTGAATCAATTCGCCATGGTCCTTTTACAAATTAAACATATAATTATGATAATATCAATAAATTTAACAATGCAATAATATGTTATCTACATTCGTACGTAAAAGTCAAATTATAATTGCAAACACTTTGTATTACAATATAAATAATTAGTTAGTACCCCAAATATAATGTTACTACAATATTTACGTCAACTACCATAAACTTTGTTCATTGTTAATTCATAAATCCACGTTTTGTTAATTATATATTTAATTATATACACTCACTCATATATTTTTAAACTATTCATACATATATTTAATTGTAGAATAATTTTGCAAATAAATATATGCAAATATTGTACTTTTCCTAAATGGGGGCTCACCATTTAAAGGCCATGAGATTAGCTAATCATTATAATGTAAAATATATTACACAGTTATATAATTTGATATAATATTTCATATAATCTCAATAATAAATAGTTTTTATGATCGGGTAATCGCACAGCCACGAAAAAGTACTACAATTAATTAAAGATCTAAGATTTTTATTAAATACAATAATTAATTAACATTTACAGCACAAATATATAAAATATAGCAAATTAACTCTACAACTTACATCTAATGACTATTATAAAGCAGTTCTAAGTTTTAAAAAACAAACAATGAAGGCAATAAGTGTTTAGACATTGATTTAGAAATTATATTATATATTATAAATAGCTTTTTAATATCATTCATAACCTAATTAAAAAGAGAAACATATTGATATGTCTATTTCTAAATAGACAAACAATAAACGTTATACAAATCTTACTACCTAACTACATTCATGTTGAAATGAATATTTACAAAAACCCCTAGATAAAACATTTGTCGAAAGTCTATAGTACAGTTTCGTTGGTGCAAGTCCTGGGCCCGTTCACAAGGGAGTACCTGCTAGATCCTCCATTCTTCCTACTCGTCACTGTACCCCTGATAAACAACTCTTTGAACGTCTCACGGAATTGTCTAGACATGCCACAATAGATGGCAAAGTTGATTGGATACGAAACAATAATAAAAAAGTTCGTGACAAGAATCAATATATTCGCAATCCTGTAATCTAAGATTTCTACCATAGCACTCGATATAATGTGTAAAACGGTGACGACTGCTACAGGAATTTCGACCATAAGGAAGACAGTTACGACTACAATTAGCATAAGAGTTGTGCAGTTGGAGTCTCTGAGCCTTTTGCATTCGGATTTGCGGTTTTCTTTGAAGAGTTTTTGCCTGTTGAGTTGGGCAGTCCTCATAGCTTTGAAGAGGAGGATGTTGAGGACTACGAGAGAGGCGCAGGGGACGAGGTGCACGAAGAGAACGCGGAAGCCGTAGTAAGTACTGTAGTAGAAGTCTGGAGTCACTACCATTACCCACGGCGCCATTTCAGCCTGAAATAGGAAGAAAATTCAAGTTATTTTAAAAGTAAAGTATAATATTGTACATTCTTGCAGAATTCAGATCAATCACAAATCACAGAGTTCAGGGATAAGTGAAATCGGGTCGATTTTTTTTAAAACGACAAGTAAAACGAAAAATAGCCTGACTAAATACAAATCATGCTAAAGGTAGTATGTATAAAAATTATGACGTTGACTTATTTAAATATCTTTGCGCCTCTTTCCCATCGTTATAGGTAGGCAGAGAGGTACGTTCCGTATTTAAAAAGTTGCGCAATAAACTGATTTTACAATACTTTTAAAGGAATGAAAATATCAAGCTGAACTACAAAACTAACTATAATAAACTCACCCTGCAAACTTCCTCAAAATGTCCCCGCCATACAGTGTAATGCGGCACGTAGTCGTGGTCGAAAAACCGCGGCAGTTGGTGGAGGAATGCGCCTACGCCGATGTAGATGAGGCATTTGTTTACGTTCGGCATTGTGCACCTGGAAAAAAAAGTAAATTTATGAATACTTGGGGTACCTACTAAGTGAGTTTCGTGTCACTTATCGAGTGTTCGAGTAGGTACTAAGCGTAGTACTAAGGATGCTTGGCCAACTTTAGAAGACCCCGTTTTAATAACTGGTTAACATTTACACGAAGACATTTATTGCCTGGTTATCATCTGCTTCGTGATGCTGAATGTTCATTTAGTTTTTTAATTGTGACAATGAAATAAAGACTTCGTAGTAAATCCATATTTCATAGAAAACGAATTCAGTAGTTTATGATGAGAAGGGCCTCAAATCGATTAATCTTTCACATCCCAGAAAAAAAAGAACCATAGAAAATCTATTGTGTCTGGGTTTATAATGGGTCAGTGGGATGTGAGAGGTAAATTCATATACCTACCTAAACTAATGAGTTTAAAAATTAAGTTCAAAAAGGAAGAACATTTTTTAAAGCTTCAAGTAAGAAAATTTAACACACTTTAAGAGTAATTAAAACGTAACACCTTCTTGACACTTTCAGGCTTCAAAAACAAATAAAACGCAAGATTCTTTATACATAATACTTCCCATTAAAACATTAATCACTTCTCTATTAATATCCTTAAACATATAAAAGCTTGTAGCCATTTTATGAACACATTTTATGCATGTATTAAATGCGTTAAAGCTATAAATTTGAGCGTTGTTTTAATCACTTTGCGGTGGCTTTGGGTTATGAGCGTTTAATGCCATGTTTCAGTAACACGTTATATTTTAAAGGATAGCTGTTGCAAGAAAGGTCATTATATTAATGCGGTCATTAAACCACACCCGTGTTTGGAATTTTATACAGATAATCATCATCATCAGCCTATTGCAGTCCACTGCTGGACATAAGCCTCTCCTATTGAACGCCACTGTGATCTATCTTCGGCTGCTCGCATCTAGCTCCTGCCAGCCATCTTGCGCAAATCGTCACTCCCCCGTGCCTGAGGACGTCCTACACTATGCTACAGACTATACTCCCGTAAAAAAAGCAATAATCCACACTTGTCGGGAACGGCGCTCATTTAGGAACTGGCATCCGATAAAAATACTGACCGATACATGACAAAGTAAGAACCAAGCCTAAAATAAATATACAAACGGTATATCCTATCATTTATTTTCAGTTTTTCTCTTCAAGTGGCTTAATAAATATTGACGTCTGATAGAAAGATAATTCTGATAAAAAAAAATACTGTCAACATTTACCTCCATTTAATTTAGCAATTCACAAATTGAAATATTATTTACGAAATATAACGTTTTTATTGCCATTTTCTTTTAAGAGCCTTTCAGATTTTAATATCGCAATTAAATAAAATTTTAACATCTGCCAGCGAGGTTTTATTGTTTATTCTCTTTCATTTGTTCTGTTAGAATATTCAATTTTGTTTTAAAAATTTTTGATAGCTTTTTGAAAGGGTCCACCAAATGGTGATATTCTGATTTTCTTTTTTACACGTGGCAGCTCTCTCCTTTTGAAGTTGGGCAAGTAGCGTATCTAATTAAATAGGTATCTTTATCCTAAACGTTTCTCTACAAAAAGATAATTTCCATAAAAACTCTGATCAGTCTTTTTCCCCTAGATTAGTTATAATGTGAACAGCTCCATACAAATATTGCTGCCACTGCATTCATCTATTTAGATAAGTGGGAACAGGATATTACGCATCTGCCGTTGCTACGTAGCTACGGTTCGACGTTTAAGGCGATTCTCACAATGCACTGCGCGGCGTCGCGTAGGGCGGGATCGCAGTTTTAACGTGTGTATGACAGTGACAGTGTGAGTGACAGTGTTTATGCGGTGACAGTGTGTTGCACTACGCGGTTTTTCGATACGTACTGAAATATTTACATCGATCCTGTGCTACGCGACGGAGCGCAGTGCAGTGTGAGAATCGCCTAATATGAAAAGCATGAATCGCTGGGGCGTGGTTTCATATTAAACGTGAAATCGCATCCACGACAGAAATTACGCTTGTTTATATAGAATATCGTTTATTGAAAACGTCCAATTATATATAATCATCATCATCATTTCAGCCTATAGCTCCCCACTGAGCATAGACCTCTCCAATGATTCTCCAGAGCGACCGGATCATTGCCACCTGCATCCAAGTATTAAAGCATTCCTTATCAGCCTTTTAACGTCCCCACTACAGGGGCACGAGCATTTTTTTTGTTAGCCATCATGATCCCACTGCTGGGTTGCTGGGCCTCCCCCATGCCTCTCTAAACACTCCTGTTATTAGCTGCATCCCACCAATTTTCTCTGAATGAGCGTAGGTCGTCACTCCATCCATTATCACGAAAAAATAAACAAGTAAAGTAAAAAGAGAAACACGCACTGTCAGACAAAATATAACATGAAATCACCTTCGGAATTGGATTAGCCCTAATCAAACGATGAATTACTTGTATTTCACCGAAATAAAGGTCGCGTCAGCTTCCAATAGGGTAGCCAGGTAGGAAATTTAAATGTTTGTCGGAAAATAACATAAAAAGAGGTATTTGTTTTTGGTAAACGTAGAATAAGTAACGTTTGCATTATTAAAATTTAGTTTCGAAAATTTTTATAAATGATTTTTTTATTTGAAATCTGTTTTCCACCGAGTAGAGCTAGGCTCTTAAATATAATAATATGAATGAATGAAATATATATATATATATATATGATAATATTTAATAGATATATATGGTTCTCAAAAGACGATTAAGTCTCTATTTTACTGTTTTCTTAGTTATTTTCTTAGAAATGTTATTATTTTATGTTTATTTTACAATAACTACCTATCTTATCAAAGCTATTTGTCCCTTAAAACTTATCTAGATATATCTGAATCATACTTGTTTTAAGAAACCTTAAGATTAACTAGAACTTAATCTTTGGTAACCCTAGAGCAAAGCTAACAGCAATAAACATTAACTGACGCCAGTAAACAGGACGTACCGTTATATTTTATTTGGCCAAATTTTTATTGGCCTCGTAAACGATTACGTACCGCCGTTCTTTTCCCGCCAACTATTTTATTGGCCTTTGCCTATCTTGAATAGATTGTATTTAGTTATATAAGGGTGCTGTAATTTGTTACAGTTTCTTTTTTTTATTTAGGCATAGGTATCATGTTGGATATGTCTAAATATATGGGCATGTATGAGGCGACTGATGAATGTGGATGAAACGAAGAAGTGTGTTTGGATCGTAGCAGGTGGAGGGAAGTGGTTTGTCCCTACCTCTTGGGAAACAAGCGTGATAGATACGTATGTATGAATGTATGTTTGATAGTCAAGTCTTTTTTAATGAAGCAAAGACTTAGAAATTGGATATTTTATTGGCAGAATCCGTATTGGTATTTGCCTTAAAAAATGATTTCTGTTTTGAGCCTAATTTTGAGAGAATCTTTAGTAAATCTTTGTATGTAACTATTTTTGATTATTGCCTTAACCACACCACATTTCTTGAACACAATAACAAAATAGCAACACAACTACAAGGATTTTAACAATCACTTCGTTGCCAGCTTAAATATTTACGCAAAGTGCGCCTGTTACTCTGAAAATGTTGGTTTATATAAGCTTTGTTTTAGCACAAACAATAAACATTTTCATGTTAACTGACAGGGGATTGCGTCCACTCTCAAGACGTTTATTTGTACTGACAGATCCTGATAGTTCTTGACAGATAGTTCCAACATTTCAACCGGCAAATCCATTTCGGAACTATTTTGTTATTTGGGTTTTTTTGGCGTTCGCGGTTGGTTCGTCTCTGAGGTTAGTTTGAGTGAATTGTAAAGTTTCTGCATGGGAATGGGGTATTTTAAATAAGTATAATTTTTATTAGGTATGTATTTCACCGTTACCGCGCATCATGGTATAATAGCTAAGATAAAAATTTGAAAAACTTGATTGTTAGTTTTCAGTATTCAGAAAACAGTATTTACGTATACAAAAAATCATTGTTTGACTTAACAATAGTAGTACACGACAACGAGGGACAGCAGCGTTGCGTGTGACAAATATTTCTATGGAACATATTGCCATAATTCGTTGCGTACGTGGGGTCAGTCTGTTTAACAGACTGCTCTGATGTCAATTGTTTCTTACCCACTGAAATACTAGCTTAAATACCAAATCAAATGTAGAACCGCGGCGGTTCGTCCGTTAGAGCGTAGACTCGTAAGGTCACCCAAAAATAGATGGGATCTACAAAAATACTATTTGTGAGAGAATGCCGTACGAATCTGAAATCTCGTTAGATTTTTGATTGATCGATTCAATTATTTGTCAAGAATAAATGTATGTTTAAGAAAGAATATTAAATCAATTAAACATATAGTTTTTTGTTTATTTTATTCAACTTGTCACCTTTTGGGATAATATTTTTTCCCAAATTCCTAATTCTAAAGTTTGAACAATTGATAAACGAAATTCAATCAATACTCAAGCCTACTCGTATATACGTAACATAAATATAAGTAAGCTTGTATTACCTGTTAACATCGTCATTCTATAGAATGCAGAATTATGAAGGAATGTGTAATATGCAACGAATTTCGACAGGTATTTAGATAGCCTATACTGCTCTACGAAGACCAGCAGATTGCATAGTTAACTACAGTTAAAGAGTGTTGTAGAGAACGCCATTACAGCTAATGCTCCATTAATAATTAAATGATACTCTAACATAGATTAAATCAGAAGAAGACGGTACTATGTTTAAAAAATTCAGTTCTTTGTGAAATAAGGCGAAACGTTTAAAGTCTTAAAATATACTTTGAATACTCAAATTGTCTCTATAAATCTGTAGTGTAGAATAATAAATTATTCCAAACAAAAAAGAGCAGCATGAAGAATCGATCAATGACGTTTATTTTCAAACTTCGCGAAAACCACGGTTCAACTGCCCACTGTGGTTCAAGTTTTTCAAAACTTGCTATAACTACTACAATAGTATATTAATTATAATGTAGAACTGATGATACATACATACATACATATCCGTCACGCCTCTCTCCCATTGGGGTAGGCAGAGACCACTTCCTTCCACTTGCTTCGATCCAAACACACCTCTTTCGGTTCATCCACACTCATCAGTCGGCTCATACATGCCTGTCGGTTTAGAACTGATGATTTACCGAATAAAAAAAAGAGAAAAAAAAAGAAATGTCAAACCGCAACCGCGCCGCAACTGCACATGCATTTCTCTTAAATATCTTCCCTTAAAGTTTAAACTTGAACTCTTCAGAAGACTGGACTATATAAATATTTCATGTAGTGTACCCACACAGTTTGAAACGTGAGATGCAACGTTTTTACTCATTCATGTACTGGGTGCAGTGTGGATGCATTGAGTGCTACGATGCCAATGATAATGGAACTATTGGAGGTGTAGTAAACGTTTAGATTTTGAAAGAGGTTGGATAGTAGCAAGTATAGAGAAATAGTCTTTGCCTGTAGGGTGTACCCTTGGGAAACAGGCGTGCTAGATATGTGTGTATGTAATTTTGCTGTGTTCCTATATTATCTGCAGGCCTAAAATTATGCGCCATTACACATAATATTGTTACAGTTTGCTCACGTTCCTCTGTCTAAAGTTTGAATATAATAGGGACAGAATGATGAGATAGCTATACCTACCTAAGTATCTTATTACCACAGCTGATACAAAGAAAATATATACTATTTTATCCTGTACCATATTTTCAAATGTGAAAAGTGGAACCCATTGGTTAGGTTAGGGCAATAGTGATAAAAAACAATATTCCAATTTCCTCATAATAAATCACCTAGTCAACGCTATAAAATGAAAAACGTCATAAAGTGTTTTTCCACCTCTTGAACCAACTTTCTCAGTGATAGTTTTACAAGTTGAAATGTCGAGTGAAGCGGGAGTAGGTAGTAAAGTTAGTGCTTTAGACTTTAGGTTTTAAGATGCGGTTCAGAGAGCTAGCTTACTTAGTGCTTGCTCGTTTTAAGATCGAGGTAAAGATCAGGGGCCGTATTCTTCTAATTACCAAATGAAAAATGGTGTCTCTCTAGAATGTGAATTGTATGAATTGACACATTTTGGTATTCTCTTATCAGATAAGTTAACAGTGGACAGCGATCGGCCGTACATTTTATTACTTTACGCTATAATCGGTATTCTACTCCGCAATGTCACATGAGTGGCAGGTCCAAACGGTATTCTCTTCGCTATTTGACAGTAGACAAAAAACTCTAGAGACTACTAATCGACTATTAATCGTGGCACTTAAGAGAATACCAAATTTGTGACATATTGCTGTCGAATGTTTATCTGTTGACTATAGTTTGGTCGCTTAACTTAATTTAGCGGAATTGCTACCCAGGTTGTTTATTTTACTTCACTTGAATTTTAATTTTGGTTAAAAGGTTTTTTAATGTACTCGTATGAGAGTATTTAGTAGATATGCAAAGCTATAAGTAATAAATTCAAATAGAATAAAATAACCTATTAGATATATTTTATACGACTGTCGCGCCAAAATGTTCATGTTTGAATAGATTTTAAAGAATTTTACAATAATTTTACAAAACATAAATAAATAAATATAGGTCACACATCAGAAATTAAATGAAATACTACCTATTTTCATTGATTTAAGATATTTGTTAGTTTATGCGTTAAATACCATAAAATATCCAAAATATAACGATAAACAAGAAGTCGCGACTAGCCTATAAGGGTCAGCGCAGACAGAACGGAGCGCAGCGGAGAGGATTTTATTACCGCACTTGAAAATAAACCTTAAAATTTTTACAATTAAGTGCAAACCGGCATTCCCGCGCATCCTCGAGGACGCGCGAGCATTTTTTGTCAGGTTCGAGCATTTATGCACTTAATTGTAAAAATTTTAAGGTTTATTTTCAAGTGCGGTAATAAAATCCTCTCCGCTGCGCTCCGTTCTGTCTGCGCTGACCCTTATAGTTTAGTTGTAAAGAGCAATGGCCGTACCAGGTTCTGGCGACAGGTGCGTGACACACGTAGATGTATCGTTGGACGGCCAGCGCCAACGTCAGCCAAATGCTGGCCGTGTGGAACATCGCCGGGATCACCTGCAACAAGGGAATACGCACATTAAATAAAATACATACAAGTATGGCCGCCTGTTGTTTCTTATATTCTTGTTTGTGTCTGTACCTTATATCTTTGTGTGCAATAAAGAATATTTTGTATTGTATTGTAAGTATATAAACTTAGTACCCGTTACACTGACAGATAAACCTATGTCTGTTTCATAACTCATGACGTTTTAGACAAAGACAGGTATAAAAAATCTGCCAGATTTTTATTTGTAGTAGGTGAAACAGCCCCTTAGACAAGTAAAAATATTTGAGTGACCAGTTGGTGTGGTTGGTGACCCTGCTTACTTGTCATGTCGTAAGGTCTCGTAGGTCGTGGGTTTGTTTCCCAGTAGAGACAAACACGCTGTGGTGTAAGTAGGTACAGAGGTGACTTAACCTGGATGGTTCTTATATTAAACTTTATACCTACCTACATATAATTATAAAAGGTTTAACTTAATTTGACATTGGCAAAATCCACCTATTTGCTACAAAAACAGGAAAAACACAAATAAAAATAGCTAGGTCATTAAAAAAAAATATAGATCTCAAAATCTTTATTTTCAAAACCATGCCAATCAGGTAAAACAATCAAATACCTGTGACAATAGGACCTATTGTTAGTAGTTCTGTGCACGGGGAGTTTAAAAAAAAACACAAAAGGCGGGAAAAAATGAAATTCCTAATTAAGTGAAGCCTTTATCTCCGGGAGCAGGCAAGGGTTCCGTACATAGACTGATTTTTTTAAAGACTTCTGTGAGTAAAAAATATTATAAAATATTCACAAAATAATTAACTTGTATCTGTGCACATGCGTAATTTTAATTTACCGTATTTCTATGGTATAATTTCGTTTTTTTGCTGTTTTAGCGCATTATAAAATGGCATATCTAATTTTTTTGTAAAATAAAAGTCTACAAAGATCCGGGCCGTGCCCGGGACGTGTCTGGGTCGTGTTTAGGACGTGTCAGGGAAAAAATATCATTTCATACATTTTCTATGGATTCGTTCACACACGTTGTTATGACGACGTATTGTTTTCCCTCCTGACGGGCCACGGCCCAGACACGTCCCAGGCACGGCCCGGTTCTGTTTAGATAGACCTATAAGTACATAACGTGAACGTAGGGGCCTGTGCTGTTATTTTCTTGCCGTTTCTTCCTTTTGGCTTTACAGGTAGTGAAACGGTAATAGTTTAAATAGGCCCCCCGTTTTACCACTTAAAGATAAAATTTAAATGATAGACAGTTATACCTATGTCTATTTCATAAAACATGACGTTTTAGACAGAGACAGGTATAAAATATCTGTAAGAATAAAGTGCTACAAGGATCTATTGGCATTGGAGTGACGTTGTCAGTACGGCGTTGCTGGTGAATAAATAACTTAAAATAATGACAATAGGCATGATGATTAAAGTCGGTTCGATTTTTACCTAGGAGTGACGTCAATACCCCCCACTCCGTAACTTTGATGCTCTGTATCTTTGTATTTATTTATGTACCTATTTGATCAGGTAAAAAATGTGTTTCAAATATTTTTTAATAGCCTAAAAGTCGGACTAATTATTTTTTGAATTGTTGAATGTAGTCATCATCCCTATTTACAGGAAGATATCGTTAGTTCCGATTTTCGCCACGCGCTAAAAGATCCTTGTAGCACTGTACATTTTATCTGTAAGTTCTAAAACGGGCTCAGTACAAAAGGATCTTTGGCATGCTTTGTCTAAGGTTTCTTCAACAAAATTAATTAGACAGCCGTTGTCATGGAAACGGGGAGACAGAATGAAATCTCGGATGTAAAGGTACGTTTACAACACCCCGGCTTGCATACATTTGAATAATCTCACAGCGCAAAAAATATTTCTGTTTATTTCATCGTAGGTCAATTTAGAAGTCGATTTAAAAAAACGGACCAAGTGCGAGTCGGACTCACGCAGGAAGTTCCGTACCATTCACTATTCATATCGAGCAAAAAAAAAGCAAAAGATCATGTTTGTTGTATGGGAGCCCCCCTTAATTATTACTATTATTCTATTTTTAGTATTTGTTGTTATAGCGGCAATGGCTATATATCATCTGTGAAAATTTCAACGCTCTAGCTATAACGGTTCATGAGATACAGCCTGGTGACAGACGGACAGACAGACAGATAGACGGACAGCCAAGTCTCAGTAATAGGGTCCCGTATTCACCCTTTAGGTACGGAACCCTAAAAAAAGGCCGATTAAAAAAACTGTGATGACGACTTTTTGCAAAAAGGTTATTTTGTGCCGAATTTTTAAATATTTAAAAAATTCAATGGAACAATGTCAGACATTTTGAACTCCTTATATAAAATTTTCGATGAAAGTACACATAAAAAAAAATAGGTTAAAATAACGAAGGTATTTTATCATAAATATTGTGTAGAATTCACTTTAAAGAAATTAGTAAGCAATTCCTCTTCCCTGTGACGTTTACAACTTGCATTACTTAACTTGAATCTTTGGGTGTTTCAACGCGCATATTACTCAAGTCTCTACTAAACAATTGCAGGTTGTATTTTGGGTATTTTTGTGTATAAATTTAGCGACACGACTTGTCTGTCATCCGAGTTGAGTTAAATTAAACATTTTCAGGCGTAAAGTTGGAGCTTTTTAATTAATTTGTTCATTAGCTTGTGTCTTTAATATAGAACCTGCTTGTTATATACATTCATACATATCTATCACGACTTTCCCATGGGAAAGCAAATACCAAGTCGCTCCACTTGATACGATCCAAGCATTTATTCTATTTTTATACCCGACTGCGCCAGAAGGAGGGTTATGTTTTTCGAGAGTATGTATGTATGTATAATTCTTTGGCGCGCTCTGCAGCCTAAACAGCATCTAGCCGTTTCCATCTGGATTTTAGCTTGAGAGGTGTCGTTAGATTCGTATTTAACAGTGAAAGTGACTGAGTATATCAAAATAACAAAAATGCGTTTTTTAAAACGCAGGTTTTTTTTAAATTAAAAGGTTAGGTTATTTTAATAGCTTTTTGTATCCTTCTGCTGGGCAAAAGTCTCCTCCAAATCATAGAATAGATCGTTTAATGGTAGAATACTTAATTTATTATTTACTATAGTTACTCTTTTTTGCCAAATGCAACCCGCAAAATGCACATGTTTTCAAACATCAAAGCGTGACGTAATAAAGAGAAATGAAAGAAAGGCGGTGGAGAATGTGTACCTAGGTATGTGTATGTGTGTTTATATAGGGTGTGAGAACAGTGACGTGGTAGGTAAACGTTTGTGTATCATCTCATCATACAAATAAAGTTCAATTTTATGTTTATGATGTCATGATTGCTCAAGATGTTTGCCATCACCTTTTTGAATTGCTTCACCAAATGAAATTGGATTTTATTCCTATTGTGAGATTTTGCAGGTACTTTCCTCCACTACAGCAAAGGGCGACAAAATATGCAAGTCGATCTTTGGAAAGAGACAATCGGCTAATTTTGACTTCGCATAGATATCGTGTAGCACACACCATGACGCTAGATTTGTCAGTTGTAGTTCAAATCAAAATAAAAAAACAATTAAGCACTAAGTTCAATTTTAAAAAACGATCAACATGTACATTGAAATTAGCATTCGTTTTTATTCGGAAATGCGATGATTGCCGATGTGCATTTGTTATCGCCCTTTACTATGCTCAAGAAGTTTTTCCGGGAAACGTAACTTTTGTACAGATTTTGGTGCATCCTGTATAGTGTTTAAATGTGTGTGTATATGTGTGTGTGTATAAGCGAGTTAAAGAGGCCCTCATTATAAGAGGCCTTTGTGGAACTCAGAAACTTTACGTTTGTGCTGACTTCCTCCTACTTTGAAGTTCCACTATGTGTTCGGGGTGACATTGAGTTAAAGCCAAGTGCGAGTTGGGTCGGTGGTTGCGGGTTCTGAATTTATACTCAATACTCAATTATTTATAATTATTTATTTAATATTTATTTTTATTTAATTATTTATTGTACTCCACAGGTCAAAAAGAAAAAGAAGAAAAAATGTTAATCTAATAACCTACGCTAAGTAAAAACATTGTTAGGTATTTAAATAGTTATGACCTACTTCAGGCAGATTAACAACATTTTTTTTTCGTAACGACCAATAAAATAAATCAATTATTGGTCGATTAACATTTAACATACCTTCATTTCTTTCTCGCCTTTTCCCATATCGGGGTAGCCATATATCAATATCCTCCACTTGCTACGATTCAAACACACTTCTTTCGCTTTATCCACATCCATCAGTCGCCTCATACATGCACGTCGGTAACATTATTGTATTGTTTTTATTAAGTGATTGTCTTGTAAGAACTTGTCACGTAGCATTTTCCTACAATACACTCACATCAAGTTCCCTCACTTCGCCATTGCATGAAAACCGCAAAAGAATTCAATTTCCGTTTGCACACGCGCACGGAACCCTAAATAACGGAAACCAAACAAATGTAGCAGTATTTTATTAAATAATATTTCATTATAAGTTTACTTTTGCTACTTCGCTTCGAATGAGCGTAACGAACCTTTTATGTTTCATTTGTTCGGATAAAAAAATACGTAGATGAAAGAAATGTGGTATTTGATGGTTATTTTATGGATTCCATGGAAAATGCTATTCGAATTAGGATTTTTTTGTTTAACGGAGACGTATTTAAATTTTCAGATAGTTGTAGAAAAGTTCGTTATTTTAATTGTTAAATTAACTCCCCGTTAAATGAATTGGGGCAGAAGTCTGCCAATTTACAATATTCTTAGTTGTGTGTCGGCAGAATGTCAATGAGAGTGTCAATGGCACTTTTTGACACATTTGGTCGCAGCAATGTAGTCGTTGTTTAGCAGAATTACCCTTTTTGAAACACGAGTCGAAATAAATTGGAATCTCTATCGTCCGATTTCATCAACCGATTGCACTTTGTAGGTAAAGTCGTCATTTTTCCTTATTTTTACGTTCTTTCTTTAAATCACGATGTTTAACAATACATTAGGTACTTCCGTTAACCATGTGAAACGTTAGTTTTCTGTATAAAATTTACCGCGTTCTGGTATCGACGTTATTTTACAAGCACCATAACGTTTTTGCGACACTATTTATTTACGCAACATCAAGTAAATATGTAGGTACATTATAATAAACAATTTTTATTTTTGGTTAGTTACAATATTTTTCTAATCTTATGTTCTCGAAAAAGCCAGAATATTGTGTCTCTATGGATTTTTTTATCAAGTACTTACCTATCTTATAAGCAATGTTTTTAATAAAACTTCCAAAACCTGTGTGTGTTTCTTTGAGTAGGTCTCTTAAGTTTTACTTTTTTACGTATTTGCGGTTGTAAAATATACGTATTATACTGTAAAAATAC
Source organism: Anarsia innoxiella (assembly GCA_947563765.1). Taxonomy (NCBI): domain Eukaryota; kingdom Metazoa; phylum Arthropoda; class Insecta; order Lepidoptera; family Gelechiidae; genus Anarsia; species Anarsia innoxiella. Next base: position 4,352,312 of record OX387416.1, read on the forward strand.
AAGCAAAATAAAATAATGTTTTCCTTTCCTTTATAGAAATAACTTTAAAACCATTATGCGCATACAAAGTGCACATTGTATCAAAAATATTTAACATTAATTTACCTCATTTATAAAACTAAAAGTGTAATATAAAAACACGTAAAAATACAAAAAAAATATTGTGTAATTTAGTAAAAACAAGTTCAGGTGCAAGTTACAATTAGTAATTAAAAGTTAATCCTTGAATCGTGGCATATTAATGAGGGAGTCATCCTAAGCTCGCTTTACACAGCTGGTACTAAGTAAGAACTGTAACAGTACAGTCAGTAACAAAGATTTTGAAGTATAGATCCTGTATATTCATACTTTGCTGTATTAAAATTGTAGGCTTCTAAGGTTTTGCAATTAGTTGGCGAGAAGAGAGACATATTGAAGGTAATTGGTGAAAGGAGAGGAATGATGCTGGGTCACCTGATAAGACGTAGAAGATAGAATATTAGAAGAGAAGGAGACTACGGAAGAATTAAATAGATCAAATAAAAGAGAGAATAGAAATGTCGTATTAGGTGATCAAACGGACGGCGAAGAATAGAGCAGAGTGAGACTACACCGACAAGCTCTTTAAATATTATGACGACGATGATAAGACTCGAGACTCAGCTGGTCACGTCTGCCGCGTGTCGAATGTCTTATGTCCATAATCCACTGGCTACAAGCTACTAACAGTGGACCACAAAAAAATGGCGGTATGTATTTTTTTTTATTTGGATATCTAGAGGTTCCATATTAATCTCTCATATGCCACTGACCCATTATAAACCTAGACACAATAGATTTTCTATTGTTTTTTTTTCTGGGATGTGAAAGATTAAAGTTGTTATTTGTTAGTCATAAGTCTAACCACCTAAAAACATGCTACCGCGTTTGTCGCTGACTATCCTTACATTTAGCCAACATGAAACTTACACAGGAGGCATTAAGTATGTAACACTGCGCCCATATGGTGCCTTGTTCAGTGCCACTCTATCATAACCTAACATCCTGTAGCTCGTTTATTAAAACTTTTTGGTACTATGACCTTTTTGGGTTGGTTTTTATTATGATTGAGTGTACTTTCATAAATATTGTTGGTTTGGGTTTTTGTTTTTAATAAATACATTTAAATATACACATCTGTCACGCCTCTCTCCCATCGGAGTAATCTAAGACTAATTCGCTTCAGTTGTTAGCTTAATTTACTTCTATTTTTACATAATTTTTATTTATTTAACAGTTTATTGTAGGATGTTAGTACATAGAGACAGAAAATAAGAGAAGTTATACAAAAGGTACAGCATATTTCTAAAAGAAATTTATTCCGAAAGAAATTTTTCGCTCTTTATTGTCAAATAATTGGCTCCAAAATCGGTCTCGAAGTAAAAATAATAAAAAGGAATATAGATATGCTAGATTAAGTAATCTTTAAAATTTACAATTACTGCAAACATAAGTATCTAGTAGGTATACGATTTTTTGTTGCTAGCTATAGGTAAATGTGATAAATGTGGTTAAAATATAAAAAATCATTGTCTGATAGTAAAAACGAGAAATAATAACAAGGCGTTCTTCCAAAATCTATAACCAATTAGTAAGGTTACGGTAGTAAGAAAATTCTGTAGAATTGCTATTGTTGAATTAAAAAAATATTTAAGTGGCAATTATTCTTGTAAGAGCATTTCCTTTTATCCATTCCAACATTTAAATATAATTTTTAAAGTCAAGGCACCTACACTTTACAAACTTGTTATTTGCAGTTGAAAAAACGGGAAAAGTTAAATGGTTCTTTTGAAAGTCAATTTGAACGACTGCAAACTAGTTTGTGTACTCGACCGGTATTCCTTCAGACTTTTGTAAAAGAACGGAAAACGTTGATTTCAGTTTCTTTTTTAGTGTAGAAATAAGAATCTTGTTAAAAGATCTAGTATAATGTAAAAATGTTTATAAAAATAGAATCTACCCGTAGAACTAAATACTTCAGTGAATAAAGGAAGTTGAAATAAGGAGAAAGGAAAACAATATCTTGTTTAAAAGGCAATTTCATGAGGCAATTTTATAAGGAAATTTTTTAAGGCAATTTTATAAGGCAATTTTATAAGGCAATTTTATAAGGCAATTTTATAAGGCAATTTTTTTAAGGCAATTTTATAAGGCAATTTTTTTTTTCATAACTGCAGTATGGAACGTATTTACAACTTCAACTGAATTACTAACAGCTAGTTGCAGAAAGGATAAGTAAACTTAATCCTCCATTAAATTTGAGTCTTGGTAAACCAAAATTTCACCTAAACCAAATTCACGAATATTGAATTTCTAACTACTATACTACGAACGTCGTAGCGCGTAGCAATTTTCTACGCCGTAGCAACGTGCTACACAGTTTGTGGTGTAGATATACATGGTGAATTTGAAATCCGAATCGCAAGAATTAGTGTTCTAGCATCTAAAGTATGTGTCATAAAGGAGAATGGCACGTTTTATAGTTGGATATGGCCCTGCAGGTGGGAACTAATAGGAACTAACTGCTGTAACTACTTCTTTATAGCCGTTTCACGACTTTTGTTACTCAAGTTGGGGGAGTAGAGTTGCATAGTTTCGAAGGTTGGTATATGCTATAGGAAGCTTATGTTACGTAATATACGGTGTAAAGATTCAGTATTTAACGTATTAAATATATTTGATCAAGGTTATGTTTTGAAATGATCGGCATTTTAAAAGGCAATGAAATGTTTAAAAAAATATATACAAACTTAATATATATACATATATGTATATATATTAAGTTTTTAATATATATACATATATGTATATATATGAAGTTTTTTTTTCACTTTTTTTGACGACTTTTGACGACATTTCATACGAAATAGCAAGATAGTACTTAAGTAGGTATTCTATGAATTCAATAAATATTCCTTAAATACAATCACAGAAAAAAATTAAACCATGCAGCCCGTTGTAAAAAGAGTCGTTATTTACGCTTCATTAGAACTATTTCAAAATTAGTAGAATATTTAATAGATAACAACTTTAAAGGCCTTTACAGCAACTAATTAATTAATAAATACGTTTCAAAATACATTCCAATTTGAAAAACCACTAACTTTCTAGCAAACCGTTAAACTAATTCGAATTATCTACAGCAATTTAAATTTCGCATTTCGAACGTATTTTCCGACCGGACTAGCTTACTAAGTGTTATTGGAAAACAGTAAATCTTACACTAAAACGGAGTTTGGTGGTAATTCTTATAATTTATACCCTGTATATTAATCTTAGTATGAAAAAAGTTTTTAGAGTAAAACAATCTGTCACTATCGTAAAAAGATAATTTTATGGTTTTTCTTTTACCGGTTTCTTCCTTTCATTATTTTAAGATTTCCGAAACATACTATACTTTTGTGGTTAAATTGAAAGTCTTATTTTAAATCTTTACATATATGCGGTTGCCTTTTACATTTGCTTGAAACCGTTCGAAATTGCGGTTTAACCGCTTGATTCGTTACGTTTGCGCCGCAACACCGGTAATGTGTAAGATTTCTTCCAAATAATATAATCTTATGACTGTCTTCCTATATTTAACTATCATCTACAATCAATACATTTAAATTCGAAACAAAAATGTACATTAAAAAAAATGACAAAGAATATCTCACTAACATTTTAATTCAACAAAACCGTAACAGCTGCGTCAACTTTTAATATAAAACGTATTGAAAAGCCTCCGCAGCGACATCTCCATTGTAAAAGTGTTTTAATAAAACACTGTAGTTGGTGAAGTACAGGTGAGGGGGGGGGGCAGTTAGGGGAGGGGGGGGGCAGTTCTTTACTACTCTATTCTAGTCACAGAATTGAGAAGGTAACATAGATAACTTTATGGAAGGGTTGTATAAGGTTAGATAAAACGAGTTAAAAAAAAATACCTAAAGGTGGCTTAAACTAACCTGTTCCCTTTATGTAGTCTGTCTTTAATAGAAACATAATTTCGTCGTTTCCAGATTTTGACAACGACAGTGATTATTGTTATTGTATTTTTTTTGTTTTCGTTTGACCATTTGAGACCAAGGCAAAATGGCAACAAATGCTCCAATAAATTGATGCAATTACAGTTAAACCGCCTAACGCGGTTTTGCCAAGGATGGGGAAGATGCGATATTTTTATTTTTGTGTTTATTTCAAAGAACTCCATGTAGAATAGACCACAAGTATATTAAAAAATGAAAAGACTGTAATTTACTGCAAAAAATGGGGTTTAAAATTGTCAATTTGAATTTTCGCGCGAAAACGGATCTATAGTTCGTATGACGTCACTCCTGTCTGTCACTCACTGGCCCACGTACTGTACGTCCTCTATGTATTTTATACTTTTGCATTTTTCTCGACTAACGAGAAATTTTTTTGTAAAAATTTAACATGGACTATCCATCAACATCAGGCGATCATAACTATACTATAGATACTCCGAAAAAAAGCCGTGTTGACGTATGTTTTGTGCCAATGTGTCCATCTACTTCAAAGCAGTTTCCAAATAAATTGTTTTTGACTGGACCTTCTGACCCAAACTGCGAAAAAAGTGGTTTCAAGCTGTGAAGAGGAATGATAATTATTCCCCAAAGACCATCATTCGTTGCTGTGAAGACCACTTTGACGTAAGTCGGCGGATATATTTGATAAAAGCTTAGTTTAATCTGCTTGTATGCAAAAGAAACATAGTTATATTATACCTACCTGCTTTGACAAACCCAACTTCCATTTTTATTCGAAAAACGCAATTAATTCTCGTTATAATGTTCACTTTTTTACTACAACTATAACCTCAAATACGTTGTCATAACAGGAGTGACGTCACTGAACGCTGATTAGTGTTTTAAATCCGTTCCGTTTCAAGCTACTTTTAATTCGTAATTATTGTTGAAAAAAAACATTATATAAAATATAAACCTTGCAGTGGTCCTTCTTTTATATATTTTTAACATTTTAATAACAAAGTTTTCATTAATATTGTTTTTGCATCTTCCCCATTGAAGTCAAATGTTAACCTCGGAGACATTTTTACCAGTTATTTTTCGTTTTCGAATTCCCTAACAATAAAGTGCTACCTAATGAAAAACGATAAAATATAGTTTGCCTAGTGTTTTCTCTATTTAAATAACCTAAATCAATTCTAGACAATTCTCTCGACACTTCTGTGGAGTGAATAGTTTTGAACTGACCCAAAGTGTGGGTGGGTGTAACAGTGTCGGGTACAGACGGTGGAGGGGGTGTGTGCGGGGTGAGGCGGGTGTTACAGAGGTAGGAAAGTATAGGTCAAAGAGACATGCAAGTATCTTCACTGTCTTGTACGTTAGATTTAGATTGGAGTAGATGTAACTTGTGAAAAAAATGTTTGTGAAATGTGGTGATAGAGGTGAATAAGAAGAAATTTTTCAGAGGTATCCAATTATGTAGTTATTACTTTCGATATAGTTTTAAAAAATATATACTTATTCTCAATTTGAAATGCAGTCGTTCCTTTCCAAGAATCCGCTGACGAGATTTTAACAATTTGAACTTACTTTTGCTTCAAGGTTTACTGACTCTAAACCGAAAAATATATTTTAAAAGTACATTTAAGCAATAGCAATTCAAACTTTTACACAAAACCTATAAGTATCAATTTATAAAAATCATTTTACTGCGCTGAGCATAAAATCATGGCCCTTGTTACCCAGAGACTATTCCGACTAAAAAAATAATCAAATACAGCATCATCTAATCCCATCATTGATCTGAGTTCGTGGAAAGGTAACTAGGTTAGGTTTGAAGTGGTCACAGATACGGACTGGAAAGTTCTAGTTCTAGGGGATTCGGACGATAGCAATCTAGATTCTAGACCGGACATCTGACACTTCAACTTTTAGTTTAGAGTTGAGAGCTGTACCCGTTTTACCTGCTATTTGAAATATCTATTTTAGCTTAGCAATTTAGATAGATTCATATAAATACTTTATTGCACACAAAGAGATACAGGCAATACTTAGAGATATACAGGGTGTAACAGAAAGGAGTTATAAAGCCGAAACACAGCGATAGTCCTCATGAAACTGAACAACTTTCTCCAAGGAATATGGGTCGTAACTCGAAAAAAATTTTGGATCGCCCATACTTACTCGATCAGCTGATCGGACATTTTGTATGGGGAGTCGAATTTTTTTTCGAGTTACGACTCATGTTCCTTGGGGAAAGTTGTTCAGTTTTATGAGGACTATCGCTATGTTTCGGCTTTATGTTACACCCAGTATAGTAACATTGTATGCAAAGGCGGCCTTATTACTAAAAGTGATTTCTTCCAGAGAACCTTTGAAGGAGGGCCAGTTTAAGAAGACAAAATCACTTATCAGCGTGGCTATATCTAAATACAAAGTACCCATCGACGATGAAGGTCGAATACCTCCTAAGTAACAAAAATCAAATTTTACAGGAGGCGAAAAAAATGTTATAATTCTTTTTGTACCTTTTTTATGAAAATGTGTTCTATAGCAAATTGTTATTAAATGGGGCTGCGAAATTGTTACTAGCATTGATTTTACGTACAGACCAGTGGTTTACGAGTTAAGTGTTAGTTAGGAAGTTTTAACGTCACTTATGTCCATGTCACACTTGTTTTGATATAGTTAGGAGGTATTTTTTTTATAAATTTAATAGGAAATAATAACGAAAATCTTTATTAGATAACCCAAAAAATACGTCTCTTGCTCTGTACTTCTATATTGAAACTATATTGAAACTTATTTATATCTAAGCTTCACAAAAAATCACGTCAAATTAGTTTAAGGAACGATCTGGATTAAGCGAATCCGCAACCGTTCTCCGACAGCCAGATCGCCGATGCGACACATTTATTGTTATTAGACCACAGACTAGACTTAACTGACTCACTTTCTTACTTTCTGACTACTTTCTTGGTTATTTGATAAAGATTTTCGTAATTATTTTCTATTTTTTTATAAAGTAATACCTCTTAACTTCATCAAAATAAGTTTGACATAGACACAAAGTGAAACGAATATCTCCTAACTAACACTAACAGATGATGAAGATAGGAGGTATTGGCACAGTATTGGCAGAAAAATTTGCTCGAAAGTAACTTAGGAGATATTCATATTGTAAGTTAGAATGTATTCGCAGCATTTTAGGCTAAAACGCGCAAATTGTGATTTTAGGAGGTATTCTCATTATGAATTTGTGCCGTTATTTATTACAAAATCACTTCGGTGTTTTTGCCAGTCGGTGCAAAATTGAATTCTAAGTACAGTGGTATAGATAACTCATTTTGGCCCCGGGTGTCAGTTAGGAGGTATATTCGACCTTCATCGTCGCTATATAGAAATTATGATAATTTCTTTACGATTACAAAAGTTGTCATATTATAGACCGCTAAAGAATATCTATCGTTCCATACTTATAGAAAGTTTTTTAGACTGTATAAGCCGATTATTAACCTTCTTTTTTGTCAGAAAAAAAAAAACTATGAGTACTTATACTAGTAGGTGCATTTGGTGCAGTTTGGGACCCTTTGTGGTTATGATAAAAATGTTACCTATGTTTTATTTCAGTTTGTTTATTTTTATACAAGCTTTGACCATTGCCGCAGAAGAAATTACGGACAGAATTGCAGCAAAACTGCGACGCATCAAAATGTAATTAAAAATTCAGAAAACATCACTTTTAATCAAAGTTGCGACAAAAAAAAGAATGTAAATTAAAATGGAGCTTCATTTTTCCTGAAAATGTACGAGCGAAGCCAAAAAGCTGTCTTGTTAGTTATAAATACGGTACCCTTTTACCGCTTATTTTTTTTGCCAATTAAAATACCAAAACCTTGTTTCATGTTTTCATTCGTTTTGGTAAGCTTGAACCTTTTTATGTTTGCATTGAAAAAACAAGATGGCCTTATTAAATAGGCTTAATTGAGGCTTAATTAAATAGGTAATGGAGCTCCCAAACAGCATGTTATAAAATGTTTTACTAACATTTTCTAACAAACTTTAAAGGCGTGTCCGCTGCTCAATGTTTTGAACAGTTTTTGGTAAACGAAATGAATGAAATTTTCCTTTGTTTTGTCAGCAAAATCATTCAATTAGAACAAAATGTTCATTCAATGTTTGTTCTAAACATGAGCAGTGAACCCACCTTTAGTGTACAAATATTTTGTTTTAACATGTTTTAAAATGTTTACAAACATTTTGTATACTAAAAGTGCAATATGGGAGCAACATAAGTACCTATACAATTTTTTTTTATTTAACAGTTTATTGTAAGATGATAGTACATAGATACAGAAAAAGAGAAGTTATACAAAAGGTACAGCATATTTTTAAAAGAAATTTCTTCCTGCAGACCCCACAGAGAGAGAAGTGATAGCATGAAGGCAGGATAGTCACGTAACCTACAATAAATATAAACCTACACATATATATTCGATAACTACACACGCATAATTATAATAATTTATTTAAATATATATTGTATTCTCTATGATAAGGAAAGATAGTGCTCTTTAACAACTCTCTTTTTCTTATGATTTTTAATAATTGTCTCGTTAAATGGGCATTTCAAGAAATATTTTTTCTAAGAAATCGGGTTTTCTATTAATTAACATTCGACATTGTCTGGTATTTGTATAACTCCTTTTTTTCTGTTTCTGTGTTTTGTTTCTTACAACAAACTATTAAATTCTATCCTACTTCCCACTTGTATTATAAATTTCGTTTGTGCCTCCATTGGATGTTTGTTACTCTTTCACGCAAAAACTACTGAACAGATTTTGATGAAATTTGGTAATATTGTAGCGTATATATCAGAATAACACATAGGCTTGTATTATTTTGAGATATCATGATTTTTGTGCATACACAAATAAATGCATACGAAGTCGCGGGCAAACTCTAAAAAATTAAAATATAAATGATTAAAAAAAATGATTTAGGTACTTAATCCCTTATCCTTTATCCCTTTTTCATACTGAAAACTTATCGCGGACAAAGTCTCCAGGGCAGTATAAAATGCCGTCTTTTAATTACCACTCGTTTTAACAAGACTATTTTCCTAGCAAAAAAATGGGAGAAAAAAGGTTGTATTCCAATGTTTGGTGAACAAAAAGCTTTATTCTGTGTTTGTGTTTTGCCATTGTAATATTTCAATGGAGGTTTGTATTGTTCGAACACAATATTACTGAGTACTTGTTTACTGGGTTGGACGTAATATGACTGTCAGGTTTCGTTTTTTTATGATGTTTCGATGGTTTTTTAAAATGATAATAATTTTAAACATCGATTATTTTCGGTATAATTAGTAGTATAATTATTTATTATGTACTGGAAGGTAATTAAAATTTTTGAAGGTAGGTGTATTTATATGATGACGAGTCATCAGGAGGGGCGTTTATGAAGCTTGATGCTCGTCTATAAGAAGGAGTCTCGTTAAAATAATACTGTGGGCGTGTACTGAACAATTGGATTAATTGCGTGGTTTCCAAATCACGTTAGAAAATAACAAGATGTATGCGATGTCTTCCGATGTCTCTTCTTGACCAATATTCCAAACAGAATCGATCATACATGACAGCATCTCAAATATAAAGGTACCAAACCAACAACCCTGTCAGAAACTAGCCAGTTCTTGCATTTTAGCAGTAAAAAGTTTGCAAATGGTTTCAAAATAGCCTTCATTAACGTAATCTTAGATGTTCTCCGACATATAGATAAGATACCACCTATCTTAGATATGAATCAAAAGTCAAATATTTTGTGATGTGTTTTCTAATAATATTGACAGTGTTATGAAATAAACAGCATTATTTTGATGTTTAATCCGAGTTAAGAAACATTTATTTGGGACAAACAATATATTCCGTCGTTACATTACATTGTTGTTTAATTAGAAAATTCAATTGAAGTTATTTTGGACATCATTTTCTCGCAATCAGGGTAAACCATTATTTAGCAGAATACCAAATATGTCAAAAAAAATCCATTGACACAGCCGACACATAACTGAAGCTATTTTAAATTAGCAGACTTGGGCCCCAATTACAAAACGAATACAGAAATTAAACAAATCACGCAGCTGCATCACAATTAAAATCCCAACAGAATACTCGTTTCAAGTGTTTTCAAAAGTGTCGTTTGTAAATTTTTCATTACTTTGTATAAGAGAAGTTGTTATCATGGCGAATACTTTGCGCTGTTCCTTAGATAAAGTTGCGAACTTTTTAATTGTAGCCGTAAATTAACAAGGGTTGCTTTATTATACCTGAGAACTCGTGTTAACAGCTGTTTTAAAGGCTTCAAGTTTTATTTATAACATTTATAGAGTAGGTTATTAAGATTTTATGAGTTTATTTTTGGGATTCAAATGGTTTTTTTGTGTCCTTCTAAAAAACTAAGTAGGTTATTAAGATTTTATATTTTATGGGTTTTTGTGGGATTCAAATGGTTTTTTTGGGTCCTTCTAAAAAACTACTTATCTTCAGTAACAGTCAAGCTGATTTTCAAAAGCCTGGCTGAATTCTACCTAGGCTAATTAGACTACCTATTGTTTTTTTGTTCTGCCAAAAATCCCTTATTGATCATTTGAAATTGATCACATTTTAAACCCCACATTAAAGTATACCTACTTTCAGTAGAAATTGACACAATAGCAGCGCGATTGAGGTTCGACGCTCGATATAAAAAAAAAAACACATACCCCGAAAAGCGGTTGATACCTAGTTTCATATCAAACATCATAGCATAACATTAATTAAGTATGTGTAGGTTTATATTTATAAGTTATTTTTATATTTATAAGTTATTTATAAGTTATTGTAGGTTAAGTGCCTTCTACTGAGACAGATAATGTACTTTTTTTAAATAAATGATTGAGAATGAAATAAGTGTACTTAATTCTTTATAAATTGTCCCAAAAGTTCGTTACATTAAGAATATGACGACTTTTCTCAATATTGATGATATTGCATTATGTATGAGATAACCGCAATAATTCGGTCGCATACGTCCGAAGATTTCATGCATAAGTCATTTAATAAAAGAAGTTTCATTCCATGTTTTAACGGTTTGCGTTTATTTATTTTGAATTTTCGTCTGGTGAAAAAAAAACAAAAAAGCTTCTTACATTGCATTCCTTTAAATAAACGTCATTGTTTGTGCCGATGATGAAGGGTGGATGTTTGTGAATGATGGTGTTTGTCACTCTTTCACGTAAAAACCGCTAAACAGATTCTAATTAAACTTTACAGTATTGTAGCTTGCACATAAGAATAACACATAGCCTATATTATTTTAAGATATAAAGGTGCGTACAGACCATGTAACATAACATGTTATTTAACATTGTTATATAACATGTTTTACATAATGTGGACACTGAATGGTATAAAACAATGTTATTGATATGTACAACAATGTTATATAACTTTGATGCGTACAGACCATGTAACATGTTATATAACTTGTGTTATATAACACGTCCACACTATGACCTTGTGATTCAACATTGCAACATAAAAATATAACAATTAGTCCAGTCAGTCAAGACAATTAATTCACAATAATTCCAAAAGTTTTCAAACTTCGGTCAAGTGAATGGTACATTGGGACGACAACAAATCTCATTTTGCAACCTTGTCCGCAGTCCGGAACATTGTTAAAATTGCAATTAAATTAATTTTTGCTCTATGGTCGTGAAAAAAATTTCAAAAGTTCTGCAAACTTGGGGAAGTTTTCGATATAATATTTCATATCACGTATTAAATTTGAAAACTTTTGGAATTATTGTTAAATTTTCGATTTCGAATGTCTATAATGACTGGAGTAAATGTTATATAACAATGTTAACATTGTTATATAACATTGTTATATTGCATTGTTATTCTAATGTGTACAGTATTATTTTATGTTGCAATGTTGAATAACAAGGTTACATAGTGTGGACGTGTTATATAACACAAGTTATATAACATGTTACATGGTCTGTACGCACCGTTATGTAAGTTTTCTAAGGTATGACGATAAATACGTATGCTTAACACGTAAAACGTAAGTTTAACTTCACATGACTGTGACAGAATTTACAAAGGTCGTTGCCATTTAAAAAAGAGTTGTATTTAGTCTCTCACTCAAACATCTTTCAACCCTTTCCATTGGATCAGAGTTCGCCTGACGACAACAGGAATTAATTTAACAAATTCCACTCTACGTAACAATTACATTTATTGAAGCTTCAATTTGATGAATCACTTCTCACAAATCACAATTAATCTTCGATTGTAGTCAATATTTTCAATGATTTGTGAAGGGCGTAAGTTAAGGAAACCTTTGAGTATAGATATATATATATAAGGAGGTGCCATACCGTCTGGATCTGCGTGCCTGGTCTAGCGCAAAATGGCTACCTTTTTGTATGGAATTTCCTATCGTTTGACAGGTCATCTACCAAGAAAACTATGAAAAACTTGCGCCAACCTTGGCACGCTGTCATAAACTCATTTTTATATGGAAAAAAATATGTTTCCTTACTCAAAGAAGGAAACAGTCAGGTTATTCCTTTCGTATAAAACCATGGTTAAAACCATTTAATTGTAAACCCGACTAAATAAAAATAAAGCCGACAATATGACAAATAAGATGTTGACATGCGTTCATTTAAAAAGCTGGGTTAAACAGTTGAGTGATTTTTACAGTGATTTTAAATGAAAGGTATCGACTTTGGTACCGTTTGTCTCATTATATCAGAAGAATGTGAATGAAGCGAAAGAAGTGTGTTTGAATCGTAAAGGGCATGCAAAAGTTAGGCCAGAACACACGGGGAAACGCAACTGCAACACAACTGAAACTGCTAGTTACTTTTGAGTTGTATCTAAGTTTCTTCTATAGCCTTTAAGCTATCTACACACCAAAGCCGCTGCCGGCATGACTTTACGTCATACGAAAGGCAGCTGTCAAAAAGCCGGCGGCATGCCTGCGGCATTGGTGTGTAGATAGCATTAGAAAACCACACACGATGCAACTAATCTGAAACGTTTTAAACTAGTTGCGTCGTGTGTGGTTTTCTAAAGGAGTATGTACCAGAAATTTAGATGCAACTCAAAAGTTACTAGCAGTTGCAGTTGCGTTTCCCCGTGTGTTCTAGGCCTTATACAGCTCGCTAATGAGTATGCACCTTAATCCGACACGACAAATATAACGCTATGAACACTAATAATTTATATACCTGCATACTTACCTTTACCACATTTGGTACCTACATTATGTTGTTTATAAGATCTGTTAAAACCTGTGGAGTGCAATAAATGATTGAGTATTGAGTATACATAATATATTTAAGTACTAGATTGGTATTGTTTCTCTCTCGTCCCTTTTGTTTGATATCTCAAGTAAGTATTAATGTTTTAGGACAAAAGGTTACGGTTGTTATCTGTTACGGTGATTTATCAAAGCCTCCGAGTTGTTCCGATTCAATAGAGCCTTTTGTGGGAATCGCCTTTTTATGGACAGTTGGGAATGTAGGTAGGTATTAAAACAGGGTCGCGCGACGAATGTTGTGTCAATTTCTCGCATAATCTTTGAAGTCAAACTGGTCCAACGTATGCAATGCATATGAATATTTATTTATTGGAAAACCAACAGCTTCAATATACAAAATAGAAAATTATAAATTAACAAAGGAGTCAATTACAGGTTTTCACAAATAGAAACATAATAAAGTATTGACAAAGCACTTTTATGCATTGATTATGTGTGTAGTAACATAAACACCCACGCACATATACGTCATAGTTGCCATATTGTTGTATTTATATTTATAATCATCTTAAACTAACGCACTAAAATAGGTATTAAAATTATTAATAAATTAACAGCAAAAAAATAAACATATATATTATTATATATACATAGGTACAAGATTTGCAAAAACGCATAGAAACAAGTAGTGAGTAAATAGGCAATAATTTAGCTGACTGCACAATTGATGGATTAAGGTTAAATATAATCAAAAATGCTGTATAAATGTTAACATGAAAATAACAATTTATTTAATCATGCAAAATTAGGACGGGTCACTTTTAAAGTTAATGCTAGATTCGCAAGAGTGCAATTTTTCCCAAGGAAGCATGAAACTTTGTCGGGTTGCATAATGACTCCATAGAAATATTATGATTAGAAGTACACTTGTCTGTCACATGTAACGCTACTCGCAGTTTTGTGACGATTTCAGAAAAAAAGGCCACAACCGCAGCGGAACCGCAAGGGAACCGCACCTCAACCGCAGGTACGTCAGGGCTTCAATACAAAGAAAGGTCGAATTCTGTTTCTGAGAACTGAATTTATTATCGACAAACCTTCATTAGAGGTCACTCCTATTACCTATTAACAAATGCCAATCGATCATTTATGTACCCAATTTATGTAACCCGATGACAAACAAAATGATAAACGATTTAGGACCTTACTCCTATGAAATAACCTTTCAAAATAAATCTACAGGGTGTAGCAATAAGGGTGTAACCAAGTCAGACCGCTGACTTTTACTATAGTATTGGTAAAAATAAAATATGTTTTTTTTTTCATGAAAAAAGGCGTCTTCAAAATTGATATAAGTAAGCTATTAATTTGTATAAAAAGTAGTGATAATTTACTTTAGATGGTTCATCTATGCAAAATTAAAAGCACGTCAAAATGTTCACAATATTAAACAATTGATAAGTCGCAATTATGCCATTAAAAGCGCCATATTTCGTCAACAATCTTGAATATATTTATTTTTCAAAGTCAATACAAAAGAAAAGTGAACATAATTTTTAACATTACATAGGTTTAATGGTCCTATGGAAAAGTTGTCTATATTATTGAGTAGGTACCTACAGCGTTTCTTGATACACCCTGTGTTTCATAAAATCGATGGTAATTTATCAAACCTGTTTCAAGTTGAACTGTATTCGACACGATGCCTTAACGACCGGAAGATATCCACTCTACACAATCAGATCATAGAAAAACTCTAGATACATTCTCATGAACAAGATAGTGCCGCACATCAATCAAGTGTTGGTAATACCAATATCGTATCTTCTTCTGAATGTATGAAAATAGTGTTAGATTATGTAATGAAACGTTAGCCTTAATGACAATATTAATGAAGATATGATATTATTTCGCTGCACATTTTTGCATGCTGACAGTTCAAAGAAAATGGCCATCTATCAAAAATAAAAAATAATCATTTTTTACTGTGCAGTTATTTACACAAAGCTTAGTAGGTACTTGGTCTTTGGCACTTTCTTGTTCCTTGGTCATTGGTATATTGACACAAAAACACACTTTTCCTTCACTCTCCAAATCCGATGAGGCCGGTTGATTGACACGCCGAAATAAAAGCGAGCGCAGAATCTATTTACTTGTTACTCGTAAGAGTACATCTAGATGTTTTATTTGATCTGATCTAATAC
This sequence comes from Anarsia innoxiella, assembly GCA_947563765.1. NCBI lineage: Eukaryota > Metazoa > Arthropoda > Insecta > Lepidoptera > Gelechiidae > Anarsia > Anarsia innoxiella. The sequence goes on from OX387416.1 coordinate 4,367,817, forward strand.
CCTTAAGTTAGTTACTAGGGTCTGACCTTCTGTTGTTTAACTTAGAATTGTTAAAATACAAGTTGATGGAACAATGGACTGGTCTTTGGTTTATGTTACATCCATAAATGTATAAAATCATAAATGAATGAAAAACAGTGTTTTTTTTATACACTTAAGGTTTATCTACACAGATCCGGGCCGTGCCCGGGACGAGTCCGGGCCGTGGCTCGTCAGGAGGGAAAACAATACGTCGTCATGACAACGTGTCCGGGATAAAATACCATTCCATACATTTTCTATGGATTCGATCACACGTTGTCGGCCCGGATCTGTGTAGATAGACCTTATTCGCGAACAACGCACATATCATTTTTTTTGGTTACAGTACATACAACGGTTAAGGTTACAGCTCGCTAATGATTGCGCGAATCCTGTAACACACACTTATAGCTAGATGACGATTTAATATTAGACAATATAACGACACCTACGGAAGATGCGGAGCACTCCTAACACAAGTGTCGCAAGACTACTTTCTGGGAGGCCTCTGCAATTTACTTGTATTAACTAAGAAAATAAAGATATTTGTATTTGTGTTTTTATTATGTAATGAGTACGCGCCTTTATTAAATAAGTGCTACCTTTTTCCTGGCATCTAAAATAGATATATTGTAATCGCTAGACACGTGCCTGGTATTAATTTGTGAAAGTTGGCCGATGTGTTGTAGATTCACAGTACGGTGGGCAACGCAATATCGGTTGGGGTGCTCACGCGAATATTATGTACAGGCGCGTACAAAAGGTACTCGTATACTACTTTTTTTCCTGGTTCTGTGTTTTTTTACACAAAAAGCCAATAAATACATAATATCTACATAGGTGTGTCATTTATCTATCTAATACAATTGACAATGTTTCATTGCTTTTTTCATTCATCACTTTGACAGCTTAATAGTAATCATAGCCTTTGCTCAAGAGAAAATTTAAAATAGTAAAAAAAATTGACGGATGACAATGACGTTTGCCGCCTTGTGCAGCTTCCCTAGTAATGTTCTAAACATGTTCATTGTATGGAAACGACTGCGAATGCTTAATATTGTGCTGTAAAAGTGGACTTACGACGTTTTAGAATGAGAAAAAAATGAAACATTGTCAATTATCTATCTATCTATCTGATTGCGATGACATTTCCACTTAGATTTTCTACATATACAATGTTGGGCAGTGCTTTAATGCTCCTATAAATGCTGTAATCAATATTCTTTTTTGCTTTGTCCCTATAAGCAATTAAATTATTTTGTATAAAGGCAAGATATTTTACAAAATATGAGGTTTTCCATGTTGTATTTTTTATGTAAAATATTGTAAAACATTTCGTCACGATTGTACTTTGATATCCGATACTATAATATTAATAACACGAAATATTTTGCGACCTCGCAAACAATGTTTGAGTGGGATGTTATCAATATTTCGTTTCAATGAATTTTAGTGTTTTTCTGATAAGTACGCTCGAATAAACAGTAATATTGTTACAAAATAAAAATAAAAATATATATTTTTTTAATTTGTGAACGATAGAAAATTATATGCATATTCTCGCGATAACAAACAACTTTTACTATGGGACCAAATTCAAAATCATTGAAAAAAATTGTTCCCCCTTACTATCAACTGGTGCATTTTGTATGGGAATTTTAATTTCTTTTGAATGATTTTGAACTTGGTCCCATAGTAAAAGTAGTTTGTTGTTACGAGTACATGCATATACTTTTAAAGTCACACTTTATGTATAATATCATGCTTCTTTCCCGTAGGCAGAGACCACTTCGTTACACTTGCTACGATCCAAACACACATCTTTCGCTTCATCCATATTCATCAATCGCCCCATAGTATATTACGTCGGTTTAGGGTACTCTTGACTGGAACTTGGATTATTTCATGTAAACTTTATACATGTAAAACAAGAATATAAGAATAACCACTACTCTTTGTAAAAAAACGTTTATCAGTAAATATAATTATTATTATAACTTCCTATTAATATTATAAATGTCAATGTTTGTGACGATGGATGTATAAATGGATGTTTGTTACTTCATCACGTAAAAACTACTGAACAGATTCTAATGAAATTTTACAATAACTTAGCTTGGACATCATAATAAAACATAGGTTATATTGTTTGCAGATATTTCGTGTGTTTTCAAAGATATGACGATTAATGCGTACGAAGTCACGGTCAGCCTCTATATTTAATAAACTTTAATATAAATCCCAAAACCTTTCCAACTGGAAATATTGGGAAACAAGATTTAACAGGCCAGTTGCACTACACCTGATTAACACGAGTTAATCACAGTTAAAAGCTCGTTTAGCACTACGGTAAATTAGCTCGCATTGCGTTGGTGGAAATAATTTGTTGCGTCATTACGTTTTCGTGATTAGTTCATTATATTATGATGCTGGTGTATGTTATAATGGCATCTACATACCAAAGCCGCCGGCTTTTTTGACAGCTGCCATTTGTATGACGTAAAGCCGCCGACCTTTGGTGTGTAGACAGCATTAGAAATTTAAACATTACAACATTACAAAACTTTTTAAAAGAATTACATAAAGAGCGAAACTTATAAAAACATATAAACGACTAATACGTGAATAAAAGAAATACGTGAGAAAGAGCCTTTAGAAGTTATATGTAGAGAACATAAAAAATATAAACTCTACTAAAATAAAATATAATGGTATCTACACACCAAAGCCGGCGGCTTTTTTGACAGCTGCATGGCATTCGTATGAAGTCAAGCCGCTGGGCTAGCCCGGCGGCTTGCCGGCGGCTTTGGTGTGTAGACAGCATTAAAGCCAATAACTATTACTGAAAACCCGTTCAAGGAACACAAATCCGATTTACGACAAACATAAATATAATAAAGAATTCATAACCGAAAACTGATTTTGGGTACACTTAACAAATCACAGACCATTGGTCGTTACTTATAAATTTTTAAGCGAATATATAACCTGAAGGCCTACTCTGAGTTTTCTCCAGCCTACTCAAAGGGCAAAAAAAGAAAAAAGAACAGTTATTTCAAAGTGTTTAGAATATAATAACTGTACTAAGACAAATAATACGATTTTTTAAATACTACAATTTTTTAAGGTAAACGTGTAGTACCTAAATAAAGTATATTCTAAATTGCAATAAATTATAGTAATGGCAGACAAACATACATACAAACAGGTCAAACTGACCGTAAGCATTGAGTATGGGTACAAGGTAGCCGTTTAAGGTGCAACCCGGCTTAAGGGATTGAGATCTTGAGGCAAAAGGTCGGCCAATATGGAAACCTGGTTTCATATTTTATTACCTGTGCCCCAGATTTGGTTGTTTAACGGCCGAGATAAATAAGAGAGTAATATATTAAATATTTTATGTGTGCTGTTTCATTTAGATTTCATAAAAGTTAGTTTACGTTCCCCGCAAATATATAGTAATTCTAATGTTACATAGTTATGGACTTTTTTGTCACTGAAAGAAAACATAGGCACCGCTCTAGCTTTTTAACGGCAAGAAACCTAACTTTATGATATCACTATCATCTCAGCTCGTGGACGTCCACAGCTGGACAAAAGCCACCTCCAAGGATCTCAACAACGACTGGTCATTCGCTGCCCACATCCAACGGCTTCCTGCGACTTTCACCAGGTCGTCGGTCCACTCGAGAACCTTTCTGCCCTATTGTCCATCGGTTATCGGAGCAATATTCCCGCCCAGTCCACTGCCACTAAAGGGTTGCGCCCATAATATGATCATATAAATACTAAAACACAATAAAATAGTAAATATACTCACATCATTCATATAATAATACGCCTGGCAAGCTCTTACAGGACCAAGAGGCTTGTAATGGTTGCCAAAGGTGTACATGTAGAACAGCCACGGCGCTGGGAAGAGCATCGTGAACATGTCACAGAGTGCCATTGCCATGAGGACCACGTTGGTTGGAGTGCGCATGTGCCGACGGGATAGCACTACCACTATCAAGGTATTTGCTATTATAGTGGTGGCTAGGAGAAAGGGCGCGATGTAGCTGTGGAAAGAAAAATTATAAGCAATATTATTTTGTCTATGGATTAAACACACAGAGCTAAACCCTAATTAAATATTTCTCTTTGATATTATACAACTGATATTTTATTCGTATATTACCTCTGTAATGCTGTCTACACGACAAAGCCGCCGGCATGCCGCCGGCTTTTTGACAGCTGCCATTTGTATGACGTAAAGCCGCCGGCCTTTGGTGTGTAGACAGCATAATAAAGTTGGTAATTAAATATACATCTAGGTACATTAGTGTAGTTCATAGACACACAGAATTATCTGTTAATTACAACAACGTTTGTCTAAAGAGGAAATTGAACTGCGGTGTACTTTCTACATGAAAACTTAAGGTAGGTACGAATGAACGCAAAAAAAAAACGTTAATGATCTTTAACATTAATGTGTTGTATAGTAGTTGATCCATTCCCGCGGTTTTACCTTTGATATATTTTGTCGTTTATTTTGCGGGTTCAATGTCAAAATGTCAAAGACCCAGAACACACGGTGAAACGCAACTGCAACGCAACTGAAACTGCTAGTTACTTTTGAGTTGCATCGAAGTTTCTGCCATAGACTTCCTTAGAAAACCACACACGAAGCAACTAGTTTGAAACGTTTCGTTTCAGTGGCGTTGCAGTTGCATTTCACCGTGTGTTTTGGCGCAAACAGTTGTATCTCGTTTGTAGCGTAAAAGTTTTTAATGATGAAATTGGTTGAGTTTGGCTGACACAGACATAGGTAATTGATATAATATTTGAAAGCCATGAAATATTTCTATAATGCTTTACCTAACTTTAAAATATCTGTAATACAAAGACGAATAAAATGAACAATGACAGATCATTATAAAAAGAATTCAAGCATATTTTTTAACAAGAGAGGCATGTCTGAAAAATGAGCAGAAATTAGGGTTGTCAGGTGGAAGGTCTTTGCTTTGTTAGTAAAAAATTGAGATTTTCCAGTAGTACAAAAATATTAAAAAACAACAAATGAGAATTTCGTAACAGTCCATTAATAAGGCTAATTAGAAATACAATGATATTTTGTTTCAAAAACTTTGTTAATAACTAAGCTTTTGACATTCTTTACTATTAACACAAAAAAGTTTGAGCGTACAAGTAACGGATAGAACGAAAAGAAAATGTTAAAATACCGCTTCGGCCACTTTCGAAACCAATTTTTAAATAAGAATTTTTTTCTTCCGTATTACCCCCGCGCGCCCTACTGAAAATATCTAGCAAATCATGATAAATTCCATCCATCTGGCAGCCCTTACACTCACTGATTGAGGCTTTCAATCTTAGGAGGATATTTTTACGAACTTCTAAAGTGAAATAGGTACCAAATTGGTCGCCCAATTTATGAATCGATGGGTCCATTTTACTGAGTCAAGATTAAGTAGGTACGCTTCAATAAGTGTTTTCTATAAAGTTCGACTTTCACTCTCTCTTATTTTGTTCAATTGAATTACTTATGTAGATCCCCTTTTCGTCTGAGAAGTTTTATTAAAATTTCGTCTTGCGTGAGTGTTTTTTTGTCCTTTTTAAGTCGATTATTTATATTGCTAGTAAATTGATCTTATGGGAAAACATTTAAAGGGATTCAAAGATTTTATTGGCAGAAGAGAGCTATTTGTACTTACAAATAAAATAAGTATATTTTGATGACATTTGTGTCTTAAAATTAAGTAGTCTGGTCTGTACTCGAATAAACGAATTCTTTAAAAGATCGTACTTATAGTCTAGTGGCGGTGGCGATTTCTTCTAAGACCCATTCTTGCTTCTACAAGCAAATCTAAGTATGTATTTTCTCTATGTTCCAAACTACAGGATTCAAGAATATACGTGTGTCTATGTTATGTATGTAGATTCCTCTCTGTTAAATTTATGATTTGAATAAAAAAGTTGGTGAAGCGAGCGTTCGTTTGTATTTTGTATATAGATTTTTGTCGTTTTAGAAAATTTCACATAGGTATGTATTTATCAACATTTATTCGTGATACATAAATGTATTGAGTTGGACTATAACCCTATCTATGTGCACTCACACATAGGTAATCCTATTCTTTGAGAACGCTGCCATTTTTTGTGATATAAGTACGTATTTCTAAATATTAGGTAGATACAGGTATATACCTCTATTAGATTTTCTCTACTTACAACTTTGACTTTTATTTACAACTAAGGATTGTTATTAAAACTTGACAGATATCAATATACGTGTGTTCAAATATGACAGCTACAAGACATATGTCAAAAAGTAAAGGTCGGGTAAGTAGATTTTCTTTTGGTATAGCTTACGTTAGTTGGTAATGTGGGCTCGATTTCCTCTAGAGACCAACATAGCTGTGATGTTAACATATAGGTATATTTTCATATCGGTTTTTTGTTAAAAACATTAAAAAATAAAGAAATGAGCATAAAGTACCGTAGGTATCTACATCTCAAAAAAAACTTTATCATACAGAGCCTCTACGCATTATCAGTTGATAAATATCTTGACAAATCCGATATTACACTTCAAAGTTCAGCAGATCAACTTCTAATGCGTAGAGGCCCTAATTTTCATACTTACCCATACATAGGTTCCGCATACTTAATAGCGAAGTCACAGGTGACATTTATGTAGACGTGCGAGTAATTGGGACAGAAATCGTTTGTCGTGAAATTGGAGTATTCAAAACTGACATTTCCATCATAGTCACTGTAATTATCCGGGCGTAAGTCTATTAGGTCATTTGGCCCCGGATTGTCATATAATCCAGGTTTAATTGTCTGCCGGGAGTTATTGTATTGTTTGCCGTAGTAGTCCGCCCAATCCTTGTCGGCCATTTTAGATCTTTTTTGAGGTTATCTTGTCAAGGGCATTGTGGATGTTACGTTACATTGTTGCGCTGTGGACAATAGAGAAATATTGTTTAGTTTGATAAATAGATTTTCTTAAATCTACACAAAAAGATTGGTCAACAATGGCCAAAAAATTGGGAAAATATGAAGAATTTGATAGTAAAAGACGAAAATAAATTCTGACCTCGGAAGGTCATTCGTTATTTTATTGAATGAAAGTTCCTTCTTCTTGTGACATTGGTTTTATTTACCTATAGGCTTAATGTAGCTTTAAATTTAATTACAACTTATGCAACTTTCTGTCTCCCCTAAATAGGTGTCAAAGCTCCGTCAACATAAAAACAAAATATACCTCACCAAACAAAATGTAATTTGTCGTATTTTGTAGAAATTTATGAATTCGCGAAATTATATCAAAACACGTTTAATGAATAATTTCAATTTGTGAGTCTACTAATTACTAACAAACACAGTGTTTGATCAGATTTCAATTAAATTTAATTAAGGGTATTAATAAAATTTTGCGCCGGCACCAGTCTCGTAATCATTCAGTTAATTAGCGAGAAATTTTGGTCCCATGGGAACTCTTAGCTACTATTAATATTTAGGATCATTAAGAAAATAAGTTTAAAATTGTTATTTTAGGGCCAAAACTACGTTTGCGTCTACATCTGCGTTACGCAAGTGGTGACAGTTCCATACATTACAACTCAGAGGTACGCATACGGCTACGCATACGCAACGCATACGCATCCGGTGTGTTTTGACCTTTATTTTGAAAGATAGGCAAATAATAGTTTTTCAGCTGGTTGCTCCAAAAATGTCAAATGACAATTGTTAGTACCCGTTCGACCGTGCGCTTTTTTAACGCGCGTTAAAAAAGCGTTCAAATGGAACAAATGCATTCCCTGGTATCCGTTCACACGACGCAGTGTGAACAGATACTAGGGAATGCTAGGGATGCGAACGAGAACTTCATTTTTATTTGTCTATCTCTCTCCCATTAGGATAAGCGGAGACCACTTCCCTCCACATGCTACGATGAAAATAAAAAAGAAACGAAGGAAGTGTTCTGTCTATTGAAAATTCAACAAAATTACTAACATGACATTTATAATCAACAAGTAATTCAAGCTAGTAGTATCATATGACGAGAGGAAGGGCCAAATAGTTTAGTCCCGTGTCAGTTCGGCTAGGTTAATTAAGAGCTGTGGTCCCATACAGTCTAATTAGTGTAGGACATTGTACGGTAGGTACTAATCTGATCAATCTGTCAGTATACTTGTACGTTTAAATTTAGCCAGAGGTTAGGTTACATGGTTTTGACGGTAATTACTGTGTTGCTAGGTGTATATCTATATACGGCGGTGTTGCTATGTGAATATAAAATTCTGGATAGTTTCGTAGTTGTGCTCTTGGTAAATTCTTTTTGTTTAAAATCTCTTTCAAATCAGCTGTCAAAATTTAACTTTTTAAGACGTGGTCGACGTCACAGTTATAAATAAACTGACATTGATTTGTATTAAGTTGAGTTATAAGAATGTAGAGTTATTTTTACATGGGTTTTAAATGAGAGGCATTGTCACTGCAAACATAGGGTAACACCATGTTCCCATTTAAAGAGAACAAAATCCGATTTTTCGCTTCCTCATTTGTAAATGACACGCGATACTTATGTGAGGAATATAAAATGAAGCCACTGGATTTACGGCCGTTCCCAATTTTCTATCTATCTCTGGTCAAAAATCTCAGGGCAAAAGCCCTACTGGAGACAGAAATAGTTAGCTGTCTTAGAATTTTTCGTCCCTACAAACATATTGGTGTCAAAAAGTCTATGGGATTCTTCTGAAAGATATATCAGAAGTGATAAGCAGTTACATGAGAGTTAAGTACTGCCGACCTCTTTCTTTGAATATTCGGAACGGCCTTTAGTAATTTTACATTTAGTAACTAGCTTAGAGACTTTAGGTGACTAGTTCTGTTTTTAAACAGTAACTAGCTTTAGTAACTAGTAACTAACTTTCTTCCTGAACAGAAGTATTTATAAAATTTTCTTTATTAAAAGGTAGTATATTTATAGAACACTAATAAAACAATTTCTAACACCGGAACGAGCAGATAATTAATATCTTAACCTGGAGGTCGCCATTACAGGTAATATGAACGCCGATAAATTCTTGTAACGCTCCCTTAAGACAGAAAATAACCGTTATAAATGACGTTATAACCGATATAATAAATATTGTTTTTACTTGTTGTGATTTTATACTTATTTTAATAGCTGTAAAAGACAAAGTTGGGTTGAAATGTTCTGTTAGTAGAAAGTTCATGTACCAACGCATTTTTTTTATTTTGATGTACCCAGTGTCACTCTCACTGTAAATACGAATCTAACGACACCTCTTAAGCTAAAATCTTTGAAGCCGTTTAGGCTGTAGAGCGTGCCAAAGAATTATACATACATACATCTCTAAAAACATAACCCTCCTTCTGGCGCAGTCGGGTACAAAGAACATCGAATTTGATGAATCTCCATTCAAAGAAAACACAATTAAAACAAACTTCAAAGTTGTCAACGTTCAAAATAACGTTACAAATAACGAACAGTAACCGTTATTCGTTATTAATTAGTTAAGCTGTCGGTTTGGTTGATTAATTACAATTTGCTTGTCGAAATTCGCCTCTAATTGAGTGTCAAATAATTCAGAATAAATTTATTTTGGGTGTTTCTGAAGTGTCACTGTAGCTTTGATATACCAGTTGTGGTTTGTGTAAATGATATTTTGTTTAGATGTTAATTAGTTGGGTTCCATTTTAAAGCCACGAAATGGGTTATTTAACCTACCCTTGCATCTAAAAGGTCTCATTTTCGTTAATAATGTACTGTAGTGTACTTTCTGATTCGGAGATTGATGTGTTTAATAGCGATTTCAGGCAATTTAAGAAGCATTTAGACAAGATTAACCTGACAAATTTTGATTAATTGTTGCTATCTACATAATTCTCAATTTTAATTTTATCTAAAATCAGGTCATGTAAAATATGACCATTTTTTGGCATAGTATTTTTGTATAAGTTATTTCCTTAGTTAGAATAAGTCAATCAAGAAAATTGTATCGTTCGTTTCACCTTAAAATAATGTTTCTACTAGCATACATTCTCAGTAGATTATAGTCTAGTTCATATAATCTTTTAACATGTACTTAACCTACTATTGACTGTAATCTGTTATGTGTGTTTTATAAATAAATAAATAAATAAATAATACAAACATACATATCCGTCACGCCTCTATCCCATCGGGGTAGGCAGATACCACTTCCCTCCAGTTGCTACGATCCAAACATACTTCCTTCGCTTCATCCTTTCGGGTAATTGATGTTAGGTAGAAAAAATCATACTAAAAATGACAACGTTACACTATTGCGTCAACGTTCCTCGTGACGTCACGCTTGAGAAGAATTTTTTCCAAATTTTTACGTCTTATGGGGCTTAGCACGGCGCGGCGTGCCGCGACAATTATCTCACGCATCCTTATCACATTTAAAACTATAGAAAGAGACGTAAGCGTGACAAACGCATGACAACGTCTTGTCACGGAGTGCCACGCTAAGCTAGCTGGTCTCTAATCTTAGCTCTTTATTTTTTCATTTTTTTAAATATGAGTCCTAAGAGAGAGGCCTTTGCCCAGCAGTAGGACACTGATTGCCAGATAAGATAAGATGTGTCCAATGTATTTCAACAGAGAGGCAGCTAAGGATAGAAAATCCCAGCAGTGGGACACTGACAGCTAGATTAGATTAGTTCAAGGAATAAACAGAAAGCTTTTTTTTCAAGTAATCATCATCCATATTGCCCCGAAAGTACCTATTCCAATGAGTAAACCTAAGTAAAGGAATCCCTAAGGAGAGATTAGCAATGAAATTAAAACGTTTTCTAGTTAAGAAGAGTATAATCCATTAACCAACAGTTAAGGCACGCCCAACTGTTAGAAGCATTAAATGAATTAAGTGTGAGCAGTTTTAAACGTAGTTGAAGGAATTAAGGCTCTTACGCATTAGCGGTTGCGACGCGATTGTGGTTTGATGTGATTTCAAAATAAATAAAAAAAACCGGCCAAGCGTGAGTCGGACTCGCGCAGGAAGGGAGCGTTGAACCCTATAGCTATAGCTAGAAAGCTACAACGGTTTGTGAGATATAGCCTGGTGATAGACGGACGGACAGACAAACGGACAGCCAAGTATCAGTAATAGGGTCCCATTTTCACCCTTTGGGTACGGAACTCTAATAAGACGAACATGAATCACTCATCATTAATCAATCAGGTTCTTCAAATTCTAAATTCAAAAAACTTCTGATTTATTTTTCATCGTATTCTATTTATATCATAAATGTCAAAGTTTGTGCCGATTGAGGTATGGATGTTTGTTACCCCACGAAAAACTGCAGAACTGACTTTAGTGAAATTTTACTAATATTGTAAAGATTGTAAAGCATGTGCTGTTATAGATATAGTGTAGGTAGCTTATAAGTTGTATTATTAGGTAATTGTAAGGTAGTTATTTATAGAAATGGCAGTTCGGAATAAACCAACTAACGATGTCTCTGCGTATTATTTACCGAATCCCTAAACCAACGCAGGAATATCACAATAGCACATCAAAATAGCACATAGGTAGGTTAATTTATTTTAAAGTATTATGTATGTTTTCCAAGATATGACGATAAATGCGTAAGAAGTCGCGGGCAGCCTCTAGTTTACATATAAAAAATAAATACGTCAATTGGTCGATCCATTTTGCCGTGAAATACAAACAAACAACACTTTCGCATTTATATTAGGTATATTTTTTTAAGTAAAAAAGGAGAGATGCTTATACAAAGATGCTTAAATAAAGGAGATAGTAATAGTCGAAGTTTTATTAATCTCGTAAATATATTTTTATTTCAAGAACTAAGTACATAAAGCTATTTAGAAAACTTTCAATGACTTTAATATTCAATTAGGTGTAAGTAGGTACATTGTCTGCCAAGTTTGGAGAACTTTATCAAGGTGTATTAAAGTTGAAATTACGACAGTGAAGAGATTTTTAAGGGTCATAAAATGTAGTTAAGAACATAATAGAGAAAGTACTTACTTGTAAACTACGTGATTGAAGCGGTCTGTTATATGTGAATATTTCACAGAAATTGCATTTCTTAGCTTTTTTTAAATGCCTTTATTTGTATAAACCAGTGTTTTTCAAACTTTTTGATATCGCGACCCTTTTCAGGTTGAAAAATTTTGGCGCCCCCCTTTGTTCCATAGACAGAGAAGGAAATAATTTAATTAACATGCTAGGTACATTACACGTCAAAGATTCTTTTCTATTTTGGTACATACATTCATTAGCTGTAGTGTAGATTTGTAGAACTTTGGCTTTTTCTTTTTGCGGAATCCTTAAAGGATTCCTGACCCCCTTGGGGGTTGCAAACCACAGTTTGAAACACGAGGGTATAAACCATACCTTATGTAAAATATGACAATGAAAAAAAAGTTACTTTAACACAATACAATATAAAAAGTTTCTTAAAACAGCTTGGTACCTATCTACTAATAGGTATTTTTAAAATTCCACCACCATTTTTAACTACGAAAATATAAGAAAAACTGTAGACAATCCTTTATCAAAATAACGGACATATTACCCATGATAATAGACAACTGTCACGGAGACAAATGATTTGAAATATGAAAAAAGAATTCTGGTCAAATTAACCATTGCAATGTGTTTTTCTGCGTAATAATTCATTTTTTGTTGTTCGAAATATGAAAATAGAAACATTTGATCGAATTTAGTATTGAAACTTTTTCGTAAATAAAATTGTAGACAGATTTGAAAAAAAAAGCTCTTAATATTTTTTAGATTTCAAAAAAACATGGCGTTCTCATATCACATTAATTAAAAGGTAGCCTTTTGATATGAGATAGGAAGTAATTCCTTTGATAAAAAATGACTTGTTACCCTGGAACGTGTGAGATGGGGTAAGGTCCAGGTAACACCAACCTATGTCGTAATTATGTGGGGCACTCATTAATTTTTACTTCGTTTTGGGGTAATTTTTGAGGTTAAAACATAAAACGGTATTCATTATTTTTGTTTTGTAGTCTGATATTGTGTTTTTAAACAATTTGGAATTGTGATACATAGAATTTAATTAATCTGATTCCACAATTTTTGATTTAATTTCGAGTTTAGACTTTTTTTAATTAAGTGTTTTTACGCAATAGCGGTTGGTAAGTGACTTGTCTTTTATCATTTTGAAACACTCCTGTGCGTTAAACCTTGCTAAGAACTTTGCAAAAAAAAACATGCGTACAAGCACGTAAACTGAGAACCTCCTATTGTTAAAGTCGGTTAAAAATATAAGTCTTCTTAGCTCTACTAATCACTTTTCTTTTTCATACAACTACTTATAACCACACACATTTCAATACAAATAATAACCCACTTTTATTTATTGACATAACCCAAAAAACAAATTACCTACTCTCACTACGACAAACAAAATTGTCTCCGATAAAATATTGTTTGTTCGCCGAAATAAAGGGATGTTAATAAACTGCCAAACGTGGTGTATGGGGGCTGACGGATTCAATATGGGCTGTCAACAGTTACTCAATACGTGCGGGGAATAGCGATGGTCATGCTGGGAATACTAAACGGGTAGTAGGGTAACCAAAAATATTGTTATTTATGGTACACCTAACTAACTGACTTTATAAAAAACATCTTGGAAGGAAAAGTAGAAGGAAAACGGAAGAGAGGGAGACCACGAAGGACTTTCATAGATCGAATGAAAGAGGGGATAGAAGTTGTGACGTATCAGGTGCAGTGGCGGTACGTCCATACAAGCCCAAAAGCCGGGCTTGCCTTACAAAAATATCATATCACCTAATACAAATTCATTTCATAATTTACTCTTATAAAATAAGTATTCAAAGATTTTATATTTAAGACTCCAAGCAAAAAAAAAAGTAAAATCTGTACATTTTTATGAACCAAAAAAGCGCGCCATCTATGAATGAACATCACAAACCGGATTACGATTACGTCTATATTCTGTTTCGCTCGCACTCATTGGCTTCTTATGTGGCTTGCTGTTGTACTACTCTAATGTATGAGAAATTACCTAAAAACCATCATAATTTGGTCGGCTAATTACATCAGTTTGTATGAAAACCTAAGCCGGGTTTGCCTATGAGTATAGTCACGTACCTATAGTTATTTGCGAGACGGACGGACTGCGACCAACTTCAAGTTATTTATTTATTAGTGGCCGCCGCCGGTCGGTAATTGTTGTCGTTTTTTTTTGTGTTTATGAAAAGTTTTGCTCGTTTTATAGTTTTATTGTAATAAATTGACTTTCGTTACGAAAATGAGCAGTGATAGTGAGGCCGTGGTGCCTTGTGAAGGTTTGAAATGTGTTAATAACTTTGATCAACGACGCAAAGTGAATTCATTGACTTTTATGAAAAGAAGCAGCTCATCGTTTTGGAAATGTCAACCCCGGATTTAAATATTTCGTTTTTCAGTAAGTCACCAACTTTTTACGATTACGTAATAAAATCTACGCACTTTCTTTCTTAGTGGTTTTCGTGCATTTCAAACCAGAGCAAGAGTGAGGTTATCTATTCATCCGCACAATCAAACAACGGTTTTGTCAATGACATGTATTTAATTCTGTCTAAAATTAGTATACTTTTCGTGTGCTTTGATATATCTACTCAACGTAATCGTATTTCCAACCCGACCGCCTAAAAAGAAAATAGCGCTAAAAGAAGAAAGGATAAATGTTGAAAACGAAACTAAGTAGGTACGAAAACACTTTTTTACGATCGGTTATGAAGTCGAGTAAAAAAAGTACATTTTAGGATCTCTGGCTTGCCCTGTCCTTAGGTCCTAGGCACGCCACTGATCAGGTGCTCAAAAGGACGGCAGAAAACAGAGCCGAGTGGCGTAGACGCCACCGACAAGAGCGACGCTCTTAAAAATGATAATGATGATATAACTACTAGATAATATGACAGGAGACAAGAGTCGGGCCAAACGTCATGGTTTATCTATGAGCATAGAATATATAAGGAGATGCCATACCATCTGGATCTGTGTGCCTGGCCTGGCGCAAAATAGCTACCCTTTTGTATGGAATTTCTTATCGTTTGACAGGTCATCTACAAAGAAACTATGAAAAACTTGCGCCAACCTTGGCACGCTGTCATAAACTCATTTGTATATGAAAAAAATATGTGGCATCTACTTATATATTGTATACTCAAAGTGTTTTATGAAATAGACATAGATTTATCTGTCATTTAAATGTTAGATATCTGTAGGTGGTGAAACAGCCATTAACTCTTAAATACAGGGTGTAACAGAAAGGGTATATAAAGCCGAAACACAGCGATAGTCCTCATGAAACTGAACAACTTTCCCAAAGGAACATGGGTCGTAACGAAAAATTTTTTTGGATCGCCCATACTTACTCGATCAGCTGATCGGGCATTTTGTATGGGGAGGCGAAATTTTTTTTTCGAGTTACGACCCATGTTCCTTGGCGAAAGTTGTTCAGTTTCATGAGGACTATCGCTGTGTTTCGGCTTTATATACCCTTTCTGTTACACCCTGTATAATGAATGATGATGAATGGTATACTAGAAGTTTCTCACCTCTTCGTACGTATTTGTTGTCATATCTTAGTAAATTTGCGTTATATCATAAAAATGTAACATTTCAGATATTTTGATTTATAAGCTACAATATTGGAAAGTTTCATTAAAGTCTGTTCAGCGGTTTTATCGTGTAAGAATAGCATCCTTACATCCATCAATAGGCACAAACATTGACATTTATAATATATGTAAGATTTTTGAGCCATTTGTCTGGGCTTCATGATGCTCAAAGTCAACGGAA
Source organism: Anarsia innoxiella (assembly GCA_947563765.1). Classification (NCBI taxonomy): domain Eukaryota; kingdom Metazoa; phylum Arthropoda; class Insecta; order Lepidoptera; family Gelechiidae; genus Anarsia; species Anarsia innoxiella. The sequence continues at coordinate 4,383,707 of OX387416.1, forward strand.
AGAATAGTTTACAAAGTCTACCTACGTATCTGCGTATTTATAAGAATTTTAAAACTTCATTTGAAAAGAGCAACCCAATAACGTTTCTTGATAGATTCTTCTCCAGGGAAAACTGCTACCTTGCGAATTCAGCGTAGTTAAAAAAACAACATTAACTGACATATTTTCAAGTATGTTTATTTGGCTACGAAATAAACATTATTTAAGTTTTTGTTTAGATTCGTTTTACTTGCATGCGAGCTAATCTCTGGTTTAAGACTTTATAGGGCAACCGGTCGCTCAAGCAATCAATTTCCTTGAAAAAACATGTCTTGTCCTAAAAAGAGCTATTGTTTATGCCAGTAAAACTCTGGTTCGAAAGATATCTAGAATAAGTCATTGGGAGTACTTTGCATAGGTATATGAGACGCGTCAACGAATAATTATCATCAATTTTAATCTGGATGAAGTTTGTCGTATCTGTATCAATTTTCTCGGTCATTGATCAATTCTGAAATTTGCATGTCAAACGGTTGTTGATTATAATCGATCACCTATTTTCAAGTTTATTAATACAGACACAAATATGTTTGAGGTTATTGACTGTTCTTATCTCGTTCATAAATACCACGTAGGTATTGTAAAAAAAATGGTAGCTATTAAATACTGCAAATAACATTATTAAATAAAATATACATATAGTCGTATTATTTGAATAAATATTTAGACTTTTAAAAACAGAAGAAGCTTTATTCGGTATCACTCAAGGTACAATATTTTACTTAACACTAGGCAAATTACATAGATACCGAAAAGGTTATCCAGCTCAGCATACTGCTGCTTTTGCTTATATTTTAACTGCTGGAGAGTGTCTATTTTTTTAAGTTGAAAAAGAAATTAATTATGTGTCTTTTTTTTAAGTTGAAAAAGAAATTAATTATCCTATAAAGTGCAATCCGTGTAGACACCCTACTCGCATGATACCGCGACCGGACATATACCGAATTTCAAAATATGAGCTATCTCGGATAAATGATTTTATAGACCTTGGTTTATGATGAAGGTTACATAAAACAATAATATGACAGATATAAAAATATTGCCTTTTTTACTTTAGTTTTAATTTCTAGTTGTTTGTAGGTTTTTTGGGAAAATTGTTGCACCAAAGCTTCAGGTAATTAACGGCATTAAGCATCTAATATGCTTATTTTAAAAAAACACAAAATTAAAAGCATTATTTTAAAAAAATATAATTCAAAAAGAATTACTGCCAAAAACTCATAAAAAAGGTTCAAAACTAATTAATATGTCTAAGCTCTCAAATTAATTAGATTTTGCGGCGACATGCACACATACCTAATTACAATTTGAACTAATTAAAAAATAATTCACTCGACCGTTAATTAAATTGGTAAGAAGGAAAACTCATTTCGTTTTATCTACTTAGGACAAACATCAATTTTGTTCTAAATGTCGAAAGTGGCAAAATAACACTCGTTTCAAACCACTTTCAAATATTCCGATAATTCGCAAAGTATTTTTTTTTATTAGCCTATTTCGTCCCACTGCTGGGCAAAAGCCTCGCCCATGCTTCTCCAAAGACTCCTGCTATTAGCTGCTACCCACCAATCTTCCATCGTTTTTTGAGCCTACCTCAGCGACTTTGGCCGTCTGGCACCCAGTACGACTGGGTTGGCAAGGCGCATGCATACGAAGCGCTGGGCGAGATAATACAAAGATTTAATACGAAAATATTATTTAGATATGAAAATCAAAAAACCTGATTCAATTTCAAAATATTGGCCGAAACAAATTAGGTTACAAATACGTTTTGTGGCCAGTAAATTGGGTAGCTAGCTGCCCTATAAGCCGAACAAATAAGTTATTTGCCTAAACTTAATCATCTACAAAGTCAAACAGCCTTTTTACTTTTCTACCGTTATTTTTCTTGTAAACGAAAATACGAAATTAATATGAAAAGGAAAACTTTTTAATATACTACTAACTTAGTAATTAGATTTTGTTTTGTTTTTTTATATAGCTACTTAGAATTATGTTGGTATGGCTGCTGTAAGGCTACATACAAATTTGTTATATCTTTTTAGACTTTTCTTGTAAAAAATGGTGTCTAAAAGAATCAATTCTACCGTTTTAACTTTTTAATTTGTTTTTATTCCTTAAAAAATAAATACAATAGACTTAAAAATTCAACGATAATTTTAAATATAATAACAGCTTTTATTTTTTATAATTCAAATTAAAATTCATCTAAAGGGAGACGTCAAAGGCGACAGCAAAAATAAAATGGAGACCACACCCGCTCATTTCTTTTCGCGCCAATTCTTGAGCGTCATTTATTTTCTTTTAGTTCTGTGAATAATTTGCTCTCCTTGATCCACTGGGGTTCACTCGTTTGCTCTTTTTACCCAAGGATGATCCAACTTGTAATTAATGGCGGCATGTCATAATAAACGGCGTTTCTTTTCTTTTGTTTTTCATCCATAAAGTATAAAAGAATTGATAGAGTGTGAAAAAGTCTTCAGTTTCTTTAGATTTTTGTAGTCTTGTCTTGTAATTTTTTGCGAGAAAATTGCTGGATGAATTTGAAGTGATATTTTTGAGTGATGAAGAATTAAGTTTTCAGAATTTCGTGTTTAGGATTGCTTGTTTGAGTCTTTAATTTATTTATCGTGACTTTTTTGAATAAAACGAGTAAGAAGATTATATTAACTTAATGAGCTTCTTCGTGAAAAGCAGCAAAGAAAATGACATGACGATGAATCGAAAACAATTTAATTTCGATGAAATCGTTCACTTTCACTTTGTACTGTTGTGACTCGATGTAAATGATATTTGCAAAACAGAACATGATTTAGGTACTTATGAAAACGCTTGCTAACTTAATAAAATGTACAGAAATTCTAGCTTACTGATATTAACTATCCAATATAATTTATGAGATTTTGAATAATACAAGAAGTAATAGAGAACCATTCCATTCTTTTTATTTTAAATCTTAAAAAATCAAAAAGGCTTTAAAATACTACAAAATAAATAAAGAAACTCCTCCAGCATTCAGCCAGCAGAATCCCTAATTAACTAACTTATTAAATTCAGTGTTGTCAAGTATAAAGGAACAAAAAAGCGTGGGTTGTTCTGTTAAGAAAAAAAAAAGTTTCTCAACACGCTATGTTTGAGACAAACACTTACCCCATTTCATTTAGCAATATAATGACTAGGCCTTTTTGAGTTGTTATCATAATTACAGCTATAATTTTTGTAATTTGCTTATAGAGTCATACAAAACAAATATGAAATTAAAATCAATTCATAGGAACTTTTATATTTTGAAATAAAATTCCTAAAAATAAAAAAAAATTTCCATTTCAACACCATTTTTGATGACACTTTCCGCGCCAAAATAACGTAGTCTGTTTTCAGTTGCTTTCTTTTTTCAAAAAAGTTTCGTACTAGCAGAGAACTGGATTGAGCCAAGTTTTATGTTAATTAACCAACAACTCAAAGTTTCTACTCTAATAATTTATCCGGGATTAAGTTCGATCCCCGGGGCTTTCCAATTTGTTTTTTCTTTGGAAAACTGGACAAGTGGTTACTTATAAACTTTTAAAAAACGTATTTTCCGAGAGAAAATGTTAAACTTGGTAAAATCACGTTAAACATAGTTTTTGATCGTTTCTTTGTCTAAAAATATATTTTAAAAATTTCTGAAGCACAGGTGTAATTAATGATGTTTATATTTCGAAAAAGGAAAAAAATAGCCAATTTAAAATATATGTACAGGGTGTAACAGAAAGCGGGTATAATGCTGAAACACAGCGATAGTCCTCATGAAACTGAACAACTTTCCCCAAGGAACATGGGTCGTAACTCGAAAAACTTTTTTGGATCGCCTATAATTACTCGATCAGCCGAACGGGCATTTTGTACGGCGAGGCGAATTTTTTTTTTCGAGTTACGACCCATTTTCCTTGGGGAAAGTTGTTCAGTTTCATGAGTACTATCGCTGTGTTTCGGCATTATACTCCCTTTCTTTTACACTCAGTATATTTCGAGTTTCCTATAAACTATATTTAAAGATTTTGACCCTGATTTCACAGCCCTACTCTAACCTGCCTACGACGTACTAAAATAACCTACCTCTAAAACTAAATAAAGCAAAAAAAAACAACAAAAGAAAAAAGCCTTTCCCAGATTCAGAAAACTGAAGAGGAAATGAGATTTTTTCCCGTCAAAAACGAATGGATGAAACATGGCTGCTGAATGGCGGCAAATGGCGAATTGTCTAGTTAATTTCGCCGTAACAGCATATTCATTATGACTAATGATTCTGTAACAAAATATTCGGAAATGAGTAAGATGTTACTTGGAGATAAAAGAAATATTTTCGCGGTAAGTATTGCAAATTGTGAGGTCGACGCCTCCCAAGAAAAACGTTCTATGTGAAATTTTCGAGGTTTTCAGGACGGCCTCTCAAAGATTGCAAGTTTGAACTTTGTCTCATAAGTCGGACATGCTTCATATGCCAAAGCCAAAACTTAGCAATTAAATTAATGTTGATACAAACTACAAAATAGCTAAAAACATGTTTATTAACTCTTTTAATTTAAAAATTAGTGGGTCATATATGCTCATGTGTCATTATTCTAGGAAAACTGACAAAAAAATGTGCGTCACATATTTACATGTGACTTTTTTCTACGAAAATCTCTAGAAAAAATACAGTTACATATGATCATGTGACATTGTTTTACGATAAACCTTTTAAAAAAAAGCGTCACATTTAATTGTGGAACGTTGTTTTACGAATAGTTGGGTGTATCGCATGCTAGATCATTAAAACCATATTAAATTGATATTTTTTAAGTCTTTACTTTTAGTTGTACGTTGTAGTTAATAGAATTATTAAAATTTTGAATATATAGTAGTAGTTTAGTAGTAGTTTTAGTCTCAATTTTGCTTTAGCTACTTTAATACTTGCATTAAAGTTTATATTATGACTCAGTAGGTACCTAAGCATTCTCTTATAATAATTTAAAAGTTCAGAAAGAAAACCAAATTAATCAGATACACTGATTTAGTTACAAAGAGTTGGGAAGAACTATTTTGTTAATTTTAGTTAATACTTAGGTACTTAGTTAAATCTGTAACTTCTATACGTATCTACTTACTCAACTTCAGACAAACCTTGTTATATAAATACAAAAATAAAAAATAATTATGACTTAATTTGAGTAAACATAAACAGAACTTTTTTTAAATATTCAAATCGACAAAATGTTTACAAAATATTCTTATAGAGTTACCACTTTAATCAAGACTTTTAGAAAAATATCCTTATTCACCTGAAAAATATTTTGGTAACTGACTTATGACGTAAAAAGTGACATTCCGTAAAAGAACGGTCGATGTGATCTTGAAACGCCGCCCGCGCCACTAAATTGCGAGTCATGAGGACGGAGTAAAACGTTGCATGTACAAAACGGTCTTTATTCCATGTACCTACTATCACATAGAACGTTATTCGATTTCAGTATCTTGGCTATTAGAAGTCATAGAAAAATAAAAATTAGTTCTTCATAAAGCTTGCAATAAAAACGATTTCGTTCTATGGTAATATAGAACGTTTTTCTTAGGAGGCGTCGAGGTTATGTTTTTTTATGGTTGTTTTTGCGTACCTTTATAACTTTGCTTTGTAATTGTACCTTCACTTATCTAGCCATTAGTGTCCCACTGCTGGGCAAAGGTCTCGAAAAGAATTTATATTACATACATTCATATAAGGCCCAGACCACACGATGAAACGCAAATAAAACTGCTAGTTACTTTTGAGTTGCATCGAAGTTTCTGCTTTAGAGTCCTTTAGAAAACCACACACGACGCAACTGAAACGAAACGTTTCAAACTAGTTGCGTCGTGTGTGATTTTCTAAAGGAGCGTTGCAGTTGCGTTTCACCGTGTGTTCTGGGTCTGTGGAATGCTTTAGCACTGGATTCAGATCCAAGGCACAACAAATAGAAAAGAGGTTTTATTTTAATTTAAATTAGGTAAATCATGAAGAAAATAAAACAAAGAAAGCGGTAGGGAAATACATTTGCATGATCTAATATGCACTGAACAAGGTTTTGCACTTCACGGAGGTAGTTCATTTACATAACAAGCGTGCATAACCTTTTAGTTTGTGTTGTTTTACAATAAACACTTATGCTGGTGGGACATACCTATATGGGTATATACTTATATGAGGGTGCGCTTTCACGATCATCTTGCGTAGCAAGTGGAGGGAAGTGGTCTCTGCCTACCCCGATGGGAGAGAGGCGTGGCAAATAGTATGTATGTATGTACGTAACATATTTAAAAAAATCTAAATGTTACGGAACCAAACACGCGTTTTCCGGAACACCCCAAAGATTTCATGTAATTATTTCATTTTCAAACGAGCTTTTGAGAGAGATTCTCGTATAAAACACTTGTCAAGTCCTTTTAGCGGCGAACGGCGCGGTTTTAATGAGATATATTAAATACATTTTACTATGAGATTGTAAGTAGGATTTACGTGCCTATAAGTTTTATATTATACTGAGTACTTATTTTAATGTAATAATTTAATAGTTTGTTTTAGAACCTTTTTTGTTTCTTTTTTTAAATAGTTCTATTTGCAAAGAGAAAATGAAATTGCAAGGCAAAATGCAATACGATACCTATTGAAATACTAAATTCAGGTTTGATTAGATACTTATATGTATAGGTAGTTAGTTTGTGGTAGTATACTTATGCTTATTAAATAATTAGCATTTATTCCATTAGGGTATTTCCTTAAAAGACGTACCTAGATTGAAATCTTTCAAGATTTTTAAGGGTATTTTTTATCATTTTTGAACAGATTTCGGAATAACACATACTATTTGAATATATTGTGTAAATTATCCAAAATACGATGATAAATGCTTACAAAGCCGAGGGTAGCCTTTACTTAACATACAATTTGTCACAACATTTAAAAGTTAATTTATCACGAGTTCAAGGAAGGCCCGCCTAAATGACTTACTAAACAAACACGGTTAACCGGACATCCGGTTGTGACTTCCGGGGTAAAACGAGGGCCTTCAGCTTGGGGGCCACAAGGGGCCTCAAAGTCACTGTGTAATCAAGAGTCACTGAAAAGTGTCCCTCAAAAACATTGAGCAATAAAGAGTCACTGAAATCTGGTCCTCGAAAACATTGAGCAATAAAGAGTCACTGAAAAAAATTTTTTGGGTCGTTTTCTAATGAAAATAATGGTCGAAATATTTTTTTGAAACACTTGAAATATCAAGGTGTTAAAACTAATTGCTAGCAATAGCAATTACAATACTACAACACGAATATTTATTACAACTTAATGTTTTGAATTAAAAATAATGCTTATAATTTCACTTAGCCTCAAATTCCAATCTTATTGAGGCCTCAATTCCCCCGTCACCTAACTCCGGCCCTGCTCACCCGGTCATAATCACAACAGGCGGTGTCGCGTCGCCCGGAAGTAAATTATACAATCACGCACACCCGGCCCGGTCGTATCATACCCGGATTGAACTGTCAAACTCGGATGAAAATATTATTTTGGACGTAAATATCAGCTGCTATTGAGCTTTTTGTAGATTAGTGCGTATGTTCTCTTTCTGATAGTGCGTTGGAGGAACTTTGGGAAGTTTTTGGTGCTAATCTGGGAAATAAATGAAACTAAAATGTCGGATAAACTGAAAGTTATTAATCAAGCTACGAGTATTAATAAGAAAATTATTCACACGGTCGCGAGTTTCTTGTAATATGCATGTTGTTATGAACGGTTGTTTTTTAAAGGATGAGCTTGTTTCAAAATGTTGAGTATTGGATACGGCTACTAAAAGAAAATGAAACAAAGGGCCCTGTGCCGAAGCTTTCTTGCCGTTTTCTTCCTCTCTGCTATACAGGTAGTGAACCGGCTGTAGTTTTAGATCAAAAAAGTGACATTAAAAGAGTGTAATGAATTTTGCCTATTATTGAATTACCTAAACACTTTTCATTTTAGAAATTCCAATAAGTACAAATTTGTTCCGAAAACCTAGTTTAATAGTAATTTTATCAATATTCTAAGGATTCAACGACTCATATTACAAACTATTGAATACAAGAGGAGACAAAGGAGTGATTCAATTAATTTTAAGCCAAATTAATTTTCTCTTCACGTCACACACGTAAAACTAAACAGAGCGTAAATGTTGTTTCCAATTAATCAAAATGTGTCGATATAATAATAATAACTTGGTTATTAACCTGTAGTTTATACACAGATATTGTTAAAGTCAATATTTGTGCCGATGTATTTGTGGACGTTTGCGACTGTCCGTTCACTTTTGTCGTACGTTTACATGCAAACGCAATATCTTAAAATATTGTAATTCTGACTGCCCATGTGTTACTCTGAAATCTAAGGGCGTTTTCAGATAACCGTTTTAAACGCGCGTATTATAAACGCGTTTCAAAAAAGACCGTATCAGTTTTTTTGAAACGCGTTAACGCGTTTACGCGCGTCTTTTGTTCCATGATACTGACGCGACACCACTACTAGTTCGGGCGTACTAAACGCCCGTAAACGAGCGTCTGGTATTTTGAAACGCGTATGTAGTTGGCGTGTACACACGTATGCTAAAAAACGACTGTGTACGCTCGTTCAAAACGCAAGTCTGAAAATGCTATAAGCTACAATATTTAAAAATTTTATTAAAGTCTCGTCTGTAGTTTTTGCGTGAAATCATCAAATCACATCCAACCGTCAGCATATCGACATTGAATAATATATAAATAGAATTTACTTTTAAATACAGAACCTATGTATTTTAAAATAAACCTGTATTAATATAACAGTTTATAAACGTCGTAACTAACTAGGTTAGAGGTTAACCCGACCAAGGTAACGTAGTTAACTAGCTTTTTGGTTCCGTACGTCGGTACACGTGTCTCTAAAACCATGTTTTATCCAGTTGTAACTGGTTTTGATATCAAAGGTATATTTTGATAAGTTACTGGAATTTAATACGTCAAACTCATGGATTTTGGGGTGCTTTACCTTTGGTTGAAGGGGAATAGGTATGTTTGGATCGTAGGAAGGGTGTCTGTTTTCGAGGAAAGGTACATATGTAACCATGTATTTAGAGGTACGAGTATGTTCATTTTAGTTTACATAGTGACTTAACAATACTTTACATTTTTTTTAGCTTATGTTGTCCCACTGCTGGGCAAAAGCCTCTCCTATGCTTCTCCACGCACTTTATATTTGTTTAGTTAAAATATTAGGTAATTTTGCGAGTGGTCTTTGATGGTGGTTCTATGCAAATAGTTAGAACAGCGTCTCAAACATCACTACTGGATAAAATACTTTTTTCTTCCGCTCAAAATAGGTTCTATTTATGCGCCAAGATTTGCTACAAGACCAATAATCATTAATTTAACGTTTTTTTGACACACAAATACATCCACGTTCCTAAAGTTTGTTTCAATGGAGTCTCAATTTATTAAAGTCACTCCGAATGATTGTAACAAACAAACAAACTAACTTATCTACCCGTAAACATACGCATCAATCTTCATTAACGCTAAAATCTACTTTTGTGAACACCCCTCTTTACAAAATTCAAAAACAGACATAGATAATATTGGTTTAGACGCTAGAAGTGTTCTTAATCCTACTAATATTATGAATGTCAATTTGATGTTTGTGCAGATGGATAGCTAGAATTATTGGGAGGTAATCTTTCAATGAAACTGGACATCCTCAAGAAATATGTGTCCACACACATTTGTAAAATTAGCTAAATCTAGCGTTCCTTTTGCTTAAAATCATTAGCAAAACAAAACAACTTCTTATGCACCTATAATACCTCGACTAAATACAATCAATGCCATAGTACCTAGTATAAAAAGTACATTCAAAGATATTTATTTATGTATTTAAAACGTTTAAAGCTAAAGTGGGATTGGGCCGGTCACGTCTGCCGCATGCCAAACGATCTCTGGGCAATCACAACAACCCGATGGCAACCAAACGCCAAAAGACCTCGCGGCAGACCACGGAAAAGGTGGCGAGATGAGCTGGATACCTTCACAAACGACTGGGCAGAGGCGGCACAGGATAGAGAGTCGTGGAGAAGGAGGAGAGAGGCCTTTGCCGAGCAGTGGGACAACAACGGCTAGATAAGATAAGATAAGATTTAAAACGTTGGATTATGATTGTGAAAGTGATTTCAATATTTAACGTAGTTGCCATTACAAAAAATATTTATTAATTGATAAGCTCTATTGAAATGTAAATTTATTTAATGTTTGTTTATGTGTTTATGCCTAAGAATTTGTATAACTCAAATTGAAAAGAGCAACCCTACAGAGTTTCTTACAGGGCTATTCTCTGGGGAAAACTGCACTTTTGCGAATCGAAGTGTTGTCAAACCTAATCTACAGGTGAAAAGAATTTTCATTTTCATTTTTTCAATGATAACATTAAAAGAGCTCGAAAATACTTTTTTACTCCTTTTAATACAGTCTACGTCTACACAAACCATTTCTGTGGGTAACCAACAAAAGTAACCCTTTTCAGGAAAGTTAACACATCTACCACTTAACGAGAGCTTGGGATAAAACTACTATCAACCTTACACATAATAATGTTCGGTTTACAGTGAACAGACCTTTTTCATTGAGGGTATATACGAGTACCTATATAGACCTATATAGGTGTTGAAGTAATTGATTTATACTTGAAAAAGGTAACTACGTAATGGGTTTACTTTAAGTTAGGATTTTCGTAAAACACGGGGCCTATTAATGAGACTTTTATATTCGTCCTTTTTAAAGTCTGATTGTTAGAGTGTTTAAATTAGTAATAATAGAAAAGATATTATACCTAATTAAGAGTTTCCCCCATATAACCAATGTAAGTAGGTATTTTGTTTTGCTGTATTTTGCTCGACAACGGTGACAGTAAAGACGTTTCAAATGATTATAGTAGGTAGGTATTTAATGTTATGTAGATAATAAAAGGTATAGAACTTTTTTTGTGCGTCTTGTTAGATCTTAGTTTAGTTCTACCCGAATATTTGATGATATTTATTGCTATCTACACACCAAAGCCGCCGGCATGCCACCGCCCGGCGGCTTTACGTCATAAAAATGGCAGTTGTCAAAAAGCCGGCGGCATGCCGGCGGCGGCTTTGGTGTGTAAATTACATAATTCCTTAAACAAAAGCCTGTTTATTTTCTAAAACTTGTTTAAAAACTTCTTTGTACATAATTGTAGTCTCATATCGCATCTACTTCACCAGGCTCCAATAACCTAATAAAAAAGTAGAGAAACACTCGAAAACCGTCTCGCTGAAATTCATCCTCGTTTTAAAATGACAATGGCCGCGAATTAGACGGCAAACTTTAAGTTCCGTAAACAAAGGGTTCGGGCTGAGTGAAATTGCTTTCTTGGGATAAACTCGCCAAGTTGCTTCCTTTTGAAGTCTGTTGAACTGTTTAGATCGTGTTTTATGTAGTTTGAGATTAGAACAAGACTTATTATGAACTTAGCAGCGAATTTGATGCGAACGCGGAACGCGTGGTCGGCGAAAATGTCGCGAGTTTTTCGCGGCAACAGCGCGGAAGACGCCATATTTTTTTTAATGGCGAATACCATTTTTGATTCTGCCAATATCATGCGAATTTTTAAAATAGTTTTTGTGTATTTCAATGATAATTTTGAGATTGTATTTTGAATTAACAAAACTTATTAAACATTCGAGAGTGTTAAGTTGAGAGTAGGCTCGTGCCCCTGTAGCGGGGACTTGATCGATGTCACACTAGGTACTCTAAAGAAAAGCAAACAAAAGTAGGACATGCAAATGATGAAATCTCCTATCAATCTCGATAACAAATTAATCGATTTTAATTCATCAAGAACCCGGTAAGCCTTTAATCCTGTTTTCAGTGGAACATTGAAGCGGATTACATTTTACCTTTTAGTTAATTCCTTTTTTTATCTCAACTAACATTGTGGATTCCGTCGGTATCAAGTGAATTAAAGCTTACTCATATAATTTACAAATTCTACTATCATTATATTTTTTTCCTATATATAAATAGTTACCTTCATAATACGAGTATACATACAAATACTAAGATTTAATAAGAATTTAAAAGTTTTGTGTCCATTGGCATATTAATTCATTCGTTGGATTTTAATTCTAGGATAATCGATTTAAAATCCTACCGATCCCACTCGATCCTTACCTGTTATTATGACCGTCTTTACTCTTTTTACCCGACTGTGCTAAAAATGAGGGTTATTCATTTAGAGCAGGTATAAATAATTGTTTTTCGTAGAATTTTATATTATAGGGAATTAGAACGATGTTGACACGCGGAAAATTAATTCATCAGTATGTGATATTGGTTGTTGAAAGAAGGAATATTTAATGTGGTTAGAATATTTGAAGTCGAATTCTGAGAAATATAAATGTTTTCAACTTTATATACCTATTAAACGATTTAGAAACATTTAAGGAAATGTTTAGAGGAAGAGAGGGAAGGACGACCTACTTGACTCAAAAGAGTAAGTTAATAAGTCAAGGCATTATGAAAAGATAGGCGTGTCTGTAACACACGTAACGACGGTGCAGTTATAACTGCGCAGTTTTTCAGAACGTGTGTGCGACAAAAATGTCGCAGTTTTTATGCTTTTTCAAAAACTGAATAGTCGATCGGAATCGAAGGCGGACAATGATGATGATATTTAATGTTGTCTATACACCAAAGCCGCCGACGGCTTTACGTCATACGAATGGCAGCTGTCAAAAAGCCGGCGGCTTTGGTGTGTAGATACCATTCCAACAGAGACAAGTGCTAGTGGTGGGAATACATATAATCGTGTATTTGGATGCATTAACTTCGATCGATACTACGTTTGTTTCAGCATTCAGATTATAAGCGCCCCCCGCACTGCGCAGTCAGCCGTACGGCTAACTTTCAATATTAACCACAGCCCAGCCGCATCGTGGTGTGGATAAAAACTCGTTCGTTCAAGTTTTTGATTGCGGTTAGCCGGACGGCTGATCGCGTTCCGGCTGACCGCATAGTGCGGTAGTACCCTAATACACAACAAAAGAAAACATAAATACTCGTACTTAAAAATATCGTAAACAAAACGTAACAGGCTAGTATTTGGTTACACGTTCACTCTCCGTTACCAAGTTACAATGTAATCGAATTCTTTGCCAATTATTAAATTTCATGCTTGTTTTTGTTTACTACACAAAAACAGTGGGTTTCGATCAATAAGTGGCTGTTGTCGAGCGATTTAATTTCAATTGGAATCTCAATTTGAAGACACGTGTAGGTATTTAAGATTTATATTTATGTAAACTAACTAAATTATGTAAACTAAGGAGGTTTTTAGACCCAGAACACACGGTGAAACGCAACTACAACGCAACTGAAACTGCTAGTAACTTTTGAGTTTATTTATTTATTTATTCATTTTAACATAATCCAAATACACGACATCATTACAGGCGAGTCCCAATTCGATGACGTTACTGATAAATATATTTTTAAGTAATAATTTTTTTTATACAATCTACTTATAACAAAACAACTTCACTATGTACTTATTTAAAATATTCATGAGTTGATGAGTTGCATCGAAGTTTCTGCTATAGACTCCTTTTAGAAAACCACACACGACGCAACTGAAACTAGTAGCAGTTGCGTTTCACCGTGTGTTTTGGCGCTTGCAGATAAAACGACAATGCTACCTACTTATCTTTTTTGGACCCAGAATTCTTAGGCCGAGTTGCATTGTCTTTTAACTGACAGACTGATAAACTTTTGTCTTTTTCGTAAAACATTCATCAAACAGACGTTTTAGACAGACAGTGACATGTATAAAATATCTGTAAGGGGTAAAACGGGTCCTGAATATTTTAAATCTAAGGATAATTTTGGAATTTGTTTTTTTTTTTTAATTTCATGGCCTGGTAGCTATGACCTTTAAGCCCGAATTTGGAAATATTCATCATCCATAGAGCAGATGTCATGATACACTGTTTACAATGCTTACATGGGACGGATATGTATTTACCATAAGAAAAGATAATAGAGAGAAAATAATAGATGATTTCCCATTTCTACCAAAAGTTGGTAATGTTCATAGAAATTCATGAATATTTGTTAGAATATCTACCTGTGGATGCTGGATTTTTACCAGAACAGGTTCTCGGAAGAGTTATTCCAATATTACCTGTTTCTTATTACGTGACTCATTTAATTGCCTTTGTGATATTAATTGATAATTATTATCGTTACATATAATGTTGATAATTAAAATATAATGGTTTCTTTAATACGACTGACTCATTTAATCGCCTTTGCTATAATAATTTATCATTATTGTCGTTATCATATCGATTGTTAAAATAAATTGGTTTTATTATTACCACAGTATTTAGGGAATTAATTTATAATTTTGGTCAAATACATAGACAAATCCGGATTTCTCATTCTGCCTTAGAATGCTAAAAACAAAGTTTTTTTATTTATAAAATCTCACAAAAAGTCCCGAATATCACCTATTCTTAACTATTTGGCAACTTATAAAGAAAATAACTTTCAAAATTACAATGAAACTTGCAACTTTAAAAAATCTATTCTTTTGATTGCATCAGAACTTTATACAAAGCGACTCACTCTTTGTGAACTTAAAACTTTGATTTTAAGAAGATAAATCGAGAGTATTGATCAAGAAGTTTGCATTTAAACATCAAACGAATGTTTTAAAAGCTTTCCAGTTAACTTGCAAAGGCTGATTGAAGACAAGTACTTTGCACGGTGATTTTTCAAACTTTACATTGATTGTCTCTCCAATAAAATACATTATGTCAATATTGAGCGGTGTGGGCATACAGATTTATTTTTGGTTTTAGAACAATAATGCAACTTACTGGGCCAAAAAAAACTTGCTGCCTTGAAATGAAACATAATATGTCAGATTATACAGGACTACAAGGATCTTTTGGCAAGTAAAATTTTCAGGAGGGCGTGGGTGGTGAATGAATAACTCAAAATAATGACAATTTACAAGATGATATCGTTAGTTCCGATATCCGCCACGTGCCAAAAGATCCGTGTAGCACTATACACCTACACCTAGACTGCCCTGACA
The DNA here is from genome assembly GCA_947563765.1 of Anarsia innoxiella. Classification (NCBI taxonomy): domain Eukaryota; kingdom Metazoa; phylum Arthropoda; class Insecta; order Lepidoptera; family Gelechiidae; genus Anarsia; species Anarsia innoxiella. The sequence continues at coordinate 4,398,918 of OX387416.1, forward strand.
TTTTATAATATCAAGGCAAAAAAATATATTAAGGCTAAAATTGCTAAATCGCTGGCACATGTCCTTTTTATGTAACTTCAAACGAAAAACGTTCAAAAGAAAAAGCAGTCGTTTTTCAACTATGTACCTATTGATTTTAATTTGTATAAAATCTGCAAAATAAATCATTTACGTTTGAATATTTTATACTTAACAAAATATCATAAAACATATAGATTCCTGGCTCCACTGAAAATCAATCTCTGTCCTGTATTTTCTTGATTCTTGTATTATTGTTTTTTTAAATTATTTTTTTTACCATAAGTTTTTGTTTTGTTTATTTTAATAATGTTGTACTGTAACTGAACTGGGAATAAATGCTTTACTACTTACTTACGAGTTTGAAGTAAAAAACAAAGAAGAAAAAAAAACAAAATAATTATGCTGTCAACATCAACTCGAAAAACAAAACAGAAACGTTATCAAAGCAATTATCTGAACAAAACTTCCGACACTAATAATTCTAGTTAAATATTAATTTGTGATTTCCACTCGAAAATTACGAAGGTGATGACGATAGCATGTGCGATTGCTATCGTGACACGTAACACGAGCCTGTCAACGTGATGATGAATGGTTTCTAATGCCGTGTATTACGTATTAGAGACTCCAGGTAGGTGTTAAGGCATTACTAGCGTTCGCCCGCGACTTCGTACGCATTTTATCGTCATATCTTGGCAGATACATAGTATTTAAATTAATAATATAGATTATAGACTCTGTTTTATTCTGATGTATAAACTGCAATATTGTAAAGTTTCATTAAAATCTGTTCAGTGGTTTTTGTGTGAAAGAGTAACAAACATCCTCTTATTAATTAGCCTAATAAACTCTTTCTAAGTTAATATACGTATCATCATATCAGTTTATGGACGTCCACTGCTGGACAAAAGCCTTCCCCAAGGATCTCCACAACGACCGGTCTTGCGCTGCCCACATCCAACGGCTTCCCGCGACTTTAACCAAGTTGTTAGTGCACCTTGTACGTACCTATACCTAGGTATCTTTATCTTTATCAGCCCATATATGTCCCCATCGAGGGGCAAGAGCCTACTCTCATACAGAGAGTGATTAGGCCGTAATCCACCACGCAGGCCAAGTGCGGGTTGGTGGATTTCACATACACCTTCGAATTTCTTCTCTGGTGTATGCAGGTTTCCTCACGATGTTATCCATCACCGTTAGCAAGTGGTAATCGAATGGGTAATAGAATAGGTATTAAGAAAAAAAAATATTAGGTAAAAAAAATCAATATTAAAAAACAACAACAACTGAAGATTGATACAACTGAAGATTGTGATTTAATACAACTGAAGAGAGTACCTTAGGGACATAAAGATTAGGAATAAAATCATATACAAGTGCGATTGTTCAAAGAAGCTATTGAAACAAAAGATGGACGAGTATCTAGTTAAGGCATGTGCTTGACAAGCTTTATAAACAAAGTGTGTTACTTTACTAACATTTTAAAAGTTCTGTACATTATTTAAAAATAAAAAAAAATATTTTAATAATAAAACAGTAAATTAACGCGTTATTCTGATGAGCAAACTACGAGTGCATAATTTGAATGTGCAAGCAACGTTATTTATTGTAAAGTTTTACTAAAATCTGTCCAGTTGTTTTTCCTTCAAACAGTTGCATCCGTTCATCGGCGAAAACATTGAAATTTGTATTATTAAATTAATTATTAATAATTAATTATTAATTATTTAACAACAACCATTTTGGATTCTGAAAAAGTCAACGAAATGTATTCCCAACCGATTAGTCAACTAAGATTTTTTTTTTAACTTCATTAAACAAGCCTTTTAAAGACCTAAGGATCCCTAAATACTGAAACACGAGTACAGGGGTAGTTTATGCCCTACGGAGTGCTTTCTGAAAGGTAAATGGCTCGGAAGGGGTGGCACATAAAATGCTACTCACAATCAAATGGCAATGTTAAGAGCTGTGAAACGGTGTCAAATGTCATTAAAAAGGTGATAAAGACGCATTGAGGGATCAAGGTTACCTAGAGTGTTCTTGTATGGAGATAAGATAGGTAAGTATAAGGATTTTGAGTAAGGTTCTTTTTACGTGGCGCGACCTGTAGACCTGTACGTAAAAAGAACGCTGGCTGTCAAGAGGCGCATTAGACGATTTTTATTTCATTCACTTGTTTTCAGCTTTCTTTTTACGTTATTGTTTTATTTACCATTTCAAAATGTATATAGGATATACTTCCTACTAATATTATATAATATGTCGATGTGTGTGACTTTGGATAGATAAGTAAGTAAATGCTTGTTACTCTTTCACACAAAAACAACTAAACAGATTTTAATGAAACTTTACAATAACTTAGCGGGCCGCCTCTAGTTTATATTTATTACGTAGGTACCTTTTAGAATGAGAAATGATAGATATTATAAAGGAAGAGAAGTATGGAATAGAAATAGAATAATATAGAAGTAAAAAAAAAAACGAATATAATTTAATTATAAGCCTAATATCTGCCAATTTAAATACCTACCTTCTCGTAACCTCTTAAAAAACTCCTGTTTAATTTAAAGAAATATTTTAAATAATGAATTCAAAATAAACAATTAAAAGTCACTCTTAATCGTCCTTAACTAAGCTTTAATTACTTATACAAGATTTTTAAGGAACCTTGCATTTTTCCGAAAGCTGTAATTAAATTAAAAAGCAATTAGGTACGAACGTTTCCTGAATTAAAATCACCGGCATTTTAGCAGCCCATGAATAAGGCAGTTGTTTTAAAAATGTATTAGAAGTGAGAATTGCCGTCTTGACTTTACCTTCCTTGAATATAACTTGAGTTTTCGTATTAAATATAAGATAAAGGTAATTTAATTTTGCAGGAATACATGAACGGGTTTTAAATTTTGAATAATAGGCGTATGCGTAACGTAGACGTAAGTACGGTGTAGCCACGCGCGTAGTTACGGTGTATGTTGTAACCCGATGTGACACCGGGCTACGCGTCACGTCGACGTGTACGTCTACGTTACGCAAGCGGTGACAGTTCCATACATTACAACTCAGAGGTACGCATACGTCTAAGCATACGCAACGCATACGCATCCGGTGTGTTTTGGCCTTTAGTTGCACTTTCTTAAGAGCTTCCCCAGATGACGCGTTTTACGCGCGAGTCCAGTCTCGCGTTTGCACTCGCGAGTAGTCGACATACTTGAGCTAATATGCCCCGTCTAGTTATCTACGCGCGTTTCCACAATCGCGCGTAAAACGCGTGACTCTCGACTTTTTATATACATAGGTACATGTACGTCACGCCTCTCTCCTATCGAAGTAGACAGAGATCACTTCCCTACACTTGCTACGATACAAACACACTTCTTTCGCTTCATCCACATTCACCAATCGCCTCATACATGTACGTCGTTGACATAAAGATCTATCTACACAGATCCGGGCCGTGCCCGAGACGTGTCCGGGCCGTGGGCCATCTGGAGGGAAAACAATACGTCGTCATGACAACGTGTGTGAACGAAGCCATAGAAAATGTATGTAATAAAACACCCGTAAATATATCTAAATCAAAAGCAAACTTGTCCAAACTTTCATACAAATTGAATTCCATAATTTATACCCCATTCATCCGTCGGTCGGTGCCAACAACTTATTTGCAGTTTCCTTACTGTTTGTGAAAAGAAATATATGAAAACTTTATCAAGTTTTCGACCAACGTGATGAATGGGTGAAGTTCGATTTTTAGGGTTCCGTACTCAAATGGTAGTTGATCATCAGGTACAAGAAGTAAGAATTTATAGTTTAAACATGGTATGGCCCCGCGACTTCGTATGCGTTTATTATCAAAGCTTGAAAAATTTACAGTTATGATATCTTAAAATAATACGGCCTCTGTGTGTTTATAATGTAGTCTATAATAAACGTTATGTCCTATCAAGAAGTCAAAACACTGGCAGAAGATGGGCCTAAATGGTGAATGCTCCACCTATAAGCGTCTAACTTTTAAGTAGGATGAATGAAGCCTATAGATAATATTATAAAGTCTCATTAAAATCTGTTTAGTAGTATTCACATGAAAGAGTGCCAAACACCTCACATACATCCATTCATCCGCACAAACATTGATACCTATTTAAAATTTTAGTAGGATATTTAACTCTGTAAAAAACTATAAAATTTACAGTGTTCATTTTTATCAAAAAGTGTTTAAAAAAGTGGATTAAAAATTAATTTCCGTACCTATCTTTATAAACAGCTGGTTAAAATACCAAAGCTTTATAGTCTTATACATTCAATATCCTTAAAATCCGTTTGCTGATCGAACATCGATACTCCTTGTGGGCAAAAGGCTACGATAAGCTATTAGATTCATGAATTTAATACACTTCGTGTTCCCACTGCTGGGGAAAGGCTTTATGTTTCACCTGAAGTGTTGTGCAGTAAATTTTGTAATATGGAAAATTGAGTTTTTTCTCCGGAACTGACACGATGAAAATACTTATGTACCTAGGTACCTACTTACATGTATCTACCGTACGATGATGATAATGACAAAAAATATATTTTTGTTTTCTTTTCCGATTTTATCCTCTATCATCCTTCTTCTTTCATCATGTCTCATCCATCCTAAGTTCGGTACAAATATTATGAATATGACGAATTTATTTATAACTTATACGGAACCAATGACGATAAAATACAATTCACACTTACCATTTTTCTTTGTATTATTATTTATTTGTAAAGTTTCCGGGATAAAGTGCAATCGACTGAAAGGGCAACCAATGTTATAGGGAAATGTTTAATACAGGGTGTTACAGAAACCTCTGTTATAGCTGATACAGTAGTCTTCGTAAAATTCAATAACTTTTACGTAAAAATATAAATAAAAAAAAATATAAAGAAAAATGGCACGGAAAAACACTTTTAATTTAGGTACCTACTTATATGAATTAAAATAAAAACGTTTTTTTTTTTAAATGTAGATAAATACATTTGTATGTTCACTTTTTTTTATTCAAACTACTAGGTATCGCGGCAATGTTTTTCTCAAGTTGGAATCGAACCCACTACCTTTAGCATGGCAAGCTGGCAAGCTGACCTCTGGATCTACCAAACCAACCACGCCAATGAATCAGTCAGTTTTATCTTATACACTTTTACAGCCACCCTGTATAATAATATTCCTTTCATACCATTTGGCGCGAGGTAAAAAAAAATGTGTAAAAATGGAATGTCATGTTACGACCTTTAGCTACGTGACTATTTGCTGGCCTCGGGGATTGTTTTTTTAATCAAAAATATACAGGCAAGGGGTTATTTTTAAAAAAGCCTGTGGGTATTTTGTATATTAAAAAAATACAATTATTTAAAACCGCGTTGATGCTATTTCGGGTTTTAAATGTTGTAGAATAGTTTTTGTTAAAGCTCCTAACGCACTAGCGGTCGAAACGCGACTGAGGTTGGTCGTTTGCATATAAAAACGATACTTCTTTACTATTAAAAACCAACTAAACTTCCATTCTCTAACAAGAGAGGACGTTTCCCTACTTACATTATGATATTTAATTAAAATATTCTTTGTTATAAGTACTTAATAATATTACTAGGTATCTTTTTCTATCATTCGAAGATAAAACCATGAATAACAAAAAAAAAACAAAATCAAATTAAAAAAAAAGTCAAATTCCAATTCAATTTCTTCTTATTTCAATCAAATTTTCCAACCATCAGAACGTACTTACTTTGGGGTCTGCAGGAAGAAATTTCTTTTAGAAATATGCTGTATAACTTCCTTCCTTCCTTTTGTATAACTTCTCTTTTTTTCTGTCTCTATGTACTATCATCTTACAATAAACTGTTAAATAAATAAATAAATACTTTCTTTTATATCTTTTCTACAAATTATAAGTACCACATCTTGTATTATGTCACAAAACTGAAGCGCAACGTAAACAAAACTGACAAAACAACGTTACGTACATTGTTTCTCTGTCACACAACTGGGGCAAAGCTGAAGAACAAATAAGAGATGCATTCAATTCTAAACTTGCAAGTTGCAGCATAAAACATCGTAATACAAACGAATAAAGTATATTTGCAGTTAACTTATACTTAGCAATGCACGGAATTGCACCTGCTGAAATACCTCAATTTGTTTATGCAGTTTCCATTTTGTGACAACAAAGTAAATATAGAAGTTTTATTGCATGTATTGTTCGAAATCACGAATGCATTTTAGAATAATGTAATTTTATGGAAAACAAGGGGATAACTATAAAAATCTATCTAAGTAGGTAGAGTTGCGTTTCATGAAATAGTTCCTATGCCGCCATGTTGGCTCTTAGGTATTTAAAATGTGTACTGCGAAAAGTCATCAAATTGTTGCAGTTGCAGTGCATATGTTCAATGCTGCCAACATGGCCGCAAAGGAACTATTTCATGAAACGCACTCTATCAGTATGTTTATAAGATTCGTAAATCTTTATTTGAAAAGAGCAAGCCAATTTTTCGCGAGTGACATAAACACAGTTTTTTATTCAATCAAATTTGTGAGATTCAAATTCTGTAAAAAAAATAATTACCTACACACCCTCAAAATCCCGGTAGCTAAGCCTTCAAAATGTATTATAAATAAACCCTCAAAATACCGCAATATTTCCGGCATCATTTATTAGCCGACATTTTAAAAACGTTGCCGTTAATCCGTATCTCATTAGCGTCGCCATCTTGGATCGTTTTGGCGCCAAAATGAACGCCGGGAGCAAATTACCGAAGTTAGTGTATAATTTGATGATGACTTGCAGTTCTGCGGCCGGCTGTAGTTTAGATACTAACTCGAACTTTTTAACTTCGTTTTCATCGTGACGTTGCAGTTTGGTAAACAAAAGAGTGTTTTAAATAAGTTTCGTGTGAATTTTTGGCGGAATTTGCGAAGCTATAGGGCAAATAATGTATTTAATATGTTATTGTAAATTTAAAAGTAAGGGCTGTCATGTATTTGGCCTCGTCTATTTGACATTTGATATAAAACGGTTTAAAAACTAAAACATAACAACCCGGGGGTGGATAGAATATAGTTTAGAATTCACAAAAACTAGTATCTAACCGAAAAGCTGGTTTACCGGCCGAAACTGAAACTGCAACCGAAACCTTATTTTTAGCCGAAACTCGGCCAAAAACAAACCAGTGTCCGATTGACACTAACAAAAACTTTATAATAGTATCTATATTTATTTATTATTTAACAGTTAATTGTAAGATGATAGTACATAGAGACAGAAAAAAAGAGAAGTTATACAAAAGGTACAGTATATTTCTAAAAAAAAAATCTTCCTGCAGACCCCACGGAGAGAGAAGTGATAGCATAAAGGCAGGATAGTCACTTAACCTACAATAAACAATAAATATATTTTTTTATTTTTTAGCTTTACAAGTATTTTTACCAAAATAATAACCAAATTTTCATTATTAGCATAAATCAGCCTTTCACCCTGGCAACACAAGCTTCAACGCTATAAATTTTGTTAAAATCCCCCAAAAGCTTCTTTCCGTGTCTAAAAGGAAAAATGTCCGTAATTAAATTTAAATAATTACGATTAAATGTGATAACTAGCAATGAATTAACTGATTAAATCCAAGGGTACTCAGTAAGGCCACTTTAAGATAATAATTACAAGCTATTTTAAAGATAATTCTAAGAAGAATTTGCGGATTCGAATACTCTTGGAATCGGTTTAAAGAAAATGAAAGAACTTATTTATTTTGAGGTCAATATTTAATCTCATCGTGTTAATATTTTAAATGTCAATGTTTGTGCCGACGAATGGATGTGAGGTTTGTTTCTCTTTCACGAAAAAACACTGAACACATTTGAATGAAATTTTGCAATTGCAGTATTGTAGCTTACATAACAGAATAAAACATAGGCAAAAGACAAAAAAAGACAGAAGACAAAACAAAAAAAGACATATGTCTTTTTTCATGAAATACGTCCGAAGTCACGGGCAGCCTCTAGTCTATGATAAACCAATTTTACTATCGATATCTGACAGTCAGTTCCAAAAATAAAAATACTTTGAACCTGGCAACAATTTATAAAAGTCTAAAACCGAGGTCTCATCCCTATTGTCCACTCAAATAAAATGTCCTACAGAATCGCTGTGAATTTGCAACAAAAGGGTGACCAATTAATTTTCATAAAACAAAACCGTGTCGTCAAAGCGTCCGTAAAAATGTTAATTACAAGTGTGTTGACAGCACTTTTTCAAATCCTATTGTTTTGACCCCGCCATATTGTGGCACAGGCTAAATTTATCAGTAGGTAACATATGAAATATGTACCTAGATAGTTTCATGAAATGAAAATGGTTTTATTCAAAAATAGTCAAAATTCATTACACTTTGTCGATGTCACTTTTTTGATCTAAAACTACTACGTAGCGATTCACTACCTGTATAGCCGGGAGGAACAACCGGCAAGAAACATCACATCATAAGTTAGTCAAATATATTTTTTTCTGTTTACAGTGATGATTGTTGACAATAATTGTTTTCAGTATATAAAATTAAAACACTATCATGTATATTTCTCAATGTTCGTTGTGAAAAAAGTTGCTGAAAAAACCCTAATGCCATCTCCTTTTATTGTTTACCAAAGAATGAGACAACTACAAATAGAGCGTTTACTTTAATCATTATTACAATCTTTCTTTTACTGGCTTCTACATAAAATATTAAACTAATACCTACGTAAGTAAGATGAGAGCCTTAAACAAAAGGCAGAATAAACAATACACACTTCAATAGAACAAATACCTTCTTATTAAGTAAATAAGAGATTTTCGTAATCATTTTCGTAAATATTTCAAGTGAAGTCTTTTGTTCGAACGAGAAAATAGTATAATAAACATGTTTCTGTTCTAGGGATTGAAGTTATTCAATTAATAAGTTGTCTAGACAAGATAGAATACTGTAAAGTTTGACTATAAGGGAACGTTTAAAAATAAAGATAGAATTAAAATTCAAATATTTCTAATTGTATTTCTTTAAAGCTGACACTTTCCTATATTTAGACTGTGGCAACATTAACTTCCATCATTTTTTATTTATGGCAACCATTCTTTGAAACGTGCCCAATTACATTCAAGCTTTGCCGGCCACTTGATTAAAACGTGACTTTTATCTCTATGTAAAAAGTGTCAGTTTTCATTGACATTCGTTTTTTTGGCGGCAAAACGATTGGCTTTTTTCCGAGGCCCCAATTAATTCCCTTACAATGTTTACTTCAATAAAATTTCTTATTTGATTGAGGTTTTCCTTTCGCACTGTTTGTTTTAGACACGGAAAAGGAAAATTTCATGTTTCCATTTGTTTTATTTGGTGCGGTTTCGTTTTCTTCAAATATTAAATTTTCCAAAAGTAGGGAATGGATCTCACTTTTGGAATGGATACCCAAAGGATTTATTTATTTAATTTATTTCGGGGAATCGACTTAAGTTACTTGTTTTGTTTTTAGCATGAAATAGATATTATATAAATAGATATATTCATTGGATATAAATATATAAATAGATATAATAAAGATATAAATAGATATATTTATTGGCTTATTCCATAAGGGCGTTTTCAGAAGTAGACGTACACGCGTGCTACATACGCGCTTCAAAAAAACCGGACGCGTGTACGGGCGTATACGTCCAATCCGGTGGTGCCGTGTTAGTATCAACATGGACTATACGAGCTTAGAAGCGCGTCAACACTCGGATGAGTAAAAGGCACGGGTATACGCGCGTATAATGGTCTGTCAATACATATACGGGCCGAACCCGGGACGTGGCCGGGCTGCGGCCCGTCAGGAGGGAAAACAGTTCGTCGTCATGACAACCGGACACGCCGTGCCCGGGACGAGTCCGGGCCGTGGCCCGTCAGGAGGGTAAACAATTCGTCGTCATCACAACCGGTTACGTTGTTGATCCCGGCACGGCCCGGATCTGTATAGATAGAGCTTAAACCGCTAGTCTGAAACGCCTTAAAATTATGAGTTTTGACTGATGCAAATCAAACTCCCAGCTAGGTACGCAAATAGCGATATCTCAGTACGCGAATCCCACACAATAACCAGATAAGTCCCGAATCAACTTGAAAGTGGTTAATTATGTATGCCACTGCCACTCCTTCCTATAGTACAGATAATTAATCTAAGTTACGCGGCTGGAAGTTCAAGAGAACGCGTCGAGTTCTACAAAGCCTACTCTGAATCTTACTTAATATTAGATTCAGATGCGAACTAAGAAAAAAATATAACTACCTACTCTTATTTTGAATTAAATGAACCTTTGACTTTTTAAAAGGTTTTTTTTACAGCTACTATTTATATACTGAGTGGTTATACTTACGAAAATAAAGAAACGCAATTTGCTTATAAACTAAAGAACATCAATGGTTCAAAATACCTACGACTGACATTAGTATGGAAGGGTAATTACATTTTGGCAGATTCAATTCTTTTCTTATTCTATTTCGATCAACAAGTACCTATGTTTCTTTGGTTTTTCGTTAGAGATTGCATTAACGCCCTGTTTCAATCAGATTGAAGACACGTGGTAGATATGTATGTATGTAAGTATAAGTCAGAGTAGGGATATCCATGTAAGTACGTCAAGTTATATCGAGTCTTAATCAATCATGGGGCGGTCAGATAACTTATAACTTGGGCTTTATTAAAAAACTTAGTGAAACTTAGCAAAGACCGTTGTTAAGAATTCATATTGCGAGTTTGGTAACTTAGCCGATGTTTGATTGGGGATTTTTGGAGAGGAGGAACTTTGTGTGTTGAGTGGAATAATTTATTGAATTAACTGGAAAAGGCGGAAATAATAATTAGGGTCGAGTATTTTTTATTTATTTTATCGGCCGTTTGCGATTTGGTAGGGATTTTTCGTCATATTTAGTAAAACATGCCTATACAATATTTAAAAATAATATATACCTAAAAAAAAAGGGAATTATAGCACAAACATATATTATGTAACATATATAGTACCATATACATATTATGTTACTGTAAAAGCTTTAATTCCCGGATCTTTTACGGCCGTTTTGACTTGGTTTCTTAGTAAACATCGAACCACGACTTAAGTTTGTAAATGTAAGAAATTATGAAAATACGATGAATTATTTTGATCTTTTTTTCTTCAAAAAGAAAAATACATACTCGTACCTATAGCAAAGTAGTAACTATTTAGTAATCTGTGTCTATAGGTACACTTTTTCACTACAAAAAGCTTCAATTTTCAACGTAGATGGTACGAATCTGTCACATTACGTACAAAGTTCTCGCGTGTACAGACAATCACATTAGAGAGGGTTTTGCGTGACGCCAAGTAACCCCAAGAGTGTGCTTGGTACGGAACACTACACCTATACACTTGCGAGCTGTAACATCTACTCAAACACGTGTTAATGCTGTGTGGAGATGAGGGCTTAACAATCAGTTAATTGTTTCAATGTACTCTGATTTTCAAAATAAAGAATTCAGATTGGTTATTGCAACACGTTTGCGTTCCGATTCGTACCTATTTATTAATTCATGTAAGAATTTACAGTAAACGGTCAATGTTGTACTAACTATACCCATAGTTAGTACAATATTCAATTTATTGCTAACAGTTTCTAACAGCCACTATGTCCTACAAAGAACTAAAAATAAATCACCCATTTTCTAAAATAACACATTTTTAACCGTAAGTAACAGAAATGTGTAGAGAAGCATGGGAGAGGCTTTTGCCCAGCAGTGGGACAATATAGGCTAATAAAAAAAAAGTAACATTATTGAGGTTTCAACTTAGTGATTTAATTTAATGGGTAAAGTAAGCTTCACTTCATTTGACATTGGCATAATCCACAACGATAGTTGTCATTTTAAAAATAAGAATAAATACGCTGGAATTTATGACCAATTATCCCTGTTACTGAAGAACTTATTAGCTAATATTAGTAAATTTATACGCATGTTTCTAGGTGTGAGTCGATTTGGTAGCTCGCTAGTGTACTACCTAGAGGCTTGAGGAAATCGAATATCAGCAGTTTTTCGTTTCGAGGAAAAATAAAGGGTATTTGAAGTTTTGAAGGTAATTTCCTTTTTGTTTACTATTCTCGTGTTTTGTTGGATCTGGTTTTTTGCACGCTTTATATATTATAAGCTTCACTTGTAAGTAAGTAACTATGTATGTAAACAAATCTTGGAATCTTAATTTGACCCACTTCCCGGTCTTCGAATAGGATGAAATTTTGTACACGCTCTGAGTTCTGATGACAATACAATAATGTGGTACTATCGAACTGATCTGATGATGGAGCATGTTTAGTGCGAGCTAAAGCGTGTTTTAGTTTTTTAAACTAAGTACCTATGTTTTACAATAGACTGTTATATATCCAGTCATCTGTGGACTGTCAAAATTTGCAAAATGGCGGATTTGGCGCATCTGTGGCGGAAAATTGCAACAAATTTGCAAATGCAAATTTTTAATTTTTTTGTACCAGAGACAATTTTACATTCTAAAAGTGATTGATAGAGTCATTCACTCTTTATGGTTTTCTCTTAGTATTATGAACAAGCTCGTACCTACATTCAAATTTCAAACAATGTTTCAAGAACAAGGCTTAAAAACGATTAACTAATAGACTGAGACCCAAGTCTGATCATTTATAATATTTTCAGTTTTGTGTCAGCAGAGTGTCAATGTCATTTTTCGACACATTTGGTCGCAATCAATATAAGCCATTGTTTAGTAGAATACCAAATTAAAGTTGCCTTGAAGATATTGCTACCTAGCAATAAGGCCGCCTGTTGCTTCTTATATTCTTGTTTGTGTCTGTACTTTATATCTGTGTGTGCAATAAAGAATATTTGTATTGTATTGTATTATAAATACCTATCACACTCAAAATTTACCGATTTTATACAGTATTTTAAGCCTAACAATGCCCTTAACAAGCTTTACTAGAGTGATACAAGTAAAAATTTACATTATTACCCTATTTTTAGAAACAATAGGTACCCAAGTATAAAAAAATAACAAAAAAGTTTATATATTTTTTACAAGTTCATTCCTCTTGATATAAAACAAAATGAGTTTTCCACTTTATTTAGCGTTACTAAGGGCCTCCCATATACCGGAGAGGGACTACCTATAAACTGCCACTCAAATAGTATCCAAAGTTGTAAACTATCTAGTCTAGACGAGACGCAGTTAAAGCACAATCGATGGAAACTAGATAGTTCGAGAGCTGGTGAAGGAAAATTACATTTATGACCGACGATCATGGACTACAGAAATGAAGAAGTAATGAAAAAGATTTTCAAGAAATTATTTTAATTGCTTAGAGTTGGAGAGAATGTTCTATTTAGTATTAAATAATTTTTGATTGTGTTATCGTGAGACTAACGAAGAGTTAATAAAAAACTCAACTAATAGAAGATTAATACGATAACAATTTAGTATTTATAAAAATGATGCGATGTGATTGATAACTTCTAGACTAGACCAAAGCAATATACCTAGGTCTTTTTTTCATAAAACTCATTCTAAGTATCTATTATCAGATCTTAATTCAATCAGAATTCCAAATTTTTATTAACAAAAAGGAGAGCTTGTTTAATTTTTTGAAACCACCCAAAAGAGAGCTTTTTACATTTTAAACTTTTTACTTTTTAAGTGCCTATTAACATCTTTTGGTTTATTTTTGATGCTGTAGAGTTAAAAATTTATGTAAAACAAACTACTCGTACTGTGATATTCATGTAAATTACTGTGATAACAAGTTAAGTCAACATGTAATTGTATATAAGTGTCTCGATTAAAAAAAAAGAAGATATATTGCACATAATGTAGGGCCTGTGCCGAAGGTTTCTTGCCGTCTTCTTCCTCTCGGCTATACAGGTAGTGAACCGGCAGTAGTTTTAGATAAAAAAAGGTGACATCAAAAAAGTGTAATGAATTTTTCCTATTTTTGAATAAAACACTTTTCATTTTCATTTTAATTTTCAATCCGCTTATCCCAGCTAGCTTAGCATGGCACTCCGTGACAAGACGTTGTCATGCGTTTGTCACGCTTACGTCTCTGTCTATAGTTTTAAATGTGATAAGGACAGCATACGTGAGATAATTGTCGCGGCACGCCGTGCTAAGCCCCCTGCTGATGAGACAGTTTTTCCAAGTCAGGCTCTCCTACTATAGACACCTTGAACCACTCAGCTAAAATGACGATATCCGTTAAAGTGAGCTTTCATTTGTTTCTGATAAAGGGATCTCTGCACGTATCTCGTGGATCTAGAATAATCTAGATCAATCTAATCTGGATCTATCTGAAAACGGTGTGAGATTCGCAAATCTTTATTTGTATAGAGTTGTATTTTTTATCGTTTTTATAGTGCAAATTGTTGGATTTCTTTTTATCGATGTTTGTTTTGGTTTGGTATTTATTTGATCAGAAATATTTTGAAATTGCTACCTAACAATAAAGAGAGAGAAGAGCAAAAAAAGGAAGGAGTGGCATTAAAATCGGTTTTACGCTTTGAGCACTTTTTCTATAAGTGTTTGAGTTTCTCTATTAAGTAGGTATTTTCTTGAATATCATAGATATAAATACCTAATACTAAAGATGACTACAAACAATTTAATAAAGACTCATTTCTGTACGAAATCTTCAGAAACAATTACAATAGGCAGTTTCAGACTTGTTTCCGATCTAATGAAAGTTGTCAAAGGAAGCTTTGGTTAAGACAGGGAGGTAAACTATTCCAATACAACGGCAAGAGTAATAAGGCTTTCACGCAGTAGCAGTTGAAACGCCAACCGAGGCGCGTATTTATTGGCTAGCTAGCTATAAAGGTTATCTACACACATTCGGGCCGTGTCCGAGACGTGTCCGGGCCGTGGCCCGTCAGGAGGGAAAAAAAATACGTCGTCATGACAACACGTGTGAACGAATCCATAGAAAATATATGGAATGATATTTTCTCCCTGACACGTCCCGGACACGGCCTGGATGTGTGTAGATAGACCATAGCCGTTGCATGTATTGTAAAATAAAAAACATAGTGGTTCGCGAGCCAGCGACGAACGTGACACGAGCGGCTAGCAGCGAGCAGACGATTGTCGGTTTTTGGAGTTATTCGTCATATTTACCCAAGTTATAGGATGGATTACCCAGGATACCCATGTTTTTACCTTGCTTTTTTGCTTTGCTTTAGTGCAAGTTTTTTGGGTGCGAGATGAGGAATAACTCGAATAACTTGCGTAGGTACACACTAGAACCTCGTTACTGTATCTGTTTGGTTACAGTTTTAGTTCGCCAATCAATCTTTTATATTAAATATCGAATCTGTTCAGCGGTTCAAATGCTAATGTGTATCGGCTTTGTAGATATTAGATCGTTATTAGAATTCCCAGGTTTTGTCATTTTGGAAGTAAGGCGTTTTGATTTGAAGAATTCGTGTTTGAAGGTTTGAAAGTTCCGCAACTATGTTTCATCAAAGTCTCAATCAATTTAGTTACAAAACGGAATCTACGAAATTGAAATGTGGAAATTAATATTTTTGAATTATGATTTTCAAAAGTCGATGTTTCATAAAGAAGCTTAGATTAAGTACCCACGCGATTTTTTTATTAGATACCTGTTTCGTTTTCAGCGAACCTACCTTAAAGGTTATTATTTAATTTAAAAGAATAGAACTCTAAAAATAAAAAGTAATGTTCAAATAGGTAGTATACCAATGTTCCAATTTTGAAAAGAAAATAAATGCTCCTTTGATTTGATTTGGAAATATAAAACAAGGATAACAAAATGGAGTAGGGTACCTATACCTATTCTAAATTCAAACACCCAATCAATCTTATTTGAGGTTAGAAAACATTTCTACTTTTTCCTTACTTTTTCCGATGCTTTTCCGCGTCTATAAAAAATAACTTCATTCCAGTAATTTTATTGTCATTGGCAACAATTTTTGGTAGGATTATTTTGGTAGCTTTGGTAGATTCTGTCACTTGTCATGTAGCAATATACATGTTCACCTGTCACTTACACGTATTGGGACATTTCTTTACGGAAACAAAATATTCTTTATTCTTATACGCAATATGATTAACTTATCCTAAAATAATATACTTATATTGGGCATTGATGCCATGGAAAGCCGATGTTTTTGTGAAAAAGTATTATAGGGTTTAAAGTCGTTGTGCATGGGTATTTAATGTTGCCAATTTTGAGAAAAGAGGCGATTTAAGCTGCCTAGTCATTTCCTGTGTTCGTTGTAGTGAATAATAACAAGGTTTTGGAAAGTAGATATATCTTTGATACTATTTTTTATTGATGTCAATCCACCGTTTCTGAAAATTTCTATTAGAAACTCGATAATGATCTAAATGTTACGTCTTTTTGTTTGTATTATATTTTTATAATCTACATACCTACATTTACGGACTGGCAAAAAAGAGTAGAAATGAAAAAGTAGCAACACTGTTAGTGTCATCCCGTAATAGGGATGATGACTACATTAAAAAATTCAAAAAATAATTAGTCCGTCTTTTAGGCTATTAAAAAATATTTAAAACACATTTTTTACCTGATCAAATACATAAATAAATACAAAGATACAGAGCATCAAAGTTACGGAGTGGGGGGTTTTTACGTCACGTTTGAGTAAAAATCGTACTCAAACGTGACGTCACGAGGAACTTTAACCCAGTGTATCTTTGTCATTTTTAGTTTAAGAGAAAAAAGAAAAAATATGTGTCGAATATTTTAAAATAATCTATATGATGGACTAAAAACATTTTTTTAATCATCATGCCTTTTCTTAGATCGATTTGAATGGAACGACGCGACGACGCTTCAGATTTTTTTTTTGGTCAGTCTGTAGCACCTATCAGTATCTTCTTGTATTTTTTATGACAGTAGCATCTAAACTCTATAGATTTAATAAAGCATTAAATTTAAAGACCTTTCTTGCACCCAGCTTTGAAATATTATAATCTCTATCAGTTCAAATACTGTTAAATTTGTCACGATGTCTCTACAAGCTAATCAAAGGGATATACACTTTATGTAGGTACTTATGTGGCAATCCCGCTTAGGAGGTAATATTGAGATAATCAGAATGCCTTTGAGAGATATTAAATCATTAGTGAACAGCAATTAGGTGTACTTAATCAATATTGTATTAATAACTACGTGTAACTATTGGCTAATTAAACTAGTACCTAAGGTGCAGGGGGGTAATTATTTTCTTGGGTGTGGAGCAAGGTGGGAGGGATGCGCGAGAGATTAGATTCTTTTACCAGTATATTTAACAGTTAACTGTCAAAGTCCTATATTGGGACTCTCAACATACAAGGGGTTACGTATGTCGCGTAATTCTGATAATTACTCATAATATCTTCTAAACGCGGCTTTGTTTTTTGCTCTGTCATCATCACTCCACAAACTCACATGAAACTTTAATGTGATAACAAGTTAAGTACCAACATATTATAATTGTATAAGTGTCTCGATAAAAAAAAAAAGATATATTGCACATAACGTAGGGCCCTGTGCCGAAGGTTTATTGCCGTTTTCTTTCTCTCGGCTATACAGGTAGTGAACCGGCAGTAGTTTTAGATCAAAAAAGTGACATCAAAAAAGTGTAATGAATTTTGCCTATTTTTGAATAAAACACTTTTCATTTTTATTTCAATGTGTGATACTGGAGTGAAGAATGAGCCACGTTTGGAAGATATGAGTGATTATCAGAATAACCCGACACACAGAATTACCCCCCTGTTATTACCTCATTTATCTACTAAACTGGTTATCACTAGTTTATTAATTATCTAAAAATAAATAAAAATATACTCACTGTTACTTCAATATTCAGTATTTTTTCCAGTAAAACATCTGTGGACAAAAAAAGTATGATTAGAATGTTATTATTTACAGCCGTCGCTTGTAATTACATTATCCTGAATATTTAAAATAATCTATAGCCTATGTTCCGGAAGAATATAGGATTGTAATGGTGGTGGAAGAATTTTTGTTTGTCTAGTTTTGGAGCCTATTCGCTTAAAACAAAAGAAACAGAATAAATACATCACTCCTCTAAGGGCTGTTTCACCAACTGCAGATAAAATTTATCTGACAGATAAACCTATGTCTATTTCATAAAACATGACGTTTTAGGGTCAGCGCAGACAGAACGGAGCGCAGCGGAGAGAATTTTATTACCGCACTTGAAAATAAACCTTAAAATTTTTACAATTAAGTGCATAAACCGGCAGTCCCGCGCATCCTCGAGGACGCGCGAGCATTTTTTGTCAGGTTCGAGCATTTATGCACTTAATTGTAAAAATTTTAAGGTTTATTTTCAAGTGCGGTAATAAAATCCTCTCCGCTGCGCTCCGTTCTGTCTGCGCTGACCCTTAGTCAGTGACAGGTATAACATATCTGACGGATAAATTTTATCTATACATGGTAACAGACCCTGAATATTGCATAATATTATAGTGTACACTTTGATGTTTATGTAAAAGTAAGAATCAGGTAAGAATACAGGTAAAAGCTTTCTGTTAAGGAAAGATTTTCTGTTTTGTTTTACCTACCTTTACAAAAGATTTCTTTTTTACACACGCTTCCCAAAAAATCATATTTAAGTACCAGAACACACTTTTCACAAAATCCAGCATTCCTCGAAGTCAAAACCCCGCCAGTATGCGAGATTCCAATCCATTTGAATGAATTTTCATCTCGGTATGTAAAATAATTCGTTCCATATGAAAATATTCTTTAATTTGCAAGTATATTGGATTTGGGAACGACCATTGGGGTCTCTGTGACATGACAGCGGCAGGGTTTCTCACCTTGTCAGAAGAGGGGTCCCATTTTAGTTGAGTAGCTCGGATTTTTCTATGTCGGAAAGCAAATTTTTGTGAAGTGTAGGTAAGTACCCTTTTTTTGTAAATATTTGTAGCGTAAGTAGTTTTTTTCCGTGGAAATTATGTTTTTTTCCGCGTGTTGTCGAGCTTAGCAGTTTTTTTACACAAGTTACCTGGTTAGATTTCTTTGTGGATTACACTAGTATACGGGCTAAAACATAAATTCACGACACGACACGACGCGACGCGACACGACGCGACGCGACACGACACGACGCGAAACGACACGACGCGACGCGAAATGACGCGACACGACGCACGACATCATGTCGCGTCGTGTCGTGAGTTTATGTTTTGGCCCTAAGTTTTAAGTCAGTTTTGGTTTTAATCGAACGAATGCTAACATAAAACGGGTCACAACAAATGTAAATGTCTTCATATAAACATAATCTTATTTATTCTTGTCTTCTCATTTGCTTTGCCACAAACCCTGAAAAAATGGAACGAAGATTTAAGACAAGTGACAGAAAACAAGTTGAAAAAAGAACTTAGAGGTATCGTGCATAATGGTATCTACTACACCGAAGCCGCCGGCATACCACCGGGCTAGGCCAGCGGCTTTACGTCATACAAATGGCAACTGTCAAAAAAGCCGGCGGCTTTGTTGTGTAGATACCATAATATTTGAAAAATAAGTAGCAATTTATGAAAAATTTAAACAAAAAAGATTGACCCGCTAATCCGAAATTTCAAAATTGCGAATATAGACTTAAGTCCTTCTTCCTTTAATCCCCAATCAGAAATTGTTGCAATCAAGCATGGGTCGAATGTCGCAGTGATTTTATATGGAAAACGAGGTCTTCTTATAAAGACCCTCCTTTTTATTCTAAAAACGAATTCCTTTATCAATTTCCTAGTCCTCTTTCTTGACACAATTAATGAATTCTCTTATTTTATAGATACTGGCAATTTCGTTGGGTTTATGTGAGAAACCATTTTTTTTTATAAGAAGAACGTTTCATTTTCATAAATTGATTCTAGCTAGAACCTATACAATTTCTTTCAATGAACGTTCTTGAAAACGCGGATAATTTTCTGTAATTGGTTGGTGTTTATTCTCTTTGCTCTCTTTTTAGGCAGCCAATTTCCCTTGACGGCTTATATAAGCAGCTAGCCACTCCTAGTACATTTATACTCGGACATAGGTATACATATAGGTACCTATTTATCCAATCACCACTCTATTTTAAAAACTTGTTTCCATCGAGTAATCCTTACGTTATCGAAATTTACTGAAAGGGTGCCTCATGATATTAACTGCATTTTCTACCAAGCGTCTGGTTTAGGGCTTCCACATACAAACACTACACGACGTCGCATAGTGTAAACCTACGACACATATCGGTAGAACATTATTCAAAAGTTATGGTCTTTATTAAAAAGTTAGTCTTAATAAAATATTATTAAAAAGTTTTAGTGCTTATTAAGAAATTACCGCTAAGTGTCGTAAATTTCCACGACGCGACGTCTTGTCGTGTTTATGTATGGGAACCCTTAGTTTGTAATTCAAACATTTATGTGTAAATGCCCTAAGCTACGCTAAGTGTTCATTAGTGTAGGAAAATACGGCAGGAAAAACCGGAAATAGCCAATAAATTACTAGTAAAGTTATTACTTTCTTATTCTTAGCTAAATTACCTTTCTTAAGTGGTTTCACTTAAGTAAATGCAATGCAGAGTTGGGAGTAAAGTAACTTCGTTCTAAGTTAGGTAAAGTTAGTGCTTACGAGTAAAATAATGTTAAAACTTAAACGCTACCTGTACCTACAGATGATGAATTAGGGTTATTACGCACTTGCCAATTGTGTTTTTCACACTTTGGTCGCTATCAATGTAAGCCATTGTTTAGCAGAATACAAAATCTGTCGAAAAATTACATTAACACTCTGCCGACACACAACTAAAACTATGTATTTTTTAACAGACTTGGGCCCCAGATTTAGTACAATATCACTACTCTCAACTTGTATGAAATATTACAATCTAGGTAACCTAAGTTATTCAAAAAAATCTAGACTAGTCTTAACTTGGGTACGGTCCGACGACAGTGCCTAGTCTTGCATGATATCTGAGTTAGGAACACAAATTTTGAACTAGTCTGTTATGAGATTATAGAAAGTTAACTTTAGTAGGGATGATGACTACATTCAAAAATTCAAAAAGTAATTAGTCCGTCTTTTAGGGTAGGTATTAAAATATTTCAAACAGGTTTTTTTCCAAAAAGGTCACCTTTTCAAATAGATAAAAGGATATTTTCATTTAATTAATCCTACCAAAGAAATAAGGTAAAGGTATTGTTTTCATTGTACATATTATATGTTCTTCATTAAGGTAAAACATGTCTTTCTTTGTATATTTTTCTTTTTGTGAGCTTTGGAAAGCATTGGAATAATATTTAATTGTATAAACTGGGATACGGCCGTTGTGTATTGGACCTCGTTCCCACTTGTCATGGATTTTTATGGTTATAGTGGCAGAACATTTTGTGTGGAGCTATTCACACTTGTCGGGTGATAGCGCGTGTATAAAAATTGTTGTCCGATAAAAAACTGGACCGACATAAAATAAGTTGGAACCTGGTAGTGTCTTATCTTATTTTATTTAGCCTTATCTAGTGTCCCACTGCTGGGCAAAGGCCTCTCTCCTCCTTCTTCACGATTTTCTATCCTGAGCCGCCTCTGCCCAGTCATTTGTGAAGGTGTCCATTTCATCTCAACAAATTTTTACACAGGGTGACATAAAAATAATAATTTTACTTTATGAGAAGGAAAAGCGAATGAAGCGAAAGTGTGTTTGGATGCAAAGCAAAGGGAGAAAATTGGTCTCAGTCTATCCCGATGGGACAGAGACGTGACAGATATGTATGTAAGTATGTTTTAAGTCGATGAGTCTTATATACGTTCATGTTCTCACGCCGTACATTATGAAAATCACATTTTTCTAATGCGGCCTCCCATTAAGGTATTCAATGCGAACTCATTATTTACAAAAACGCTAAAATGTTCGCAAATGTGTAACATAATATAATTTGAATCAAGGAAATATTACAGGAAAACATATAGGGATGTTTCATAAAAACCTCACGTATTTTTTTGCTCAACGTAAGAGGTTTTAAGCGAGTAGTCTCATTAATAAAGAGAGTGTTTTTGGTCCTTTGTAACTGTCGTATCATTTTCTTAGCTACTGTTTTTAACCGCACTACAAAAAAAGGGAGGTTATAAAAACAGGTTAATTTGTTTGAGACTTTTTTTAAATATTTTAATGTGGGTGAGTAGGTAAGTATATTTTGTTGTTTAGAATTAGGAGTACTTTACTTAGGTACTAAAACTGGGTTGCAAATTACTTAGGTATCTACTAAATAGTTACACTGGATTTTGGCTAGTTATACCTTTTTTTGTTACCCTGTATATGTTTTATTCAATATTTTTAAAACAGCCATTTCCATTTCATTCGAGTCACATGCGAATATTTTTTAATATCTCAGATTCTTAGAAGTGTTTGTTCAGAAAATGTTAAGTTTACTTTGCGAAATGAGACGTCTTCTTCGAGATATAATTGAAAAACGAACTCTTAGAGAGGAAAAATACAAACGTTAAAACGTAGCGTAAAAAACGTTATATACTTAGATATATTATATGTATTTTCATGCTTTTCTTTTTTTTTTGACTGGAAATTGAAAAAATACCGTAAAAATATGTTATCCGTATGTTCTGAATTGCCGTCTACCTATAAAAATTTGATATGGGATACGCTGAGTTCGCTCCAAATCATGACGTTGAGTACTATTATGGTTTCTAAGCATTCTTACGCAATAGCAGATAAATATAGGCCCAAGTCTGCTAATTTAATATAGCTTTAGTTGTGTGTCGGCAGACTGTCAATTACATTTTTTGACACATTTTATGTTCTCCTAAACAATAGCTTAGACTGATTGCGTCCAAATGTGTCAAAAAATGACATTGACACATTCATTGTAACTCTGCTGACACACAATTGAGGCTATTTTAAATTAGCAGACTTGGGGGCCTGACATCGAAAATACCAACCGTGATGTTTGATCGACGGTCTTGTTGCGATTTTGTATTAAACGTGCAACATGTTAGGTGATAAATCGTCTGTTTGTACATCGTATGTTTATACATTAGTCTTTCCAAGTTACGTTGGAATAATCTAAGATTTCTTCTTTTTTTTATCAGCCCATATATGTCCCCACCGAGGGGCACGAGCCTACTCTCATACAGAGAGTGATTAGGCCGTAATCCACCACGCTGGCCAAGTGCGGGTTGGCGGATTTCACATACACCTTTGAATTTCTTCTCTGGTGTATGCAGGTTTCCTCACGATGTTTTCCTTCACCGTTAGCAAGTGATAATCGAACGAATTGATCCGTACATGAGAAATAAACTCAGAGGTACGTGCCCGCGCCAGGTTTCGAACCCGCGCCCTCTGAATTCGAGGCAAGCGTTCTACCAAATGGGCTACCACGGCTTCCGATCAGATCTAAGATTTACTAATTATTAATTATTAGCTATTTTGAGTAAACCACAAACAGGAGAGGCATCTAATAAACAATGTTATAGAGGCAAGATTACACTGTCATAGTTTGCGCGTTTACCGCGAAATATGTACGAACCCTTACTTATATACAAGTTAGTTGGTAATGGTTTTGTCTTAAACCATAGACGTTTTATTACTAGATACTAACCCCCTTATAACAAAACGAGTTTTATTGGTAGTCTTAGAACTAATGTTCAGATAAAAATCACGATTCGGCTATAGGCAAAACGTCAAAAAATTACATTAGTCCTAAAACTATAATTAAAACTCGTTTTGTAATAACGGGTAAAGGTTAACTTTATGTGATGCTTTAACCTTTTTCTCATGTATTTAGCTTGAACGAAATTAAATACTGTGTTTACTAACATTTTTTCAAAACTTTAAATAAACCTAACCTTACAATGTTTAATGCTTATTTTTCACAAAAGTATCTTCATCGATCTTTATTTTGACATACAAGTGTCTATTATTCTTGTTTTCAGCCAAGGTACTTATCTCCATTCATTTCATCAAGTATCTATAGCCAACAAGTCGATTCCATCAAACTCTAAAGGCCTTGGGTTTCAATAACTCAAAACCACAAATTCCAACTTAAAGCCTGAGGTTCGCAAACATTTTCCAGTTATTACTCATACCTTTACATAATTCATCGATTTGTCTCTCAGAAAACTGAGTTTGTCGTCGCTGAGTCATTTGTAATTCAAATTTTGTATAGAAATCAATATTTTCCGGAGGTGTTAATTAGCTTGTCTGGAGTTCTGGGATAAGGTAGGAACAGATTTTGAATTCATCATCTATTTTAAAGGAATTTTCTCGTCGGAAACTCCAGGACCCATGTCTGCTAATTATTATATTCACAGTTGTGTGTCAGCAGAGTGTTAATGGCATTTTTTGACACATTTGGTCGCAATCAGTATAAGCATGGTGTAACCCATTGTTTAGAAGAATACCAAAAGTGTCAAAAAAGGACATTAACACTCTGCCGACACACAACAGAGGCTATTTGAAATTAGCAGACTTGGGCCCCACTTCGCTATTCTGTTTTTTATTGACAGTTCTGTTTAAAGGAAATGGTCTCTGGGAAAGTAAAACACATGGGAACATCCTCTGATCTTCTCATACAACACAACGACTAATCCCTTCTTAATTTGGTCTATGTGTACACACATTGTAGGTCGCCCTCTCTTCCTTATAATGAGTAATTTTGAAAGCTATTTAAACGAAAGGAATTATATAACACAATTCTTATTTCACTTTCTTAGTCATATTTTTTTTGAAAAACATGATACTTATCTGAAAATAATGTATCCTATCTTTTATTTTGATATCTGAGTCACAATATTGTTAAGTTTTATTAAAAACTGTTCATTGGTTTTTGCGTGAAAGAGTATCAAAACATACAGTATTGACATTTATTATATGGGTCATTCCATGTAACGGGTGTTACATTTCGTACACTTTTACTTGGGAATTAATTAATGATGCAAAAAGAAAACATATAAGTTTTATGAGCGCAACACCCCCCTTTTAGGCTTATTTTTCAGCATCAGTATTAAAATGAACAGTTACAGACAGCAATAAAATATGTGCGTAACGGGCGTTACACGATTTGGCCTACGCTTTCGTACTTAACCGAAACAAAAGCAAAAGTCTGCGAATTAATTAACTTTACGCTTGTAAAAAATATGTGACAGCGTAGCTTAATAAATTCTTAACATCATAGACCACTCGTATTAAAAGAAAAAGATAAATATATTTTTTTATAGACATTTTAAACTGTAACGGGTGTTACATCTGAACGTAACGGGTGTTACACGTACGAAATTTGACCAATATTTGCAGCAATAAGAGTATTTATATAAAAGTAACAATGAAATAATCATGTCTGCTGCTTATTTTAGCAAGTTCATAGACCACTTATATTAAAAGCAAAATACAAACGTGTTTTTATGGAAATCTAAAACCGAGTGTACGAAATACGAGCATATGAATCAATATCAAAATAACAAAGAAAGAAGAATGTACACTGCTCATTTACATCAGTATTTTTGGAAAAATGCAGGATTAGGCAAAATGCAGATGACGTTTATAAAAAGGACGTCTGATATTTCAATCTGTGATTCTCTTTAGGAACTCAGTCTGTTCATTTCATCGAGAACTTTGGAACATCCCTTAGAACTTATTCTCTCTCTTCTTTTTACTTTCAGAGAGTATTTGCCCCTAAAATATAAAAATATTTCATTCAAATCAGCTCCATATAAAAATACTGTCAACTGTTGATGACAACAATTTTATTGATGTGAGACACCAAAAACGTGTCAGTATGGATCCCCAAATGTTTAAACCTTCAAAAACTAACAAAATAAGCGCAATTACGTTTTCATTAGTTCTTTTTATAACACATTATAGTTCGGTGGCACACGTTGCGTAACGGGTGTTACATACCATTATCTGCAAAAATTTCACATATATATTAGCCTACCTTCATAAAAATAGCAAATATCAGAAGTTATCAGTCATAGCCTTACTTTCTTAAATGGATTTTAGAATGTGTGCAATAATTTAGTCACCAAACAAGAAAATGTCCTTTTTTTGTAACGGGTGTTACAAGTAGGAGGCATAACTTAAATGTTAAATAAATGGAACTAATCATTGAACTTACTAAGTAATATTTGACGCTTATGTTGCTGAAAACTTATATTTTCGAATGGTGTGACGCGTAATGCCAATCGGGCTGTAGTTTTCTTTTTGCAGCTCTGCCAAATTTGATTAAAATTGAACAAGTATCAATCGTTCGTAGTAAGCGAACTTAGATATGTTATAAAATTATAAATTCAAAACTTATTGAAAAAATAATACTGTTTCGTTAAAATATGGGGTTTTAAGATTACCCTAACACACATTTTAAATAAAAATCAGTAATTTTAAAAAATATGTTGTGGTAGCGTTTTTCATGGAATGACCCATATGAGCATTGGTATATTTATCACTACGTATATCACTCACTACCTATGTATAAAATGTGTTACCATAAAAACAATGCCCTCCATCCATAAAACACTTGACTCCACTCTCACATAATATGATAACTAGGCTGCCGATAAAACTACGAATATGATATCGTAAAACATATTTTAACGATCGCTCGTTCTGACATCGCGTTTCAGACTTCGGTTCCGAAGTCAGCGGGCATTCTATTGATGATATTTGTTAAAACCTTCTGTAACATAATATGTGGTGATCTAGTCGTGTCGGATAGGTATTTTTTTTAAAACAAGCTTGTTTTATTGTCTTCGGGCTTACATCCGTCGTCTTCTTATAGGTCTTTGAAGACAGACGTCTTAATTACCTAGACGTGTAGCGCCAAGTACGGAAGACTCGACCAAAGCGCTCGTATACCTACACCTATAATTCCGCTGGCCAACTCTACTGTGGCTCGTGCTACCGGACCTTTAAGTCAAAGTTTGGTTTTGCGAGTCACAGTAAAGCGCGCCGCCCTACCAACCCAGACTAAACATTTCAGGAGTCGACGTCACCGGCTACGGTGTGGAAAACTTTCCCTTGCTTACTCAACATCTCAGCTCATTCCGATGTGCAATCGTGACAATTAGATTATAGTACCTACATAGGTCATTAGCATATAATAAAAAATACTGCTGCCCGTCTTAACCGCTCTCCGCTAAGTTAAAACCGCAGCCTTAAGGCTATAAAGTAGAGTTTATAAGCTGCATAACTCGCGGTCAGTTTATGCAGCAAACGAGTATGTGAACTTTATGCTCTAGTGGGGAAAAGGGTACCCTTAAATGCATAAATATAAGTAATACATTTGTTAACAACTATTTCGATCTTGATGGTATTGACGATATTGATGTACCTAACATAACCTTAAATTGAATAACTTAACCTTTTTATTTAAAAATAACCCGACTGCGTTTAAAAACGTACTTTTTTATTTTGATATACCCAGTGTCACTCTCACTGTAAATACGAATCTAACGACACCTCTCAAGCTAAAATCCATCAAGCCGTTCAGGCTGTAGAGCGTGCTAAAGAATTATACAAAGATAAAATTATACATACTCTCGATATACTCTCATAAAACATAAGCCTCCTTTCATGCGCAGTCGGGTAAAAAGATTATTGACGAGAAGCGACCTTCTCGTAAAATTAATAAATCAATTATAAATAAATAAATACCATGTAGGTATATTGTAAATACCTACAATCCTAACGTGTTTATTTTTAATAAATTATCTCACATTAAAAGCAATCTCAAGCTTGCATATTTAATTAAGAATTTACATAAATGCGACTGTCTACAAAACAAGAGTTTCGTGTGTGATAACGCTTCATAAAATTTGCATTTTAAGGATTACTGAGTGAAAGCTGTTTACATGTAAACAAATCGAGAATTAAGTGATTGTTGTGATAGTAAATTACGAAAATAAGTACCTAGATAACTTTGAGTTGATTGTAGGTACCTACCTATATACTTATACGTTTTTATAGCTTAAAATATGCTTCTATCTTTAACCTTTTGCACGCCAGCCATTTTTGACGTTGATACACGCCCGACGCCGCCGAGCCTAGTATTATATCAATTATATTATATCAATTAACACAGGCGGTAGGGCATCTTATATAAAACAAAATTATTGTTATAAAAATGGCCAAATTTAGACGACTTAAGGCCAGCGGCGTCTCAGCCACGCGAACAATTTGCGACTAAAGTGGTAATTGGCGTCCAAAGGGTTAAGGACTTTTCAGTAGGTAGATACTTCTTTCTTAGGCGATTCCTAGAGTTGGAAAAACTATACCTTACTCTTCTACGATATTTTCCAAGACCTGTTTTGTGTAATTATTTATATTAGATGTGTATTTATATAGAAATCTATAAAACAATATATAATGTAGTAATTACCACTTCGCTTGACATTGGCAGACTCCATACTGGTAGTTTCTTTTTACCCGACTACGGCAAAGCCAAAAGGAAGGGTAATGTTTTTGGCAGTCTATGTATGTATGTATGTTTGTATGTATGTATGTTTGTATGTATGTATGTTTGTATGTATGTATGTTTGTATGTATGTATGTATGTTCCACCGTAGCGTCTAAACTACTGAACCGATTTTAATGAATGAGGTGTCAAAAGATTCGTAATAATACGGCGGGTGACATAGGATACCTAGTTTTGTAATAAATTCAATACTTTGCCCACTAGTGGGCAAGAAGTCACGATGAAAAAAATAAAAGTTTGCAAATGGTGTTGTGTGGGATATCAAAATCAAGAGCTCAGCGAGTACATTCCAAAAATATATAATGTCACTAGGTATTGCGCACGGATTTGCTTATAAACTAGTGGACAAGAATACGCTGCGAAAAATATTAAATTTTGTAAAGTATAATGTGTGGGGTATCAAATGAAAGGGCTCAGTGAGTACATTCCAAATATAATATATACCACTAGGTTTAGCACGCGGTTTTACTTGTAAACATGTGTTTTAACATCTTGTCTTTTCTATCTAAATCACTTCGAAATTACTGATTACTTACCTACAGCTTGCCAAATCAGGCCTTTTCAGAATTATGTTGACTGTTTTGACTAGTTTTAAGCTAAATTACCTACAACTTTTACTACTGAACCAACTTTGTTGGCATCCAAAAATTTTCGGTCCCTCAATAGGTACATTTTGTACGCGTAACTTGTACAAAAAAGCAAACATTTTTGGACGCTGACAAAGTTATCCCATATTCAAAGTTGTTTATTATCATGAGTTCAAGTAGTGATGTCAATTTGTAAACCGTGTCTTAAAAGGGAAGTTTGAAATAAAATAAAAGAATTTATGAACTCACACTAATACTATGAACAAAGTAGTAAGTGTGTCGGGGTGTTTGGGGGGCACAGCCCTCTGCCAAAATAGAATAAAACACTTTTTGAACTCTACTGTGGACAAAGTAGATTCTGTGTGGGGTGGGGGGTGTGGGGGGCGTGGCCCCTAGCCAAAATAAAATGAAACACTTATTGAACTCTACTGTGGACAAAGTAGATCCTATATGGGGAGTTTGGGGGGCGTAGCCCACCGTCAACATAAAACAAAACACTTCTTGAAGTCTTCTGTGAACAAAGCGGGCAGTGTGTAGGGGGTTTGGGGGGCGCAGCCCTCAGCCAAAATTAAACAAAATACTTCTTGAACATTACTGTGAACAAAGTAGATTCTGTGTGGGGGGTTTGGAGGGCGTAGCCCCCCACCAAAGTAAAACAAAATACTTCTAGAAGTGGACAAAGTAGTCCCTGTATGGGGGGTTTGAGGGGCGTAGCCCCTGTCAACATAAAACAAAACACTTCTTGAACTCTTCTGTGAACAAAGCTGGCATCGTGTAGGGGTTTGGGGGGCGCAGCCCGCCGCCAAAATTAAACAAAATACTTCTAGAAGTGGACAAAGTAGTCCCTGTGAGGGGGGTTACATCAACATAAAACAAAACACTTCTTGAACTCTTCTGTGAACAAAGCGGGAATCGTGTAGGGGGTTGGGGGCGCAGCCCCCCGCCAAAATAAAACAAAATACTTTTAGAAGTGGACAAAGAAGTCTCTGTGAGGGGGGCTTAGGGGGCATAGCCCCCCGTCAACATAAAACAAAGCACTTCTCGAACTCTTCTGTGAACAAAGCGGGCATTGTGTAGGGGGTTTGGGGGGCGCAGCCCCCCTTCAACATACAACAAAACACTTCTTGAACATTACTGTGGACAAAGAAAATCCTGTGTGGGGGGTTTGGGGGGCGTAGCCCCCTGCCAAAGTAAAACAAAATACTTCTAGAAGTGGACAAAGTAGTCTCTGTGCGGGGGGTTTGGGGGGCGTAGCCCCCCGTCAACATAAAACAAAACACTTCTTGAACTCTTCTGTGAACAAAGCGGGCATTGTGTAGGGGGTTTGGGGGGTGCAGACCCCCGCCAAAATAAAATAAAAATACTTCTTGAACATTACTGTAGACAAAGTAGACTCTGCGTAGGGGGGTGTGGGGGGCGCAGCCCCCCGCTCAATAAAGAAAGAAATATCTTAAACATACACTCGCATATTAGACAAAGTTATCAGTATGTTGGGGGGCTTTAGGGGCGCAGCGCTCGCTGAAATAAAATAAAAGGCATCTTTAATCCACACGCATACATAAAGAGAGCTATCTAAAACGAATTATACAATACGCTGCTTACTACGGACAAGGATTGCGTTGAGTGAAGTTTTTTAGTGTTATGTATGCTTTAAAGAAATTTGCAATATTTTAGGATTGCTACCCTATATTAACACGTTGCATTCTGTCCATCTCAAAAAGTAACTGAGGTGTAGATGACTCTCTAACAAATGTACGAGAAATCGCGGATGACCGCTAATACAATATGTTTAGATGAAAAGACAGATTGGAAATGTAACATGGAGTTTGAACAGTTGTCATATAATTAAATGTGTTTGTAGAGTTCTGTAGTAGGTATTTACGTAGTTATCACTGGTTTAACTAAAAAGTGTGAAATAAAAAATAAGTTCTAAAAACTAAAACCCGCCTACGGTAAACTTGCGATCTTAAAAGTAAGAAACAAGAAATAAATCTTGTCTTCTTAACTACCCCATAAATGCACAGACGTAGCGATTTTCAGAGGATAGCCGTGGTCGTATGCCTCCATATATAATTGGTTGCCTGCAAGCAATTGATACTTACATTACACAGGTAGGTCATACAGTATCCGACATTGCACGGTAATTAAGATCAAGGCACAGAGGCATACGACCACGGCTATCCTCTGAAAATCGCTACGTCTGTGCATTTATGGGGTAGTTAAGAAGACAAGATTTATTTCTTGTTTCTTACTTTTAAGATCGCAAGTTTACCGTAGGCGGGTTTTAGTTTTTAGAACTTATTTTTTTTGAAAAGAAAGATATTTTCCTCTCAAAATATTGTAATGACAATAGTACAAATACAACAACCAACCTTTCCAATAGAAACTTATAGAACTCTAAAAACAAGTGAAAATGTCGTAGTGTGAGTATGACGTGTCAACTGTCGACCAATCAAAACGCGACATGACGTTTTTAATTTCCTTTCTGCACTTAATGTGCACTTGGTGTAGTGCTGTAGGGTTTTGAAGTTCTATAATGGTTTTGGAGAGGTTTGGAAGCTATTTCTAGAAGGCCATCTTGTATTTTTAGGCTTCTAAATTCATAAAAAGTTGATTAATGCTTGATCTCTAGCAGTATCTGTCAGTAGAGTAGGTAGTCTACTATAGACTTAAGCTTCTCCAGTAGATTAGAGAGACTGTACTTAGTAGCGGATTTTGATTAGGTATCATAAAACGAATATTAAGTGAAATCAATAAGGGCGTTTCTGCACTTGCGGTTGCTGCAAATAATAGTCCTAAATGAAACTGCGCGTTTTCATAAGAAATACCTACATTGAAATTATTCACGCGGTTGAACCGCTAAGAAAACCATACACAAGGTCGCGAGCAAAACCTATCAAAACCGGAACTTTTCATCATCATCATCATATTTAAGAGTTAGACTCTTGTCGGTGGAGTGTTCGCCATTTAGGCCTATCCTCTGCCAGTGCCTTGACCTCTATCTTTCTTCTTTTATCAATTTTTATAATTTTAAATTTTTGAATATGTTGCACTCACACATAAAAATCCGCGTTCAAAAATAAATCCACCACAAAAAATAATACTCACAGTGAATAAAGGACTTTTCACGCGAACAACAATAGCAACACCGTCCTAAAAGCATACCATACATCCACATTGTACTCGACAGCAGAGTACATCAGTGTTGCCAGTGCATAAGCATAACTTACCAACCAACTGCCAGAAATGAATACGAGATATGAAAATAAGAACTGAGTTCTATTCATTTGTCTTTGTTATGACAAAGTTTTTGATTGAATATTATTTTAATATATTGTGTTTGGTGCTAGTGGAGGGGAATGGTCTCTGTCTGCCACGATGGGAAGACATGTACCTACCTAAATATGTATGTATATGTATAGTTTAAATGTTATCAAATAAGCTTGGAAAATAATATTAATGCTTTAAACAAATCTGTTTTGTATCAGCATTATTATTGCAACCTATATCTGCCCACTGCTGAGCCATAAACTACTAAATAGTTACTAAGCTGAGCATAGGGTGCGACCGGTTTATTGTCAACTTTTGTATATGTTTTGTATTAAGATAATAACATATAGTCACTCCCTTTTTTTCAACAGTTAAAGCATAAAGACTCCTGTCCATATCCTATCCTACGATATCCTACGATCCAAGCATTAACAACTCTGCCATCATCAGTGAAAATGCATCCGTACAAAATCAATTTACAGAAACACATCAAAATTGCTGTAAAATAATTTTAAATCTCCATTTAAAAACTACGAGTAAGTAAGTACTTTCAACACAAAAGTAATAAAAAGCAATTTAAATAGAAGAAAAGAACATTTCCAAAATGCATAACCTCAAAAGTCGGTCAAGTGGCAGTCAGTCCCCAGCGAAGAGAGTTCCGTATGTATTATGTTACTTGTGGGAATTCAAAGACTTGGAATTTTGTTAAAAGGTTTTCCTCTAACCTACTTAAATATTTTTTGAAGAATTTGTTTTGTATAAGTACAGATTGCGTGAAAACGCTTGATGTTAGAGTGTTAAATGTTTGTAAAATAGATTTTTATGGACCAATTTTGATTGGCAGCTAATTTGCCATGTCTTATCATGGTAAAATTAAATTTAGCATCATATTAACGACGTTTGTGCCGATCGATGTGGAGATGTTTACTACTACTTCACGCTAAAATCTCTGAACAGGTTTTAATAAATCTAAACAATATTGTAGCTTACACATCAGAATAACATATAGGCTCTATAAGTTTAAGAAATTGTGTAAGTTTTTTAGTTTAAGTTTTAAGAAGATGTAGGTACTGTTTAGAAAATAAATGCGTACGAACTCGCGGGTGGCCGCTAGTTCATATTTCGACATACTAGACTCAAGAAAAACAAAAGAAATGATATTTAAAAACTAAACACGGTCACCACATATAAACCCCTTAACCCACAATCAATGAAAACAATTGCCGATCGAGATCTATTCCTTACCCCATGACGTCACTGAATGACGTCATCGGGGCGACAATTGGACGCGCCTTGCGACTATACACTACAAATTAGAGTGTATAGTACTTCAAAGTGTCATTCCGTAGCTTTATTGCTTAGTGCCAATGTGTAATGAAATGTGGGAGTGGTGGTGTATTCTAGGTTTGCGTTATGTGTTTGTGGTGGTGTATGGTTAATTTTTAAGAGACTGGCCAATTAGCCATCTCTTCTCGTTTTTGTCTGTTACAACCAGGTGCAGAAAAGATCAAGCAAGCTAATGCTCTTACACCTATTAGCTGTCAGTGTCATTGCCAAAATCAGAAAAAGATTGGCATGATGTTTACTGTCAAAATTAAGGTATAACCTGGGCCAATGATTTTTTATAGGTATAGATATGTTACCTTTATAGTGATTGGCGTTTTAAATCTGTGCCGAACAATGATTACAATGACATTAATGATAGCACTTCCAATCATACTCCAAATGTCTTCAAACTAACTGAGACTAGCTACAAGTTGTCTTAAATAGGTCTATTTATAGTCTTCAAAATGTGCGCGCATATAACATATCTATACAATATAATATCATTGACCTGGGCCCTATTTAATAAACGTTACAACCCGACAATTTTGTAAATAATTTACTTATTTGTAAAGTTTTAAGACAAATATTGTCACAATTAAGTAAAAAAACTACAAGTGAGAAGGAAATCTTTACTAAACCGAATAATGTTAAATTGTAGCTACAATTTAACAATTTTGTAAGTTTTCCATTATGGTAAATCTTTAAATGTGTGGAGAAGCATGGAAGAGGCTTTTGTCGAGCTGTGGGACAATAAAGGCAAAAAAAAAAATCTTTATTTAACAGAAACTTGTAGTTTTGTGGCCTATAAATTACAATTTACAATTTGTAACATTTATATAACCCTATTTAATAAATGTGGGCCCTGCCCAGGTATAACCGTTAGTAACTATTAAGTAATCTGTGGTACTATAGCACAACTTTTAAAATGTACACCTGTCAACGTCATAATTTTCAAATTACAGTGCATGCAACGGTTACGGTTACAGCAAGGTAATGAGTATGCGCCTTTACCAGGTAGGCAAACTTATACCAGAGGAGTTACAGCCAATTCTGTGCCAAAACCAATTCTATAGAGATCAGGGCAATCTGCGCCAGGCTTGTTTATAGCGCCCAAGTGTATGTGCCAATACGGGCCAACATTCACAACACAAAAGTTTAAATTAAGAAGGCGTGGTCATGTACACTGGCCGCAATTGGATGGCTTCCAAATTGTCTATGACATTATACTTCTTTAAGGAGGTTTTAGGGATGAAGCTGGTTTTCAGAGCTGATTTTCAGTTGTAAAACACAATTTCGAAGTATACGTACCTTACCTATACAGGTGAATTTTAATAAGTGTACAATAGAAAAGGATAAGCAAGTACTCGTGACAAACAACTTTTACTATGGGACCAAGTTCGATGTCATTAAAAAAATGTTTTTCTACATTTCACATTATGAGCTGGAGTATTCTGTATTGGGAGTACGAAAATTTTTGCATGATTTTGAACTTCTGCCAAGTACTAAATAAAACTTACTATATAGGTACCGTCAAAATACCCGCACCGCAACCCATAGGTAATAAGTTAGTTTAAAAAATCAACGCGCTGATTGTCAGCGCTCTACACAAAAGCAACCTAAACGAAGTTTTAATATTTGGCCTCATGCCCGACTGAGTTCATAGGCTCAGCGTTTATTTCGTTAAAAAAGGAATAAGTCGACCGTTTTATTCGTCGTTAGCTTCAGACTGTATGTTGACAGCCTTTAAGTTAGGTCTAAGTTTGACTGTCTCACTCAAATCCATTTTTTTACAGTTGCGTGTACGCTAAACTAATGAAATTTTACCGTGTGGTCGCGGCTACAAGCAGTCGGGTCTCAACTGCTTGAAGCAGTCCATGTATGGCCACTCCTAAGTAAATAAGTACTGGGTGTAACAGAAAGAGGGTATAATGCCGAAACACAGCGATAGTCCTCGAAAAAAATATTTTGCCTCTCCATACAAAATGTCCGATCACCCTGATCGAGTAAGTAGGTATTGGTGATCCAAAATTTTTTTTGCGGTGTATTATGACCCATGTTCCTTGGGGATAGTTGTTCAGTTTCATGAGGCCTATCGCTGTGTGTTTGGCAATATACCCCCTTTCTGTTACACCCTGTATAATAGCACTTTATATATGAAACGAATCTTTAAATGTATACGATATTGAATCCTACATAAGAATAAAAGTATGTAAAACAACCTGTAGTGAACTGTAATATGTACAAAAGAGCATTCAATTCTGTTTTACTGTTTTTCATCGCAATATTAATTAAAACTTTACACATACGAATAGTTTAAATTATCCAGATTCCGTGCTTAAAATGTGGATAATTTTCGAATATTTAAATGAATTCCCAATAACTTTTCGTTAAAGTATTTATTTTGTACATTTAAATCACGTATGGAATTCTCTGTTTAATATAATTTTAAGTTATAATTGTTTTAATAATCATTACAGTTCGAATATAGGTGTTAAATGTGGTTAAATAAGTGTTTATTGATTTTACGAATAAAATTACTTCACAAATATTTTTATTAAATGTTACATTTTCATCTAAGCGGCATAGAAATTGGAATTTATTATCTATAACTAAAAATGTAATACTTTAGCGTGCACGTAGGAATAATACATAGGCTTATGTTATTTTTAGATATTTTGTGCAAGTTTTCCAATAAATAAAGTGACTTTAAATTAGTGAACGATAGAAAAGGATATGCATGTACACGTGATAACAAACAACTTTTACTATGGGACCAAGTTCGAAATCATATAAAACAAATTGTTCCCCCATACTATCAGCTGATGCATTTTGTATGGGGAGTAAAATTTTTTTTAATGATTTCGAGCTTGGCCCCATATTAAAAGTTGTTTGTTATCACGAGTGCATGCATATCCTTTTCTATCGTTCACTAATTAAAAGTCACATATGACAATAAATGCGTGCGAAGTCGCGGGCAGTCTCTAGATACAATATAAGTTTTTCCTCCTTCAGGTAGCAAGAAATAATGAACTATTTATAAGATATGATGCCTGAATGTTATTTGATTACTCACTCATGCATAGTTAAGTCCCACATATCTTCTTCTAGCTAGTCATTAATATTATATTATAGGTACTGTCGTTTGCGATTTAGTAAATATTTATCGTCATTTTTTTGGCAAACCTACGGCTGTTATTTACATTCTATCTATATCTCTGGTTTTGATCTAATTAGTTATCTGTCTTAGAAGTTTTCGTCACTATAAACCTACCGCTGTCAAAAAATCTCTATGGGATTCTTCTGAAGGATAGATCAAAAGTGGCAGCTACGTGACAGGTCCTTGAATATTGGGACTGGCCGTAAACAATATCTTCAAATATTATAGTCTACTAGAGGACGCCCGCGAGTTCATTTGCATTTATAGACAAATCTTGAAGAATGTATAATAGGCTATTTGACAACATTTGGAAAATAATTTTAAATTAATGTTTATATGATAATAATTACCCTACATTGATATTTCCGAAATATTTAATGTTTTAATGATGAAAAATCAATGTTGAAATTAAAATTTAATAAAACCCGCGAATAACACTGTTTCTGTAATGGCGCTGGTCACATGTCACGCGTGACGTCACATGCGAGTAAACAAACACGAAAAACACTAACGAAGCGCACTATTATGACAGCTGTTTACTAGCGTGTGACGTCACCAGAATGTCAACAAATAACAGGCCGTTCGTGTTCCAGGTAAAAATTTAAAAAATATTACAATTTGTTTATTTTATTTTGTTAAAAATAAACATGTTTTACATCAAAATAAAGTGAAATATATTTCTTTATAATATAATCTTTTAGGATGGCTACATTTTGTTGTATATTTTGAATATAGTCAAATACCCTATTATTATGATATCTTTGTATGAAAGAGTTACAAACATCCTCATAACCATCGGTACAAACTGATGGTATATGATATTTATAATCTTAGTAGGAAGTAGGATGCAATGTCTAAGCTATTAAGGCCCAATTGCGCAACCCAGAGTTAACACACTAAACCCGGAATTAGCTGCTAACACAGGGTTAAATCAATACAAATTATTTATTTAACCCTGTGTAAGCATCTAACTCCCGCTTTATTTGGCTGCGCAAGTGGGCCTCAGTAATATTGTAAGTAAAGTTTCGTTAATACATTTTTCAGTAGTATCTTTATTATCGTATCCTACTAATATTATAAAAGTCAATGTTTGTGCCGATGGGTAGATGTCATCTGTTACTCTTTCACGCAAAAACTACTAAATAGATTTTAATGGAACTCAGAAATATTGTAGCTTGCACATCAGAATAACACATAGGCTATTTTATTTTCGATATCATGATTTTTTTGTAAGATATGACGATAAACGCGTACGAAGTCGCGGGAAGCCTCTAGTAGTTATACAGGGTGTAGCAGAAAGGGGTATAACGCCAAAACACAGCGATAGTCCTCATGAAACTGAACAACTATCCCCAAGGAACATGGGTCATAACACACCGCAAAAAAATTTTTGGATCACCAATACTTACTCGATCAGGGTGATCGGAATCGGACATTTTGTATGGGGACACAAAATATTTTTTTCGAGGACTATTGCTGTGTTTCGGCATTATACCCTCTTTCTGTTACACCCAGTACTTATTTACTTAGGAGTGGCCATACATGGACTGCTTCAAGCAGTTGAGATCCGACTGCTTGTAGCCGCGACCACACGGTAAAATTTCATTAGTTTAGCGTACTTACTCGATCAGTTGATCGGATATTTTGTATGGGGAGGCGAATTTTTTTTTCGAGTTACGACCCATGTTTCTTGGGGAAAAGTTTCACGAGGACTATTGCTGTGTTTCGGCATTATACTCCCTTTCTGTTACACCCTGTATATGACCTACTAAGGACACTTTCTTATCCCTACTACCCCAGTGTCAAGAATAGGGTGAAGCCAATATCATCCTTTGTGACGGATTCGGTACGTTGACACTATCCAACGATATGGGCAATATAAATTCCCAATTTTACGGGAAAGTGTCTCACCTTCCTTTATGTCGTTTCATTCGCACTCCAAGGGCGGATTTATAAAGAATGTCTTTGGTAGGGGGTGCATGATTTCAGTGAATTGTGGGTATTTTTTTTTATAGGTAATTATAAAATAGAATTTGATATGATATTTAAATAAAAAAACAAATTATAGGAAGGCTTAGTTTAAAGAAACTCATTTAAGTAATAGAGATTTTAGCGGTCTTAGAGTAAGTTGATATCCATCTTGTGTGTGAATGATTTTTGACCTGTTAGGCCCCACCGATATTCAGAAAAACCAAAATAATCATTAAAAAATCTTTCTGCACTTAAATAATTCAGTCATATTTGTAAAAAAAAAACTAATAACAGCATAAGTAAGAAAACATTGGTAACAAAAATGACCAAAAAATGTACCAACATGGCGACATAAATCTTTACCAATGTCGGTATTCTAGCTCCGACAAAAATTGCCCTTTTATTGCTATAAGTTTTCCTGCAACATAACTCTTTTGGGAGATTTATATCCTGCCCTTTTTCCACAATTCACCGCGACATTGGATAATTTGTGAAATTGACGCGAAATCGGGGTTTTCTATAGTTAACTGCGAAATTTAGTTTTAGTTTTGAGAGTATAGAATTTTAGATTCTTATTATTTTTTATAGAGAGAGGATCTGGATGCATTTTTTACGGGAATGCCGGTCGCTTCCGGGACCGTGTTAAATGGAAAGTCACGGGGGAGGTCTTTGCCCAGCAGTGGAATCTTAATGGCTAACAAAAAAAAACTTCTTATTGTCTATACTGCAGTAACTTAACAGTACATTATAAATGTGTAAGTAGAAATGTTAAGGTATAAATAAACCCTTATGTATGTACCTAAATATACTTTTACACCTTGTTCTGTACCTACTAGTATTGTAATAAAATAACTCTGAACCTCGACAGTAAGACCCAGAACACACAGGGAAACGCAACTGCAACTGCTAGTTACTTTTAAGTTGCATCTAAGTTTCTGCTGTAGACTCCTTTAGAAAACCACACACGATGCAACTAATCAGAAACGTTTCAAACTAGTTGCGTCGTATGTGGTTTTCTAAAGGAGTCTACAGCAGAAACTTAGATGCAACTTAAAAGTACTTAACTAGCATTTGCAGTTGCGTTCCCCGTGTGTTCTAGGCCTTAGATGTTGGTTATAGTAAATATTTGACAACCTATTTACCATAAAATCTACAAAATTACAATTTTGCGTAACTTTAAAAGTTTTTCTCCCACTCTATTTATTATTAACACTTTATAAATAAATTTAAAATAACCTTCGACACCTACTTTATTGATTTTCCATTGAACTTCGCCATTTTGGGTATCAAAAACGGCAACCACTTAATAAATAATTGATTTCACCTTTAAAAACTTTCGTTTTACTTTAAAACCCACTGACCTTTAAGCTTTTAAATTAATCCGGCAAGGAAATTAAATCTGTAACAAAATTAACATTTTGTTAGTAAATATTCAAAATTGATAAAATAAATATACTTATATAAAATTAAATTTTATTGTAAACCAATATTATTTTACTGTACGAGTACGTTGTTGGTAGTCTAGGTATGAAACGAAACTTTTTTTTTTTCACAAGATAAGGAAAAAATATATACCTACATATAGTTGCGACTCGCGTCACAGCTAAAATTGCACACCAGAAAATTTTGGCATGGCATGGAAATAAGTTTATGTTCTATTTTGCAGTAGGATAACATCCGTCACTCCTATCCAAATAGAATAAATTCTCAGTATTTTATTTATTTATTTAACAGTTTATTGTAAGATGACAGTAGGTACATAGAGACAGAAAAAAAGAAAACTTATGCAAAAGGTACAGCATATTTCTAAAAGAAATTTCTTCCTGCAGATCCCACAGAGAGAGAAGAGAAGAGATTATATAAACTTTTTTTCTTAATTTTTTTAAACTGTTTTGCGCGAACTACTGAAACCATAGACGAGCCACAATCAAGGTATCTATTTCCATCGAGGTTATACGAGACGAGCTGACCAATCAGACGAGGCACGAGGCACGAAGCTCGAGGCAGATCATTATAATCCCTGACGGACGTCTAGTGATTTATAGGTTAAGTAGAGTTAACATGAAATTATGAGTTTTAGGGATTTATGTTGTCTTAAAAATATTTGAAGATGACATGTACTGATGTTAGTTTATTTTAGTAGTTATAAGTATTGACTTATGTACTTGTATTATTCTTTCGTTTGATTCATTTTTTATTCATTTTTTGAGACAAGATACTTCACAAAACAATGATCAGCATAAAAAAGGAAATTTTTCCTTGGACCCTTTTTCCATTATGAGACCAAAAATACTGGCCATTTATTCTTAATATGAAAGTGGCCATCCTACCCTAACTCAGTAAACTAAGTGACTTGCATCCTACAAAGTGTCCATAAATTACATTAAACTATTCCGGTAAGATTATCACGTCCGACATTTGTCAACATGTGCTTTGTTGGCCTATTTCGGGTGACCATGCTTTTTTTGTGTTTACGGGATATTTTCTGGATAGAATTATGTTTTGTGGATAAAACTGATTTTGACATTTATGAGATCGGTAAATGGCAACTACTATTCTGGATACTGCCAATTTCAAGTGAAGTAATGCTTCTTCTTCTTTATCAGCTCATATATGTCCCCACCGAGGGGCACGAGCCTACTCTCATACAGAGAGTGATTAGGCCGTAATCCACCACGCTGGCCAAGTGCGGGTTGGCGGATTTCACATACACCTTCGAATTTCTTCTCTGGTGTATGCAGGTTTCCTCACGATGTTTTCCTTCACAAATAATGCTTACTATAATTAACTTACTATATATAAACTGAACAACTTTCCCCAAGGAACAGGGGTCGTAACTCGAAAAAAAAATTTGGATCACCCATACTTACTCGATCAGCTGATCGGACATTTTGTATGGGGAGGCGAATTTTTTTTTTCAAATTACGACCCATGTTCCTTGGGGAAAGTTGTTCAGTTTCATGAGGACTATCGCTGTGTTTCGGCATTACACCCCCTTTCTGTTACACCCTGTATACTTTACTAGATAGAGGTAATGTTATAGAAACAAACACCCGGACTTAAAAATTTAGAGTTAAAACTAACATCTCTGTACATTATAATAATATTTGTCTCTACTAGGAATCAAACCCACAACCTGCAGCAAGGCAAGCAAGGTCACTACCAAGCTATGTTTATTTAAAAGTCAACAGATTATTGAAATAATTATACTCTACCTTCATTTAGATTCCGACATCTAAATGACAACGGGACTGAAATCACTAACAAATTCAAAGGTCTGCTTCTACATATATTCACATTTAAGAACAACGAGTTTGTAATCACTAGAGGTGAACATGAGGACATGCTAAAGAGACTTATAAATTTACCTCTACTTGTTACAGGGGTAAATCTAAATCACAAGATTTATTAAATAACAGATACGTTCAGCCTGTCACTGATGGACAAAGGCCTTTCCTTTTAGCTTTCCAACCAGTTCTGCTATGAGCCAAGGTTTGCCGTTCTTCATTGAATAAGTCGATTTCGTCTCGCCATCTTCGCCTTTGTCTCCTGAGACAATTTTATTGTAAGTGCGAAAGTGTTGTGAAAATTTTTCATTTCCAACACCGTTCTTTTCATCCATTTTTATACGATATTGTAGCTTTACGAGTTAGAAAATACTAGAGTATCTACCTACGTATAGCAGAAGCAGAGAAATAAAATAAACCAATGGCATCTACACACCAAAGCCGCCGGCTTTTTTGACAGCTGACATTCGTATGACGTAAAGCCGCCGGCCTAGCCCGTAAGCATGCCGGCGGCTTTGGTGTGTAGACAGCATAAACTTTTCCTCACAGAACATATTATGATGATAAAATAGAATATTCAACATTGCATCTCTACAATTTCCTTGCTCAATGCCTTAGCCTAACCTTGTTCGACCGCGTATATTTGTGTTGGTTTGATTTAGCAGAACTCGTGTATATGTAAACGAGGTAAAAATATATTTTATAGCCCGTCAGACGCGGAGTCGGTACGTGTACTTTTTATTCAAGAAATCATGTACATACATTGCCTAAGCTCTGTCAAAAAATATTATTTAGTGGATATTTTACTACTTCTTTTAAAGTTGTTCGGTAATTCAATAAAGTAGTTTTAATTAACTGAGAGTAGGTACCTGCTTATTTAAAAAAAAAGTTCTCTGTGGGAAGTGTTTTTGGATCGTAACAAGTGGGAGAAGTGGTCTCTGCCTACCCAAATAGGAAAGAAGCGTGGCAGATAAATAAGTATTTTAAATCTAAATCCGTCCCCATGTTACAGCAGTAAACAAATAAATTCTCAAAATTTCCCACCTCCCGATTGTTTACGTACAATTGGTAATATTTCCAGGAATCATTTCATTGTGTAAATAACTCCACGTATCCCTTTTCATGTTTTATTTGTTTTCATGGAATAGTTCCTTAAGGGCAACCCCGCACTATGCGATCAGCCGTCCGGCTAACCGTAATCAAAAAGTACGATAAAGTAGTTTTTATCCGCACTGCGATGCGGCCGCGGCTAATACTGCAAGTTAACCGGACGGCTGACCGCATTCCGGCTGGCCGCATAGTGCGGGGGGCGCTAATTCTGGTAACTTAGGGTATTGCGTGTGTCTCAACTACACGGTTAGTGATTAGTAACTATACCAAAGAGTAAAAACGTTGAGCCATGATATCTTTCATACATATTTGCCACGCCTCTCCCTCCCATCGGCGAAGACAGAAACCACTTCTTCCGTCCACTTCTATGATTTAGGCAATTTTCGATAATTTCGATTACCACCATTTGAATTATTGTACTTATGGGTACCTACTGCTTTCCAATAAACGATTAAAAATCTTTGACTTCCGGAAAACAAAAGAAAAACACGTATACAGCGAAGCAATAAAAATACCCCCATTACTATAAAGGACAAATGTCCAAATAGGTTCCGGAACAATGAACTTTATTCTCATTGTTTTACTAAAAAAAAACAAAAGGAGATCGCATTTTTATAGACGCCTGAAAGGAAAATATAAATAAAACGGGAATCGGCGTTTCGTTGCCACAAATCTTAGTCGTGAATGATTTTTATGTATTTCTCGTGTTATTCTTGTTTGTAGATAATGTACCTTTGATGGTAAACTATAGGTAATAAGTAATTTACTTTAGTAATCTGGTTGGTAAAACCTTAAACTTGGGTTTTTTAAAGGTTTTTAAACCTTCTAAAGATCCAAAGATTAAAAAAGAAAAAAAAAAAAAGAAGAAAAAGAAGATCTAAAGATTGCTTTTTAAGCAAGATTAACTTTAGTCATACACAGATACGGCTTATTAATACTAAAAACGTTTATTTTTACATAAGTAGGATTGTAGCCAATCGCACGCGAATTATTAAATTCTGCATCAACATTTAAAACTTATTATTGCCTTAATTTTGAATAAATAAAAAGTTTAAGAATTTTGAAATCAAAATAATAAAAAGATTACAGCTATTAATTGCTGACGAGAATTTATTACCTAACAAGATTATTTACAATTTGAGTGATCGACGGAAAAACTTGAAGTCGTCCTATAGAAAGGATTTTCAATCAAAGATAACGCACGTTTTAAAGTATTAAGTGCTTAAAAAGTCCTTGAGAAAAATATTAGACGTCTCAAGCGGTAACTAGGCAATCAAGATTTTAAGCGATATTTTTTAAAGGCGACGTCTTTACTTTTGATCAAATAATATTTTATTATATCATATTTGAAGTATGCTCAAAATCAAAATTAATTAGAATCACGATTCCCTTTTGAAAACAATCAACGTAATTTTACGCGAACTTGTTTACATCCTGTATTTATGTAGGTACCGTAAGATCGGGCAGACACGCCTCTCTTCACGCCTTTGTAACGGGAGACAGAGAAAACAGCGCAAATTGAAGACTAACATTTACGTTCCAGGGTAGAGAGCGTACTCTGATTTGTGGGTAACAAGGTATAAGATAAAGCGATACTAGTGCATTAATTAATTTTG
Source organism: Anarsia innoxiella (assembly GCA_947563765.1). NCBI lineage: Eukaryota > Metazoa > Arthropoda > Insecta > Lepidoptera > Gelechiidae > Anarsia > Anarsia innoxiella. The sequence continues at coordinate 4,443,819 of OX387416.1, forward strand.
AAATAAGTGGTTTGACTAAAGATATTGTTTAAAAAAAACACATACTTATCCGTCACGCCTCTTTTACTTCGGGACAGGAAGAGACCACTTCCTTCTACTTGTTTAGATCCAAACACATATCTTTCACTTCATCCACATTCATCAGTCGCCTCATACATGCTTAAATAATTTTAATTTAATAAAAAATAATAATAATTGACCTCGAAAAAGATGGAGAGACGATCTGGATGCATTTTCACGGGAATGGCGAGACGCTACCGGAGACCGTGTTAAATGGAAAGTCAGGGAAAGGCCTTTGCCCAGCAGTGGTGTCTTAATGTCTAACAAAAAAAAAATGAATTCGCAGTAAGTTTAAAAAATGAACCGCAGTCCCAAAGGGTTCTTTCTTCGCTCTATCCAAATAGGCAGTTCGGAGCAGTTCGGGTCTACTTTTAATTATCTCGTACACTGAACACACAAACTCCAGCTTATTTAGACTAGATTGCATTACAACACGTGCCTCTTATAAGCAGAAAAGGTAGTTATTGCCATATACGTAAAATATAAAACATACAGCAGAAATATAAGTTATTAAAAAAATCAATTCATTCATAAAATTTAATCCGCCAACCCATTGGGCCAGTTTGTTAGTTTGAGACCTAATCACTCTATTATGGGAATAGGCTCGTGCCCCCGTAGTAGGGACGTTAAAAAGGCTGATAATTAATACAGCAGAAATAAGTTATTAAAAAAGTTCAATTTATAATTTTTACTGCTCTTGCTGAAATGAGAGTAAATAAATTAAGAAAATTATATTAAAATAGATTATTGTTACTCAAGGATTTTAAGATCCTCACAAATAGACCTACAATATAGGTATTAACCTGGCATAATTTGCAGGAAGAAACTGTAGTGAGCCATTATTATTCGACGCTACGAGTGATAATTATTTAAGTAACCTTTAACCTTTTCATAGCACGTAACCTATCATTTACATAGCCAGCGCAATTAGCTATCAAAACAGTCGAGTCATTAGAATTTGGTGGTATTTTAAGTTTTAAAGTACTTTGGCATACTGATCATTAAGGCCCAGAACACACGGTGAAACGCGACTGAAACGTTTCAAACTAATTGCGTCGTGTGTGGTTTTCTAAAGAAATCTATAGCAGAAACTTCGATGCAACTCAAAAGTTTCAGTTGCGTTTCACCGAGTGTTCTGGGTCTAATGGTATTTACACACTAAAACCGCCGGCTTTTTTGACAGCTGCCATTCGTATGACGTAAAGCCGTCGGCCTAGCACGGCGGCATGCCGGCGGCTTTGGTGTGTAGATAGCATAAGCGAGCCTCACTAGCGCCAGATTATGGTTACTCTGTCACGCAAAAACCACTGAACAAATTTTAATTAAACTTTGCAATATACTTACGGCCGTTACGGGCCGGCTATACATATCGAGATAGAAATAATTATCTATCTTAGAATTCTTCTTCCCTATAAACCTACCGGTGTCAAAAAATCTAATTCTTCTGAAGGATAGATCAAAAGTGACAGGAAATGTTCATTAAGTACTGCCGATCTCATTTACCTATCTGTCTTTGAATATTGGAACGGCCGGCCGTTAGTTGATCTCTAGGTACCGTAAACACGGAATATAAGCACCAAACCACACACTGTCATGAGTCTGGTATCCAGTCTCCTATAAAATATTTACAGAACAGTTGAAAGACATTAACTTGAAAATTCCATTTTGGGACAGCCCCCGAGGCCACGGCGTACAGTTATCTCGTCCCCTTTGTACAAAGTTTACCTTTTACGAAGCTAAAAGCGTGTAAGAATTGAATTTCCGCCGAGTTTCAACTAAGTGGGATTTTAGACAATGTACAAAAAGTACGTGAGAGATGTTAAAATGAACACTACTGTTTCACGATCTACAGATAAAATTTACCTGAAAGATATTTTATTCCTGTCACGTCTAAAACGTCAAGTTTTATGGAACAGTCATAGGTTTATCTGTCATTTAAATTTTATCTGTATAGTTGGTGAAACAGCCCCTTAGTGTAGATAGGTACTTATATTGTACTTGCAACAATTTCATGTTCCTAATTTTTATTTACTTAATTTACAGCCTCGATGGAAATCTTTGGATAAAGACCAGAACTTATAAGAAGGTGGATGAAGCGAAAAAAGTGTGTTTGTGGTACCATTGGTACCAATTGGAGTGAAGTGGTGCCATTGTGGCACCATTGGTACCAATTGGAGTGAAGTGGTGCCATTGTGGTACCATTGGTACCAATTGGAGTGAATAAAAAAAAAGTGGTCTCTGTCTATCTCTATTAGAGAGAGGCGTGACAGATATAGTATATGAAAGTATGCATGTTACATAGAAGCTTCAATTTTACCTGCATAAAAAATGTTTAAAAGGTACCTCACTGACATATTGAAAAAAAATTGTCGTATTTTTCGGTAGCTGAATTCCTGTAAAACTCTCTTATCTACTCAGTACAGTACCTAGGTATTGTTTAAAAAAATTCACATCCTAACTCGACTTACTTTTTAAGTCACTTTACCCAACACGCGATACTACTTTAAGCAATTTTACCCAACCTCTTTTTAGCAATCTTACCCCGAAGCCTTACAAAATAGATGAACCTTTAATAAAGCAAGGAGTACACTAATAAAGTTAGTGGTTCGGCTGATGCGATGTGATACGAATACTCGCTCAAGAATAGAGGTTCCGACACATTTATGTGGACGAGAGGTAGGAATAGTTTTGGAGGAGGTGAAAAATTGGGCGAAAGATGTTCAAAAGCGGCATATTTTACGGTGCATAGTAAAACTAGTATGTTTATAATGTTGTATAAGAATGAAGTGTATATGTATGATCAAATAAATAAATAAATAAAAATGTGAAAATAAGATTGAGCTATGTTGATCATTGTACCTTGGTACTTCCTAATCATGAATTATAGTTTAAAGATAAAGTTTGTATTTAGTGAGGACTCGTGGTAAAAAAAATGAAATTTACTAAACCAGTGATCATTATAGTTGCAATCGCTAGTGCAAAAAAAATGAGCTGCAAAAAAGGTTGTTAAACTTGCATCAATAAATGCATTGTATAATCTTGAATACAGTACGTGGAAAGAACAACCAAGCACCCAACTTTACGGTACTTTATTAATATCTCATACTTCAATATCCTCAAACTCTGTGAAGAAGAAGCCGAAATCAATAAACTTACTCGTGTATTTCAGTTTTTTTAGTAACACATGAAGTTACGAAGCAATTCAAGGTTAATCGAGTCATCTATCAAACTCGGATCCGGTAGAATCTGGTTACTGCAAAGTTACCGCATCCATCATGGCATAAATCAGCATTGACACTATCTTACTTCTCTCGGCTAGTTCGTTTGGACACAGTCCCTAGGTATTAATCAGGAGCGTCCTCGATTCGAGACCGACTCGCTACGACGTCCATAAACGCGGAAAAAGTGGGATAAAGTACTTCACTCAATACAGTATGAAACTATGACCGTCTTAAAAACGTGTCAGGATAAGGCAACGCGATATTATTATGCTCTATGGCCACTAGACCATTTTGTCACTGATAAGCACTGATGTAGAAATATTCTCGGCGAAAATACTGATGATGACTACATTTAAAAAAAATATTATGTTAGCCTATTTATTACACTGTTAAAAAAATTATACATATTTTTGCTTTATCAAATAAATATAAAGATATAGAGCATCAAAGTTATGGAGTGGGGGCTTTTGAGCTTTTGATGAGAAAAAAAAAAATTTCAACGTTTTTATTTAGCCTGTGTTGTCCCACTGCTGGGCAAAAGCCTCTCCCATGCTTCTCCACACAATTCTGTTGGTGGCGCTTCCCACCAATCTTCAAGGTTAAAGACGAAAAAAATTTTTTAAGCCTATTATTGACGCTCCGTTCACGGACAATAAAAAATAATGTTTTTTTGCCCGTCACGTTCCCGAGACGGTCATAGTATGATATGGTTGTAGTGTCCTTTAAGCTGACTTTTCGTCAGATTCTCCGCGCGAATGTGTCCTATCTTCCTCTTTTCACATACTTATGATTATGGTTCCTTATCTCAAGTGCTTTTGCAGCATTGTTCAGAATATTATTCTTGTTTAAGATGGCACTGGTTTATGTTATTTTGTAACTTAAATTTGTTTTTGGTTACAGTTACGAGGGTTTTTGTTTTGTTTACGATATGAGCGTGTTTTCGTAAAAGTAGATATGTTAGCTAATATGTTGTACGATATATCTTTGTATAATTCGTAGGAATATTGCTGTTGTTTTGAAGTTCGTAAACAAGGTTAAAATCTTAAACAAACATCTCTGAGTTTGTATAAAAGATTGAATGTTAATTAATCAATTCCGCTAACGTGATTCGACAGTAACATTAATCAAATGGATAGGTATTGAGTTTTGAAGTGTGGTTTTATAACACAAAGGTAGGTTACATAAAGTGATTTAAGAATTTAGTAAGTACTTATAACTTAACTTACTGGAATTATGTTTGATGGAATTGTTGTAAAATGTGTTCTTTTTTTGTAGGTTTTTAGTGTGACTAATTTTTTTAGTTAACAGTATACTCGTAATCATAACCAAAAATTATAGTGGAATAGTTAGAAAATGTGACAATGTATCATTTGATATTAGATAGCCACAAATAGGTAGGACTGCTATGGTGGGCTATTGCCTCTCTCCTCACCCTCCATTCAGTTTTGTAATTCAGGATTAACTTATCTATTCAAATTATCAAGTTTCTATGTAACTAACTCAAATAGTAAAACGTGAAAAAATAATCCATGTTGAAAAAAAAATTGTCCCACAAACACACGAAACCATATCCACCCTACATAATAACTTGGACCGAACTAGTTTTATAGACGCCATCACAAGTACACCCCATCGATAACGCCCAGTAATTCAATCGACAGTTATTTTCCAAAGGAATGCCAGCTCTAGGATGCTACAAATATTTAGGTACTCTTAATTAATGTTTTAGTTTATAGTAGGGTGACTATGTTGGTTAGGTTTATTGATTAAAAATTAAATTCAAAAATGTTTTTATTCAAAATTAGTATTAATACCAGGGGCTCAAGTCTGCTAATTTAAAATAGCATAAGTTGTGTGTTCCTTGGTGTCGGCAGAATATCAATAGCAATAGCAATACCAATAGATCAAATCTGTCACAAATGCCATTGACACTCTGCCGACATACTACGGAGAAAATTGTAAATTAGCAGACTTGGGCCCTAAGACTTTAAACAAACATCTCTGCACTTTGACTATAGAATATATAAGGAGGAGCCATACCGTCTGCATCTGCGTGCCTGGTCTGGCGCAAAATGGCTACCTTTTTGTATGGTACTTCTTATCGTTTGACAAGTCATCTACCAAGAAAACTATGAAAAACTTGGCGCAACCTTGTCACGCTGTCATTAACTCATTTGTTTATGAAAAAAATTGGGGCCACTCCTTATATTCCTTCCTCATTGTCTCTGCACATCACAGCAATCAAATGTTTGTCTCTATTGGGAATCGAACCCACGGCCTACGGCGTAGCAAGCAGGGTCACTACTAACCACGCCAACTGTCCAGTCTCACAAACATTTATGCATTATCTCAGCAAAAAGTCTAACGGCCGTTCCCAATATTCAAAGACAGATAGCTACCAGAGAGCGGCAGTTCTCAAAAGTTACTTTTGATTTATCCTTCAGGAGAATCCCATACATTTTTGACACCGGTAGGCTTATAGGGACGAAAAATTCTAAGATAGATAACTATTTCAATCTCCGCAGTATGGCAACACCAGAGATAGATAGAATATTAGGAACCGCCGTAAGCTGGCAACCCAAGTGACCAATCAACCGTTTTTTATGGCAACATTGAGTTTATCCGTTTAGAAATAAACACTTAATTACTTGCTAAACAAGCCTAATCGTTACTTAGGTCATTAACTTAAACACTGAGTGCTTATCTAGATCTTGTTAAATGGCCTATTTTATTTGAGTTGTAAAAATGGCTGATTGGAGGGTGTTTGAGAGAAAAATAAGATATTTTCACTTTGTGTTATAAGTATGTAGGTTCTGTTTTAACTTTGGTCACAGAAAATACATACATACATATCCGTCACGCCTCTCTCCCATTGGGGTAGGCAGAGACCACTTCCTTCCAGTTGCTACGATCCAAACACACCTCTTTCGCTTCATCGACATTCATCAGTCGCCTCATATCTGCCCGTCGGTTTAGGGTACTGTTGATTTGGCCTTGAGCAAAACCCCGATTTGATCGAGGTACGTTCGTCAGAGGAAATAGTTTAGATTAGGCATGACGACAAAAAAAATGTTTTAGGCCAATCACATAGTTTATTTTTAAATATTCGACACGTATTTTTTCTTTTTTCTCTTAAACTAAAAATTACAAAGATACACTGGGTTAAAGTTGCTCGTGACGTCACGCTTACGTATGATTTTTACGTAGGAGTGACGTCAAAACCCCCCACTCCATAACTTTGATGCTCTGTATCTTTGTATTTATTTATGTATTTAATCAGGTAAAAATTGTGTTTCAAATATTTTTTAGTAGCCTAAAAGACGGACTAATTATTTTTTGAATTTTTGAATGTAGTCGTCATCCCTATTTATTTAAGTATTTTTGATTTTTTTTATATTGGAAATAAATAGATATAGTTTGTCTGTCACGTCCCTATAGTGCTGGGAAAATACTTCCTTGCTCTTTTTTGTAAAATCTTGTATACTTAAATGAATCGCTAAATGTGTCGCTATGCACAAATCTCGATAGTAACTGAACCGAATTCGATAATTATTTTTTTTGTTGTGTTTGTAATTACCAGGAGAAGGTATTATGAGAAAAAAAACTGAGCCAATGGCGACAAGAACTTCCTTTTTTCTTGAAGTCGGGTAAAAATATTAACCGAGCTACTTGATAAGTGTACCTTCTTACTCAACTGAGAATACTGATTTAATTTTCTTCTCAACTTGTCACATTAAACAGAAAACAACTTTTCTCGTAGCAAATCTAAAAATTAAACTTCTCATGTAAAAGTACTTTGGGATTATTCTTGTTTCTTTGCTATGTTATTGCTAAAGTTGTGTTGTTTAGCGGTCGCATACCTCTGTGAGTTTACTTGTAGTTTTTGGTACATTTTGTATTTATTTTCCTTATGTTACGTCTGCGGGGGGTTAAGCAGCTCGTTAAATATCTGCTGTGTTTTTGGGATTCTCAACCAGCATGCGCTCTATATAAATCTCTTTTATGAGTTATGATAGAAAAGAAGTAATTTTATAGTTCCATTTAAAATCGGATTTGGTAATTAAACGGGCAATTCAGTGCATTTTTATCATACCTGAAAAATACACAATGCCTTTAAATAATTTAGCCTTATGTCATTTTGATGTGCAAGCTTTATTCTATGATATTGAGAAGGAAGTGTCCTCTGCCTGCCCTAATGGGGGAGAGACGTGACGGATATGTATGTATGTAAGTATTAAAAAGATGAGAAGATACATTAAAATCTTTTTAGTGGCTTCCTCATATCTATCCATCAATTAATTGGCACAATCATTGAAGTTTGTAGGTATATTATTTACCTAGAATTTATATCATTTGTAGGATACTTGTCCTAAAAATCGAAATTCAACACACGACAAGTATGGAAACGTTGTGTAAAACAGCCGATTCGTGGAAATAAAAATTAGCCTTTGATCAAAATGTGGGTCGAATCGCGGAATGAATAGGCAATAGGATCCCGCTAAATAAGCGGTATTTTTATCAATAACGTCGGAAATAGCCGATTGAATATTTAATTTGTTTGGGTTTTAATGTTTGGAAGTAAATTTGAATTTTTATAGAAATATTTATCGAGTTTTCGAAGTTACGAGGCCTGGCGTGGCCTAGCTAAAGAAGATAAAAGTTTTAGCCTTTTTTGTGTTTACTGTAGGGTATTAATTAAATAAAAATACTTCTAAAGAATATTTTATGTAAGTTAAAATAAGTTCTGAAAACCGAAACCCGCCTGCGGAAAACCTGCGATCTCAAAAGTAAGAAATAAGAAATAATTCTTGTCTTTCTATCTACTCCAAAAATGCACAGATATAGCGATGTTCAGAGCATAGCCATGGTCGAATGTATTTTTAACCGCGACGCACGTTTCATCCGCAAGTGCAGAAGTGCTCTTATTAGGATTTAGGAGGGAAGTGGTCTCTGCCTACCCCAATGAGAAAGAGGCGTGACGGTGTACATTGCCCATTATTTCATATTTCATATTTCATATCCAATGATCCCCCTAAAAAACGAAAAAAAAAAACAGCCGAATATTTTCCTTGAATCTTGTAAACAAGCATCAGACACCTGACCTTCATTTTACATCAAATGCACGGCTGTAAACTGCGTTTATTTAAATTTTACATTACGACTGTAGTCTGGTCCGGTTTGGGAAGCTCGGTGGTGAATATACTATTTTGATGGTCGTAAAATAATGTGTATCATTTTATAACTAGGCTGTCCGCAACTTCGTACGTCATCATTATCAAATTTAAGAGTGTGGTATTTCATCGTCAAATTTTTGAAAATTTTACATATTACACTAAAATAGTAGGTATAGCTAGCCTAAGTACATAATCATTAAAGTAATCTTAAGTGCAAGAGTAATAGACATCTTATCACAAGATAAGAGCTTTTAACCTGTCTCATTTAGGTCGATTTTGTTGTCAAAAATTCTAGATTGACTACGGTTAAGTGGATAAATCGTCGAACTGAATGAAATCATAAGAAATCCGCCCACCAAGGCGAATATCAAACATCATATCGGTCCAGGAGTTTTCAGACTGGCGACGGCATTTTCAGATTAGCGTATACGCTCGTTTTTTGAAGAGCGTTAACGCGCTTCTAAGCTCGTATAGTCCATGTTGATACCGACACGACACCACCACCGGTTCGAGCGCATACGCCCGAATACGTGCATATACGCGCCTCCGTTTTTTTGAAGCGCGTACCTAGCGCGCGTGTACGCACGTATGAAACGCTAGGTCTAAAAACGCCCTGAAAATGTATAAACGTATTTCAGCAAATTGACAACAAAATAAACCTTTATTTATAGTTGATGAATAGGTAACATAACCACGCAAACACTTTGACCGACAGAGCATAAACTAGTACACGATAACATGAAAAACATGCGGGTGTTTCAGCTGAAATATATCAGTACAATGGACCTAGTAAATCAAACCCTTGTGTGAAACGATACTATTACTCTTTTATACGGTATCTTCTATTATCCATACTGATATTGTAAGAGCGAGAGTGTGTTTGTGAGAATGTTTTTCCGTGTTTGAGAGCATTAGTAGCGACGAATTGACGTTATTTTTTGACATAGGCAGAATTCAAAATGGTAATTGCCATTTTTTATTTAAATAAAGAGATTGACAAATTGTGTAATTTATGTATTTACTAGTTTATGTTATTTACTTATATAGGTACATAAGTTTATTGATAAATACTCGTAACATACTTATATAAAGTTTATTTTTATTGTAGATTTAGTTATTATACTCTTATACTCAAGGAAAAGTATCGCTGATGTGGCAAGAAGAGCTGCCAAGCTCAAGTGGGATTGGGCTGGTCACGTCTGCCGCATGCCGAACGATCTCTGGGCAATCACAACAACCCAATGGCAAGCAACCGCCAAAAGACCTCGCGGCAGACCACGGAAAAGGTGGCGAGATGAACTGGACACCTTCACAAATGACTGAGCAGGGGTGGCTCGGGATAGAAAATCGTGGAGAAGGAGGAGAGAGGCCTCTGCCCAGCAGTGGGACACTAGATAAGATAAGATAAAACTCTTATTTACATTTACCTCTCGGTTGGGTTTGCAAGAAGATTTTATTATTTTAGTAATATGCTAGACCTTATATTACCTAGATATTTATTCCTGTCTTTTTATTTCTATGTAGTACTATCTTCTTCAAATAAACTACTTACATCTATATCTATCTATCCATCTATCTATCTATCTATCTATCTATCTATCTATCTATATCTATCTATATCTTCTATATATGAAATCTATATATATAAAAATGAAACCCATTTTCCGTTGTCACGGCATCACGCCTGAACGGCTGGACCGATTTCGCTAATTCTTTTTTTAAAATGTTCATTGAAGTCCAAGGATGGTTCTTACGGTGAGAAAAATTCGAATAATTGCCGGGAAAGCCCTTAAACAGACTTTTCTTTTTCCCATGCAAATGTTTTCTTACTAAAATGTAGAGTCAATTTGAACTTTATTCCTACACAATAAAGTTCATTCTAAGGCGGGACGAAGTTCGCCGGGACAGCTAGTATATATATAAAAATGAAACCCGTTTTCCGTTGTCACGGCATCACGCCTGAACGGCTGGACCGATTTCGCTAATTCTTTTTTTTAAATGTTCATTGAAGTCCAAGGATGGTTCTTACGGTGAGAAAAATTCTAATAATTGCCGGGAAAGCCCTAAAACAGACCTTTTCTTTTTCCCATACAAATGTTTTCTTACTAAAATGTAGAGTCAATTTGAACTTTATTCCTACACAATAAAGTTCATTCTAAGGCGGGACGAAGTTCGCCGGGACAGCTAGTACTAAATAAATAAACAAGAGCTAAATCTCAGATATTTAACTGACATCAAAACGTTTTCCCTTCGACTGTATTTGTGTGGGAAGAAAAGCTCAGAAATACAAATGTTTTCTCTTTATCTATGAAATATAATACTTGCTACAAAACACAGGTTGTGTGCTTAGAGCCTAGGTTAGGTATTGTGTTTTGAGCTAGGTAAATAAAGTGTGTTTATCTACTATTGTTTTGTGAATAACCTACTGTTTTCTTAGCAGGCTGTTGCAAAAAAGGTGGTTAATCTAACGCTATGTTAAATCTACTGGGTGTAACAGAAAGAAACACAGCGATTGTCCTCACGAAACTGAACAACTTTCCCCAATAAACATGGGCGTTACTCGAAAAAATTTCGCCTTCCCCTACAAAATGTCCGATCAGCTGATCGAGTAAGTATGGGCGACACAAAAAATTTTTAGAGTTACGATCCATGTTCCTTGGGGAAAGTTGTTCAGTTTCATGAGGACTATCGATGTGTTACGGCTTTATATTATACCCCCTTTCTGTTACACCCTGTATAGCTGACACTGTCATTGTTAAAGATCAGAAAAAAAACGATGTTTAAAGGATAAATAACTGTTATGGTCTTTTGTGCAATTGTTTAATTATACTTTAGTTATGTTGTTGGTATAAGATACATACATACATACATATCTGTCACGCCTATTCGCCATCGGGGTATTCGGGGTAGACGGAGATAACTTCCTTTCCTCTTGCTACGATTTAAAAACACTTTTATCAACGGTTTCTTCTTTTTTTTTGTTTGTACGAGTAAATTCCGCATAAAACTTTTTGTCTTTTATGCTGTCTACACACCAAAGCCGCTGGCATGCCACCGGGCTAGGCCGGCGGCTTTACGTCATACGAATGGCAGCTGTCAAAAGCCGGCAGCTTTGGTGTGTAGATACCATTAAGGGAATAATAATATACCTAACCACAAACGAACCTAAAAGAATTCATTCCTTTTAACCGAATGCGTAACAAAATTAATTTTACAGTCGCTTTACCATACATCTCATATTAAATGTTACAAACAAATAAAATTTTACCGAAAACGTAACTTGGTCAGGCAGAAATTCAATTTTTTGTCCACACGACCAGTTTATCTAGATCTCTACTTACAAATGCTTTCATGTGGTGAAGGTACCTTCTAAAACTGGACATTGAAGGGTCTAAATTATCTTTCCACGTGAAAGGGTTTGGATATGAATTTATGTGATTTCTTCACAATTGTACGAATGTTATAATGATATGGAATAATGGAATTGGATTCTAGTTCTCTATATGAAATTGGGTTACGAAATAATATACGTGGTGAAGCTTTAATGCAAAAATAGGACGCCATGATTGTTCGTTTTGTTAAAAAAGTGTATGGTTTTTTTTTCTCTTTATAAATTCCTTTGTGGATTTTGCCATTGTCAAGTGAAAGGCTTCTATAATTATATATACAGGGTGTTAGGAAAAGTATATGGTTAAAAAGAAAGTGATACTTTTCCTAACAGCCTGTATATTGTGCCTATTATAATTTTTAGTGTAGTATGAAGTGTAGGTACTTATACCTACATACCTAGGTAAATATTATACATACAAACACCCATATTACTTATGACAAATTTCTCATAAATTATCTATCTGAAGTACCTAATTAACTTTTTATTTGATAGATTTCCACCTACGAGATACCTAAGCACCAAAAAAATCTAGAAAATCCCATTCGAAATGTCTAAAGTGGTCTTAAGCCTATTAGACCGCTAGCCTAACGTTGATTTATAAGGCAATTAACTAGAAAGGACATATAAGTAGTTATACAGTATTAAAGCCATCTTGTTCTTGTCAATGACACTTCCGATGTCATTAATTCCCTGAGCATCTCTCAGGATCTTGGTTTTTGTGCGTCACAGATTAATCTTGTCTTTCCTTCGCTTGCTGCTTGTTTCCGGTAACGTTGTTAACGTTAATTGTTCTTTAAACAACGTGCGGACTTCTGATTTATTAGAAGAAAAAGTCATTTACTAATGGAGGGTTAAGTTTAATGATGTTTTCTGCGACAGGATGTTGGTTTTGTCGGACTAATGAAGGTTGCTTATTGTAGTTTGTTTGGTTTTTATGGGTTCTTTCTTATGGTAAGGTACTATAATGGAATATTAATGGTATTATCTGATTCAAGGTATATGCGAAGCGGTTATACCATGGTGACTCCATAGGGTTTCTAAATTAGTACATACAATTTTGTATGCACAAATCACGTAAAGAGTAAAACTTAAAATTATTTTGTAACATTATAGTCTATCTACACACATCCGGGCCGTGTCCGGGATGTGTCAGGGAAAAAATATTATTCCATACATTTTCTATGGATTCGTTCACACGCGTTGTCATGACGACGTATTTTTCCCTCCTGACAGGCCACGGCCCGGTCACGTCCCGGGCACGGCCCATATCAGTGTAGACAGAGCATAACGCATATCTACAGAAATGCCTCAAGTTCGCACCGCGCGAATTTTGACATCAACAAATCGAAAATTCTAAAGAACTCCCAATGTTTCTGGAACCTATAAATACCCTCATAACTCAACCTATACCCCATAAAGTGAGTTAAATCATAATTCAGCCTCATTTCAGCCGTCACATTGCAAACAACAAGTGACATTACTCTATGTGTCAGAACGCCATGTTCCGAACCTTACAATTTGTAACACGGGATTCAAGGCCTTAAGGGTAGTTTTGTATTGGAAACCTGGAAATGCCATGTATAAAATCACTGTTGAAATTACTCAACTGCAAAATAACCTAATAAAATGCAAATTGCGAAGGTGGTATAAAAATTATGATTGTTGACTGATTTTAAAGTTTTTTCAACCGGCTATTACCTAGCGATCGGTTAAATGTGTATGATTGAAAAAGTGTTTTTTTTTTAATATAAATTTGTTTGTTCTGGAGATAGGCGAATACGCGGGTCCTCCGTTAAGAGAGCCACACTCGCTAGGTTATGCCTGACGGTTATGCTTGCACGGTTGAAATTTTATAACAATATATCATACTCACGTTCAGTTATGCTTGTACAGTTCAACTGTGCAAGCATAACCATCAGGCATAACCAAGCGTGTGTAACCTGCTTTAAATGTGAATCGATCCTTATAGCGGTTACGCACTAAATCCGATTGTTATCCAATCCGAGATATTTAGTAAAGAAGTTCTCGGATCTATCTCGCAACCATACTAAATATCGGAACCATAATAAAAATCTGAACCGTACTAAATATCGAAACGGATAAAATCGGATGTATTGCGTTGATCTATCTACACACATCCGGGCCGTATCCGGGAAAAAATATCAATCTATACATTCGTTCACACACGTTGTCATCGCTCTTGCTCCAATGATGGCCGTCAGCGCTGAAAATCAGCTTCGAACACAACCGCAGCCGAACCCCATACATTATGGTGTGGCGTTAGTTTGAGGAATAGATTATACTTGACGGAACCAAGTGGGTCGGTAATCTTGATTGTAACGACCAAGGGAGGGTTACGTAATATGGGATGGTGTTATGCAACACTTCTCCGATGTCTTAGCTTTATATTTTCTTGAAATTGACTTTTTTTTCTTGTGTTACTAGGACGCTATCTGATAGATACTAAAATAAACTAGAAATCTTAATCATTACAACATTAATGTTTTGTGACATAGTAGACTAAACATAAAACAAGATGTGTCTAATGAGAATGTACTGTAAAAACTAAGTAAAATTGTACTGTCTATAGTTTTACTTGTGACAATATTTTACAACACCAAAAATATTTTAGTATAGAGTTGAAAATCACAATGTTATAAAAATACTAAGAATATTATCAAATTATCTACCTAACTATAAAAATAATGCATTCACATATATGACGTGCTATATAAACTACACCTGGCCAATCCCAGATGTGCTGATGACGTCATAAAGGTGTCATTTTCTGGCGGCAACCAGGTAATGACTTTAAATTGTTACCCCATTTGACGGTAGCATAGATAAATTAGTGTTTGTAGGTGAGAACGTGGTTGTATGACAAGATTTATGAATAGGGATGAAGCGAAGGTGTGTTTGGATCGTAGCAAGTGGAGGGTAGTCTCTGCCTACCCCGATGGGAAAGAGACATCATTATTTATTTATTGAGGTAACCAACTGCTTAGTATTTTTACATTTCAACTTAAAACGAATATAGGTTAGGTATAGGTATATTACTTTTAGAAAATATGCTGTATCTTTTGTATAACTTCTCTTTTTTTCTCTATCTATGTACTATCATCTTACAATAAACTGTTAAATAAATAAATAAATAGGTTTAGATGTAAGCTATTAACAGGTTACCCTAGATACATAGTACATACATTTTATGCGGCGTATACTTCAAGAGCATTGACTATTGCATTCTTTAACATTACTATTCCATTTTATATTTTAGTTAAAAGATATGTTAGGATGTGTGTGCGTGTGTGTATGTGTGTTTGTGTGTGTGGGTTTTTGTGTGTGTGTGTTTGTGTATGTGTGTGTGTTTGTGTGTGTGTGTGTGTTAGTGAGTGATTATTATACCTACAATCTATAAAAAGTTATATAAGCTTTATTTCAATTGACATCCTCAGAAAACACAATGGTATACCTAATTGCTATTTAAGAAAAATCTCACTTGTCACGTTTTTTTGAAAATAACTGCAAAGCTACTAAAGACTAGGCTGTATAATTTTTGGTCCTTGCCTGCTCGGATTAAAAAAAAAAAGCTAAACTTTTCTTATAAACCCGATGCCTACATTTTAATTAAAATAACTAGATTTTTCCTATATTACCGTATTTATTAAAAACTTATTAATGAAAATTTCATCTTTGTAAGTCAATTAAAAGTTTTAATGAGAGGAAATTTGAACCAACCTAGATACTGAAGTATTCTAACTTAAAATTGTGAGTACCTTTTTTGTACAATGGCGGTACAAGGTATTGTGTTATTCTATATACCTACGTGCAATACTGTTACGTACCTAATATACTAAGAACGCTTCTAGATGCACCGGACATCCACCCGGCAAAAAATGGCTGCCATATTTTTTGCCGGATGGATATGTCCGGTGCGTGTAAACACGTCCATTATAAACCATATACCACCACGTAATGACCAACGGGGTCTACAAATTCTCTTGTACTTGTTTTCTTTGGGATGCAACGCAATAAAATGAGAATTTACTAGAGGCCGCCCGCGACTTCGTATGCCTTTATCGTCATATCTTGGATGATATCTCAAAATAATATAGCCTATGTGTTATTCTGATACATAAACTACAATATTGCCAAATTTCATCAAAATCTGTTTAGTAGTTTCTACGTGATGAAGTAACAAACATCCATCCATCCATCCATCCATCGGCACAAACATTGACATTTATAATATAAGTAGGAAGTAAGATGTATTTGAATTTCGAAAGAAGCAACCCAAAAATCAATACCAACCAAACTAAACCCTAAAACTATACTTTAATCTCACACGAAGTGGCAGCAAAAAACTAGTTCGAAATAATTCCACTGTACAAGTACCGTGAAACGGGGTATTCTCGAGCTCTTTGTCCCTGTGTCAGTGAAACATATTACAGCAAGTACCGACGCGACATTCAGAATTGCAAGCTAACAGACTGTGAAATAGATCTTTTGTGACTACCAGGTTTCGTCGTTGTCTCTATTCCGTGTAATTATTTGGAGTTTTTAGGTTAGTTCTGTTTTGCGGAGTATGTCAGTGCTGGAATATTGTGATAAACGAGTATAAGGGCCTGAAAATGAAAGGTCATCCGTTTTTTTTTCACTAGACTTTCTTCTTTATCAGCCCATATATGTCTCCACCGAGGGGCACGAACCTACTCACATATAGAGAGTGATTAGGCCGTAATCCACCACGCTGGCCAAGTGCGGGTTGGCGGATTTCACATACACCTTCGGATTTATTCTCTAATGTATGCAGGTTTCCTCACGATGTTTTTCATCACCGTTAGCAAGTGGTAATCGAATAAATTGATCCGTACATGAGAAATAAACTCAGAGGTACGTGCCCGCGCCAGGATTCGACCTCGCGCTCTCAGAATTCGACGCAAGCGTTCTACCAACTGGGTTACCACCGCTTCACTCTCTCTAGACTTTATAGGTTATTAATAGCGCAATTCCTTGCATGGAAGTTGCTGAATATTATTTTATTTTTGTCTAGTTAGAAGTACATATGTTTGGTTCCTAGTTAGTGAAGGGATGTGGTCTCTGCCTACCCGGGTGGGAAAAAGGCGAGACAAATATGTATCTACGAAAAATTTACATTATTCTATGTTTAAATCAGTACAATGTATTTACTGAAGTTCATTGCTCTCTTTTTTTTATTTTAATGAAATCACAAGTGTAAAACTTGAAAAGTTTTATTATGTTTCGAAACAAAACAGTTAAAATATTCTATGTTTTTCAAAGGACTTAAAAAGGCAAAGCAATTAGTAGCACTCTGTCAAAGCCAAACCAAAAAGGCCGTTGTATAAAAAATAAATAAAATAAGTGGCGCTACATATTACTTTTTTGTAATCTCTATAAAACACGCTACCTTTTGAAAATAAATGTTTTTGGAAGTATTTATTTTTTATGTTTTTGTAATGGGTTTCTACAGGTATTGATAAAAATAAGGAAATTTGTTTGCATAAACAAATATATTCAAGGGACATTTAATAAGTATTGACGCATATGATACTGTTTTTATACTTATATACAAAAAAGTACCTATATAGGTAATAAATAAATTTAAATCCAAACAAAAAAATCGTAATCGTCCCAAAATAAAGCTCCAATCTATCTTCCAAATTCTAGAATCCGCTAAAAACGGCTCAAAAACCTTAGTAACGATGCTAAAAGTTTCCGAATAATAAAGTGTAACGTGAACAGTTTGAATTTGTAAGTAACCTTCTATTCCGGTCCGGTCTCCTTTGATCATCGCCTTCATTAAAAAGTTCGCGAGAAAAATTCACTTCGCTTAATAGTCGTTTAAAAGTAAAAAAGGTGCAAGTATAAAGGAACACTTTGTTCATTTTCACAGGTATTTGAATTTAGAAGTCGTAACGAGATTATGCGGTCGATTTCCCGCTCGAGTGTTGAAGAATCGTTAAAGTTATGACAAATTAAAATGTGTTTTTTTATACTTCTGGCCATATAAAAATTCTTAAGGGAAAAAATATCTGTAGTCCAAGTCTTATAAAAATATTGGTTAATAACAAGTGCTGTTTATTTTATTTGAAGTAGTAGTAAGGTGATTACCATATATTGTAGAACTGCATTAAATTTGAACATACCTGTAACAAAAATAAGATACACGTTAAAAATATTTGAAAATAAAATACACACTTTACAAAGTCATAAAGAGTTATAATTTTAATGAAATCATAACTTAGCCTTAACAATCAATAGTGTATAGAATAGACCTTTATATAAAAGTTATACATTTAATATTGTCTCGTCTTCTTCTCTTCTCTCCTTTGAACAGATCTAAATCTTTAGATCTGTTCTAAAGATCATCTGATCTAAAGATAGATTTAACTATAATTTCCCTTTTTAAATCAAGTTTATATTCATATAATGATCCTTAACGCACATTATAATATACGCAAAACCAAGAAAAAATGGATAAAAACATGTTTACGTTTGCGGACCTCTAAAAAGCCAATAAAGTTCCCACTAAGGAAGAAATATAGGGGCTTCCCCTGAGATGAACTAGGTGCGTCCAACAAATTGCACTGAGACGTGGTTTATGGACGCCGATCCGTCACCGCACCCTTTCAAACAAGTGCTCGGCCTTTTTTTTCTTAAAATATTGGCTTCTTCGCTTCACCGTCCTTTTATTTGGCGTATGAGTTATGTTTTGGAACGAGTGTGGATTCGCAAATGAGATGGTCGAGGTAGCACCGTTTTACGGTACTTTTTTATGACATACATTATTTATTAAGGCGAAAATTAATTCAAATTACATCCAGATATTATTTTATCCTATCTATTCTTGTATGGGAACTAGATGAGGAAATTATTTAAAGAAATATGGCGAAGACTAATAAACTTTAAAAATATTACTTATCATTTCTAAACTTTCATCTCAAAATAAAATATTAAATAAAATAATGTATTCTTTCTTTCATTAAGGAAAGATTTTTATTTTTAAAAATCTAGCCCATACAAAACATAGATATCTGTCACTCCTCTTACCCATCGGGGAAGGCAGAGACCACTTGCAACAATCCAAACACACTTCCTTCGCTTCATCCACATTCATCACTCGCCTCAAACGCAAGTCTGTAAGCCCGTGAAACTATTTTCGGCTCCATAAACCAAAGTTGGAATGTAAACGAGAAAAAATAGTTAGTAACTCATTGCAGATAAAAATAAAGCAAAAACTTCTTAGAACAGTGTTGGAGTCGTAAAATCTTTTTATAAGTTTTCCTCGCACTGTATGTTTTAAAACTAATAAATTAACATATTCTATTTGCATCGCGTATTTCTTTGGAGTAACAAAATACAGTTTTTGTTTTTTGTAAAGTTACTCATGATTATCAATACATAATCAGTCCAAATAAATCAATTCGGCTTATAACATATTTAATAATATGTTTTTTTATGTTTTTTTATATATATATATTTTTTTATATATATGTTTTTTGTTAAGTTATTGTTAAGTCAATGAAATGTAAAAGAAGTTAATGAAATTAAAAGAAGTTAATAAAATATAAAAGCTGAGAAATGCCATGCTAGTCGTCGTCTAAATCTGGATCTGCTACATCAATGTCTGGATCTGTCAATGTCAAGGCGCAATTGGTTGTCTTTAATTCTTTATAAACATTTCTGAAGGGAGGATCTATTAACTCCAATAGATCCATAAGATCTTTTTTTTTTGGCACGGCGCTTTTTATGATCTGCCACTAATGAATAATCGAGAGAAATTTCTGTTTTAATTAAAATAAAAATCGTTTTGGAAATTGGTATTTGGAAAGGATTAGGGTTGGAACAAAAATAATACGTACAAAATAATGATTGAAAGTATATACCTAAAGAAATAATTATAATATTTTTCTTGTAGGTATGAAATAAGTATTAAGATTTCTAAATAATATTATTGATATCTTTAATTAGTCTGTAATTCCTACATTAACAACTGCAGATATAATATTAAGTTTCCGATTTCATGTTAGGAATAACTAGATAACTAAAATTATTTTTCCCGGCTGAAAACATAACATGATGTGATGAGTCGAGATATCAAATTAAGAACATGGTGTTGGTCGTCAAACGTAAGTTGGTAAAATGAAATGTCAATAAAAATTCGCAGTACCACCACAGTACAAAGAGTAACATGTCGTGCTGTCAAGAAAAACACTAAAAATTCAGACATATCAATTTTCGTCCACATGAAATATATAAAAAAAAACATACCGACCTGAGTTTTATATGTATATATATATATATATATGAATACATAGGTTTAGGAAGCGTTGAAAGCAATAAATAAGTAGATAATAAAGATTCTAATTATTAGCTCTAGTAAGTAGATAGCAGTGGCAGATAGTACTTATGTGTATTTTTATCTCTAGATCTCAAAAGAAAACCTTTCTAATATTAAATAAATTAGCTTAAATTACCTTAATTTTTGGTACTAAGTTCTGAATCACTTTTCCTAAAGATTTATTCTTAAAAAAGCACTTTCACCGATCAAAGATATCATATTGATCGACGCTAATTCAAATTGACTCTTAAATATAACTAAATGGAATTTATTTTAGCAATCACCCTTCTCGACTTTGCAATTGACTGCTTAATTTAATAACTCGAGGCACTTAAAAATTATGACATTGTGTTTTTGACATAATTAGGTTTTAACTTTCATAATTGGCAGGCCTTTTATCATCGAGTTGACGGTACCAAAATTAGATATACTTTCGTCTAAAGATTTTTAGGCCGATTTCGCATATTTTGCGGTTGCAATTCGGCGGGTTACCCGCAAATGATAGTAAGTACATATCTTAGGAGGTGCCATACCGTCTGGATCTGCGTGCCTGGTCAGGCGTAAAATGGCTACTTTTTGTACGGTACTTCTTATCGTTTGACAGGTCATCTACCAAGAAAACTATGAGAAAACTTGGCGCAACCTAGGCACGGGCCACTCCTTATATTCCTTCCTCATTGACTAATCCTCCCCCCCCTCCAACTAAAGAAAGCCACCCATTATTATAATCCGAGGAAACACTCAAACTTTGTTATCCTCAAGCCCATTTAACTACTTAGCTTTAACAGGGTGAGAAACAAATACGTTAATCCCTTTAAGATATTCACCAGTTGCATTAAAGGCTCAAGAAGTTATTATTCTATTATACATCGTGCTGTCTTGTTTTGATTTAATGACAGTGACAGTGACAGCTATATGTAAGGACTATCTCTGTAGAATGCGTTTCATGAAATAGTTCCTATGCCACCATGTTGGCAGCATTGAGAATTTGTACTGCGAAACACAATTAGGGTGTCAGAGTTAGTACAAATTTTCAATGCTGCCACCATAGCATCATAGGAACTATTCGTGTTATAACGTAGGTACACCCAATCTGTGCACCTTGTAGTATCTTGAAGAAAATTAGGAGATGTCAATGTTCGTGCTGATGGATAGATGGATGTGAATATGTTTGTTACTCTTTCCCGCAAAAACCACTGAACAGATTTTAATGAAACTTAACAGTTTTGTAGCTGATCGCGCATTTCTCTTGTTTGTTAAGGAAAAGTTGTTCAGTAGGTACATAACCACCCTGTTTTGCACACTTAATAGAGTTGTAACAAATTTAACACAACGTTACTCACTAGATGCAAGCGAAAACGTTATTATAGAAGTTGCAATTTGCACGTGTTTGTTTAACGCTCAAATTCAATTTTAAACTCTGCGTCTTGAAACAAAGGTAGGTTAAGGCGCGTATTCATTGGCGGGCCGTAACTGTAACCGATGTTTGTTACTCTGCACGCAAAACCGCTGAACAGATTTTAATATGCGTAACTTTATAATATTGAACCCCTTTTTAAAGAAAAAAATAAATAAATAATAAAAAAATATATAAATAAAATTATAATAATATATGTGTAATATAAATATTATGAAATGAAAAAAAAAAATGTGTGTGCATATTGTTTGGTATCTTTCTTTCTCTTTCATAGTTTTTAGCTTGAAGTCGGTTTAAAAGAATCCCTCATTCAATTTAGTTAAAGTAGGATTCTCACTTAAGACACGTTAAGGCCAAAACACACCGCAAGCTGTGACAGTTCCATGTATTGCAACTCAGTGGTACGCATACGTCTACGCATACGCATCCGGTGTGTTTTGACCTTTACCAAAACCATACTACTTAAATGTAAGTTACCACCAATTTTAACAGAAATACAACCTAGAAAGGTAACCGACTAAAACTCTTTAGGTGCCTTATTTTTCCAGTTCGCTACGCACAGCCGTAGTACTGCGAATTCCAAATTTTGCACGGAAACAAGTTTACTGGATATTTCTCGTATTTAGTGCACAGGTACGGACTTGGGATTTTAAGTGGGGGTTCTATGTTAATAAGTATACAAAAGTTCTTTCTTTACTGCAAAACCGGTAGCAGTGTATAAATGAGGTCTTCAAGTCCTGAAAGTCCGTAGAATGTATTATATAATTGAGTGAGAGGCATTCATTTAAAAAGTTAGCAATGTTTTGAAACGAAATAAATCGGCTGAACTTGTTTCAGAATTGTGAAAAAGCAGAACATACCTATATCAAATAACTGCGTGTAAAACCTTCGTCTTTCTAAATTAGCTACAGAATCATGCAGTTGTGCGACTTGTACGTTTAGATAAATCAAACTGCCTTGTACCTTATATCTTTGTGTGCAATAAAGATTATTTGTATTGTATAAACGTAAAAAGACCGCTAAAAGTTAACTAAGTAACTTATTATATCGTGCTGTTTTGTTCCGATTTTTTAATCATAATATGACCACCTTGTTACCTGGCGCACAAATCTGCTAATTTAAAATTGTCTCTGTTGTGTGTCGGCAGAATGTCAAAGGCAATGTTTGACACATTTGGTATTCTGCTAAACAATCGCTTATACTGATTACGACAAAGTGTCTAAAATGACATTGACACTCTGCCGACACACAACTGAGGGAATTGTAAAATATCAGTCTTGGTCCCCTGGTATATAATTGTGAGGTTTCACCTAAATGAGGCCCAGGTTACACCCCAAACAGTCACGTCGTGGGTAATCAACCCGAAGCCGCGGACGTGTTAAGACTCGTAACCAAATTATACCAAAATTATACCACGCATCTGAGGTTTCCAATAACATTATAATAAGCTGGTATATTACCTTTTAATCTTGTAGGTTAATAAAGGTAATGTTTATACAAAAATATGGTTATTTTTTCTTCGTAATCAGAGCCATAATTGTAGGTAACATTTCCATATTCATATTTATGTACCTGCTAACAGCGTCCTCGCGACTTCTTTCGTATTGACCGTCACCTTTGATTATATACAACACCAGATCCCGCGTCACCTAAGAAAGACAGCGCCAAAAATAGGCAACCTTTTGTATGTCTGTCTTTGTTATAAACCCACGTCATGTCATTTAATATGTCAATAAAATGTTGCCACTATTAACATACCTCCCGATAAATAGGGTAAATCGATCGGGTTTGTCATTATTAGTACCTATAGGTTCGTGTGTACGATTTTGTTCAAATGTTATAATCACGAAATTGAATGAACGTAGATATATAGATAGATAGATAGAAATTCTTTATTGCACACAAAGAAATACAAATACAACTTAAAACTAAAACATTGTGCGCAAAGGCGGCCTTATTACTAAAAGTGATCTCTTCCAGACAACCTTTGGAGTAGGACTACTTTAGGAAGACTGTAGAGTAGAGCAGGGCAATAAATAAATACTGTAATTTACTACTTATTAAATAAATAAAGTGTACAAATATAGATAATAATACATACAAATATATAAAATATATATAATACAAATATATAAAATATATATAAATAGTATACATATATATATAAAATACACATAGAAGCGACCTAATGTATTAGTTGCCATAAGCCTTAGAGAGGAGATGTGAATGCAATCTTCTCTTGAAGATTGCCAGCGACTCCGAGCCACGAACTTCAGCTGAACGTAATTTATTATTCGTTCATGCTAAAACTACATAATTAGCATATGTTTTTGAGACATAGTGTCTCATATAAATATAAATAGTCTGTACCCGTGCCGAGTAACTACAATTAATTATAAATGCGGAAGTGATCATATAAATACCTAATATAACATACTTATTATACATGCCATGTCACCTCACATATGTAAGAAATGTTATATTTTTCTCATGCCCAAGAAGTGGGGCCAAAAGTGGCAGAAATGATGAAAATCGAAAAATATAAAACCACCTTTGAAAATCCTCACATGGAAGGTCGTCATTGTATTAAAAATAAATGTAGGAAATAAAAAACAATTGTCAAGATAATTTATTTTATTAACATTTTATTGCCCATTTCTCTGAATTTGTTTCTTGAATAATTTTCTTTTAGAATGCAGGTCATTAATTTTTCAAAATGATCAGAGCAAATTTTTGCAGATTTCCGAAGATCCTCCTTGCGACTTTGTCTTATAATGTCGATCCACTGACTTCTTAAGACAGAATCTTTAGGTATTCTGAATAAAGTAGAACATATTTACATAAATTAATATTCCATCTATATGTTACGGGCAATGTGATTAATGCGGGCAGTATGCATAATGCCCGGGCATTATGAATAATGCCCAGCTGTTTTGGGCAATGTGATTAATTACTATCAAAACTGTGCTATTTATCACATTGCCCGGGCATTATGAATAATGCCCAACGACCATTGGGCAATTTGATAATAATACTCCATTACCTTGATAATTGTAGGTTGCGATAATTCTAAAGTCGCCAAATTTTCGAAACGTTGTCAGAGACATATTATGGTCGATTTTTTTAGAAATTTTAGGTCATTGCTTTCGGTAGAATTTAGGTTTTTGCATGTTTAGCAACTAAAATTATTAAAGTAGAGTACAAAAATAATTTGGCATCTCATAATTATGTTATTATTAAGTACTTCAACACAATTAAGTTTTTAAAAACTTTACGTATTTGCTGCATAGGTACCAAAATGAAAATAAAAATTCTTTTAATCCTGTAAGTTAGGTTTGACAACACTTTGGACGGGTCATTTTTTAAAGTTAATACTAGATTCGCAAGAGTGCCCCCAGAGAAGAACCTAGCAAGAAACTCTATTGGGTCGCTCTTTTCAATTTAAGTTTTACAAATTCTTAGGCTGAAACACAGAAACAAACATTAAAATTTACATTTCAATAGAGCTTAAATCAATAAACAAATAATAAAAAAAATTGCCCCTGCAATATCCAGAACAAGGTATAAGGGAAGCTGAAAAGTGAAAGGCTTAGCTTGATAGAATCCACATAGGTACATGACCGGCCATCACAGCAGCACCTTCACACAGGTCTCAACGCATGTGCCAGCCATTAACGCTTTCCACATATTTTAGGGAAGTAGTATTTTAGGGATTTAGGAAGTGTTTTAGGGAAACCAGCGCATGTCACCCTTTGACAAATCAGAGTCTGGTGTGGCCTAACCTAAACTAAAACCCAACTTAACCTATGAAGAAATGATGAGAATTTTAAGTTTCATAATAGGTAACCTACCCTACACATTTATTTGACTTTCAGTTAGGGTTAGGTGAGATAAGGTTTCATTTTAAAATAAAAAAAGTACTGAAACAAGTTTATTATCACTCTGCCCAATAGGTGACGGGCATTATACATAATGCCCGGGCAATTTGATTAATGACATAGTATTTATCACATTGCCCGCTTATATTGGGCATTATTCATAATGCCCGGGCATTATGCATAATGCCCAATTAATCACATTGCCCGTAACATATACACTTTCATAAAAATCATACCAAGTCGAGTAAGCACAATATAGTTGTAACCATATCGATTCCAACACTACTCATATTATGGTGGGAAATTTGCAATGAAAAACTGACAGTACTGGAAAAAAAATACCTATTATGAGTTGTGAAAAATAACCTATAAACATAATTATTTTGCTACAAAATAAATTATTTCAGGATTA
This sequence comes from Anarsia innoxiella, assembly GCA_947563765.1. Classification (NCBI taxonomy): domain Eukaryota; kingdom Metazoa; phylum Arthropoda; class Insecta; order Lepidoptera; family Gelechiidae; genus Anarsia; species Anarsia innoxiella. The sequence continues at coordinate 4,469,734 of OX387416.1, forward strand.
CTTACCGATGATAGGTGACTTTCTTGGTTGTATTTAGGCGTCCGACACTTTTATTGCGCAACGCGGCATTTTTAATTACTTTTTTTAAACTTCTTACAGAAGCTTGACGTGCTTACCGCGTGATGTCACTAGTAGCACTGACGGGCGAGTCGCGGCCTAAGGACTAGCCGTTGTACCTTACTTAACGACCAACAATCGCATGTTCTAAAGCGGGATCTGGTGTTGTATATAATCAAAGACCGTCACATATTAAAAATGTTTTGCAACACCTTAAAATAATACAACCTATGTTTTCTTCCGATCTGTAAACTACAAAATTGTTAAGTTTTAATCAAATCTGTTAACTAGTTTTAACGCGAAAGAGTAACAAACATCCGTCTTTACAAACTTTAACATTAATAACATAAATATCGGAAGTAGAATGCATCAAGTTTTGTTTTTCATCCAAACACTTTCCACCAATATCCCTTCGATCAACAACTTGCATAGTCTACAACGGACGGGCTAATTTCCAATCTAAACTAGATAGTTACACGGGCTAAGCTGAGCGTTCGACAAGATTGCCTCGGCTACTGAACAAACAGTCCACTTCACTAACTGATTCTGCTCTGTTGTGATAGTTATTCTTGTATCTACGTATAGGAAGTTATAGTCAAGTGGAATGGACTCTAGTTTTTATAGAGTTCCGTATTCAAGGGGTGAAAACGGGACCCTATTACTGAGACTTGACTGTCCGTCCGTCTGTCTGTCTGCCCGTCCGTCTGTCACCAGGCTGTATCTCGTTAACCGTTATGGCTAGAGCGATGAAATTTTCACAGATGATGTATTATTACTGTTGCCGCTATAACAACAAATAATAAAAATAGAATAATAATAATTAAGGGGGGCTTACATACAAAAAACGTGGTTGTTTTTGCCTTTTTTGGTACGGAACCCTTCCTGCGCGAGTCCGACTCGCACTTCGCCAGTTTTTTAAATCTTTTCACCTTAATTCTTCTTGTTGAACCTGTATAACCCGACTAAATACAAATCAATGCCAGTACTATTGAAAATGATAATGCTGATTGCCGGTTTAATTACTATGGATGTCACGTACTTACTAGGATAGTTTGAAGCACGGTTTGAAGTAATTGTTGGCAACTTGGCGATGATACGATCTCCTTGCCAATTTATTAATTTTCTTTTTTTGGTGGAATGATGATGATGACAGATACTGTATAGTTTATTTAAGGTGGTGAAAGTGACATATTTCAATGATTGTAAATTATCCTACGAAATATAGGTACATATACATCTATATTATGTACTGTACTTATGTGCTACAAGGATCTATTAGGCACTTGGGTAATATAGTCAGGAAAGCGTGGGTGGTGAATAATGATTCAAAATAATGACAATTTACAAGATATCATTAGTTCCGATTTCCTCCACGTGCAAAAATATCCTTGTAGCACGATTATTTGACTTTGCCTTGTTGTAAAAACTTTACAGCTCTTCAAAAAAGTCCAAAAAAGAATTCAAAGCGATGAAATCTTAGACTTTGAAACTTTCAAATGCACATACTCAGAACTCAGGAAATTGCACGTAAAGGAACATTTTCCAAGCCGCACTCCGAAACATGATTGCCGACTCAAACGAATCAGTTGGAAACATTTCTCGTGCCTTTTTACGTTTGCTTTCGCGATTTTTCAAAGCAATTTATTTTATAAGGACTTTTCAAAATATTGCTAAGAAGTGACAAATATTTTATATGAAAACTTTATAGACCGACTACGTTACCTTGCTGTGTGGTTACGGTTTGACATGTGGTTCGAAATCGCGCAAAAAAGCGCGTCTAATGGTATCTACACACTAAAGCCGCCGGCTTTTTTGACAGCTGCCATTCGTATGATGGAAAGCCGCCGGCCTAAGTGTAGATAGCATAAAAAAGAAGGAACAAACCACGAACATAGATTAGGAGCGGTGGTTTTTCGCGTGTAGAACAAAACAAAATTCTTGTCGTGTTAACAAAGATTTTGTCTTGTTTGCCGCAGACACGAAAATTTTGTGCACGCGCCGTGGAACTAACCCGTAGTCAAGTTTAGCTTATATCAACATCTTTAAACCACTCAAAAGGATCCATCTAGCCCTCAGGACTATAGTTTTCCTAGATTCTGTTATCTTTGACAAACTCCTTTAAAGTTTAATTTTAAATTGTCTTGGTAGTAAGTATTCGTACTACTTGAAAACTTGTCTATGATTAATTTCTTATGTGTTTACTTTGGACTAGTATCTAGTTTTTGTAAAGTTTAATTGAAAGTGCCAGCCATTGGTTATTTGTCAAATGGACCTCCTTTCTCCCATCTCAAGAGACCGAGGCCGAAAAGGGGGGTAGACACAGACAAGACCCACCCTTTGAACCACACGTATATGTAATGTACCTATTAGTGAATGTACTACATGTAGTAGAAATGGTAATGTACCTTTTTGTAAATGTACTACATGTAGTAGTAAATAGTAATGTACCTATCAGTAAATGTACTACATGTAGTAGTGAGTGGTAATGTACCTATCAGTAAATGTACTACATGTAGTAGTAAATGGTAATGTACCTATTAGTAAATGTACTGCATGTAGTAGTAAATGGTAATGTACCTATTAGTAAATGTACTACATGTAGTAGTAAATGGTAATGTACCTATTAGTAAATGTACTACATGTAGTAGTAAATGGTAATGTACCTATTAGTAAATGTACTAAATGTAGTAGTAAATGGTAATGTACCTATTAGTAAATGTACTACATGTAGTAGTAAATGGTAATGTACCTATTAGTAAATGTACTACATGTAGTAGTAAATGGTAATGTACCTATCAGTAAATGTACTACATGTAGTAAAAAATGGTAATGTAACTATCAGTAAATGTACTACATGTAGTAGTAAATGGTAATGTACCTATCAGTAAATGTACTACATGTAGTAGTAAATAGTAATGTACCTATCAGTAAATGTACTACATGTAGTAGTAAATGGTAATG